>JALBCR010003126.1:145000-640000 GCA_030710515.1 Abscondita cerata
AGACATAATTATTAGATTTTACAATACATTTTTATATATTAAACATACATATTTGAAGTACACACAAACAATAGAATAACAGCCGTACTTTTTACGTATAAATAACAAATTATGGAGTTTAAGAAAAAAAAAGGTAGAATAAAAGGAGGGAAATGGAAGTGGAGAGAGGAAATGATAAAGATGGTAGACAAGTATAAATACCTAGGGTATATGGTGAGGTACGACAACAAAGACGAAGACCAGATTAAGGAACCAGAAAAAAAAAGGAAATAAAATAATAGTGGAGGTATGGAGTATAGCAAAAGAATATTTACGAAAGACTTAGAGAAAAGAAGATGGATATTTGAGAGAATAGTAAAAGGTGTTTGTGTTGATGCACGGAGCAGAGGTGTGGGGATGAAGAGAATGGGAGAAACTGGAGAAGATACAGAAAAGGTATTGGAAGTGAACACTAGGTTTGCAAACACCAGGTTATATAGTCGAAGAAGAATGTGAACTGGAAAAAATAAGGATACAGACAGGAAAAAGGGCAATACGGTATACATTTAATTTTTAATCTCCTATTTTGGATATTCTTGGCCTTTAGTTTTTTATTTATGCGAAGTAATTTCGCTTTAACTTCTTTACACTTAACTGTTAACTGTATTCTCGGTTTTGGTGAAGGCATATCTACAATCCTACTGCTAATATCAGGATCACATGAATCATTTTGTTGTGATGCTCTAAATTTATGCGGTGCAGGATTATCCGAATCTAATAAAGGTAAGGTACGTTTGCTGTAGAACGTCTGTACTCCGCTCCGACCAGCAATAAATCTAGGCGAAGTTGATTCTGAGAAAAAAATTGACGTCAATTCACTGATAACAAGTAAGGGGTCAATTGTATTTAATTTTAAATATTTTTATTTTAATTCTCATTAATTACACACAACTTTTAGTACATTGTAATCAAACAACAAATAAGTTGTTAATGAGCTATTAAATTTGTTTTGTATTTTTGTTTTTGCGCAAAAACTTACAGTTGGATAAATTAAAAATCAGAAATTATAAGGCGATCAATTTTCAAACGGAAGTTAATAAAATACCCAACGAATGTATGTGAATCACTTCAAAAGATGCATAATTATTTATCTTATCAATTTGAAATTAAAAAAAAACTATAGAAAGATAAGTTAATACACAAAACTATTTCAGTAGGTAAATAAAAATAATATTAATTTGCTTTGTAAGTACATACCTTCTGTCTCGAATTTTACCGGCACTGCATTTTTATGTAATTGTTTTCTTTTATTGTTTATAATTATGACCTTAAGGGGGATTTCACACTTTTCTTCAACTCAGATTTAAACGGGAGGTCACAAGTTACTGCAGACATTGAAGAAAAGACATACGTTTTCAGAGTTTGAGTTTCTAGTGAGAAAGTCAGACAAAGAACAATATCGATTAATTGCTTCACTCGGTAAATTCTCTAATTTATGGGCTAATAGTTGCATGTAATTGGCTGAATGTTATGTCTAGCAGGCAGAGACACATGACAATCAAGTCCACATGTAGTAAAAAAAATGCTTACTTACGAACAACTGACGACGAGTTCGGGCTCAACTGTCTGTGATTGTGCTCTAAATATAATACCATTGATAATACCATAAAAAAAACATTATCACAAACACAACTTTATTTGTAGAAAATAATAATTGATAAAATTCGGCAAAGATGCCGACTAATTACAGTATATGGAAATGGAAAATATATAAATCTAGAACGGCACCATTTACTTAATATGTAATAATTTAGTTTTAATTAGGTGCAGAAATATTTTACTAAAGTGTACTACAGCAGCCGCAACTATAAGCACAATGCTTTTGCTGACACATACTAAACTACAATTATAATTACATAATGCATAACTTTGTAACAACCTTCATAAACGAAAACGCATTCCGTGCAAACTCCACATCGTTTTGATACTATTAAAAAGAGCAAAAGAGGGAAATGGCATTGTTCACATTTATTTATTTATTGGTATGGTAAATGTTCAAATAAATATTGTACATAATGTAATTTACAATAACTTTCCTTCTTACTCCACATCTTATGAATTAAGATGTGAGAGTTATGCGACGGTTTCCAAACCGAATATTTAACACCTTTTTTTCACTTTTTCCGACGAAGAGCTAATACGTTATAATAAAACAAAAAAAAATTTTATGTCCGGCCGGCCGTCCTTCCGTCCGTATGTAAACAAGATATAGAGAAAACCACCGGTCCGATTTTTATGAAACTTTTGTACACGGGCCTTATTTATAATTCTGCAAATCTGATTTTTGGGCATATTATATGTAACCAAAAAGGGTCGTTAACCTACACAGATTTTCGAATTATGTAAATATTTAGAAAAATATTCATGTTACACAGTTTTGTTTCAAATAAAAGTTGTTTATAATTTAATTATACACAATTTTTATTTAAACTTTTTTTTGATCCAATAATATAAGTAATTACTGAGTTATAACAATTACGTGATATAATTCTTGTAACAATATCTCCACCAATATCATATTTACAAAAAAAGTTCAAGGAGAAAAGTTGTTGGAAATTTTATTGTCTATAGCTTTTGTTTAAACAATTTTTTTGTAAAACGCTATTTTATTTTCGCTAAACGGCGCGATGTGGAGTTTTCTGCGGTAAACGCTTTTTTTTCTATAATGAATACTTTTGGAGATATTGTTAATACAATAGGCGTCTAAACTACGAAATAACAGTAATTGGCACCTATCAAAGCTATCAATATCTTCATGTTCCGTGGCCAACCGAGTATAATCAGAAAAATGAAATGAAAAATCTAAAATATACATTTGAATGGTTTAGACAATGTTATGTTTGAAATAATAACACTATTCTGGACTCCCATTGTCTATATTTTATTTTAATAGAATAAACACAACGTTTCATTTGTTATTGAATCTGCAATCGGCTTCTTGTGAATACTAACAAATTTAAAGACTACTGTAACTTATATATTAATACAAAGTTACGAAGCGATCAATGTACAAGTTAATGGAAGAGGGACGTTACCGTAAACTAAGATTAGTCAGGCGTCTAATTAAGGGGTTTACCACACATTGTTAATCTCTACGCTGGGTTGACTAAAGACATTCTTGTTGTTTTTCGATAAACGCTGCTTCTTTTAAATTTTCTCTTGTACCAGTGCTCTTCTCGGTGTATAATTCTTGCCTCCGACAATTTCATTTTGTGATGTTTTTCCCAGGAGTGTGGGCAATGTTTCTCTCCTCTTAGGTTTATTTCCTTTATGAACTTTTCCGCATTCACATGGGACTTCGTAGATGCAATTCTTGGAGTCACGACTGTTGTCTGGTCTAGTTTTGAAGATTATGCTACCAATAGTTCTTGATGATCTGAATACCGTGTTAATGTCATAATTTCTTCCTATTCGTTTTATTTTCTCAGATAACTTTGACATATGGAATGCTGAGTAGTGTTTTGGGTTTCTCTTTGGTCATGGCTGGTTGGTTCTTAGAGAGTTGTAGAGCAGTTTCTACCACTTGTTTTGGGTAACCATTTTGTTTAAGGTATCTTCTACACCACCTGAACAACATTAAGCCATCCATCAAATTCACCATGGAGAAAGAAAGGGAATACTCACTACCATTCTTGGACGTCCTCGCAAAAATAAACAATGAGGATGTTGTGACATCAGTTTACAGAAAGCCAACTCATACCGGCCAATATCTGAATTACGACTCCAATCACAGTGGAACAACAAAGAAAGGGATTATTAAATCTTTAGTCGACAGAGCTCACAGACTATGTAATACAGAGATAGGACTACAAGAAGAAATCAAGAACATCAGAAGAGACCTTAAACAAAATGGTTACCCGAAACGAGTGATAGAAACTGCTCTACAACTCTCTAAGAACCAACCAGCCATGACCGAAGAGAAACCCAAAACACTACTCAGCATTCCATATGTCAAAGGATTATCTGAGAAAATAAAACGGATAGGAAGAAATTATGACATTAACACGGTATTCAGATCATCAAGAACTATTGGTAGCATGATCTCCAAAACTAGACCAGACAACAGTCGTGACTCCAAGAATTGCATCTACGAAGTCCCATGTGAATGCGGCCAGTCATGTGGGAAACTAAAAGACTCTTAGATATCAGGTTGAAGGAACATAAAACCCATACGCAGAGAGGAAAGACTTTGAAATCGGCATTGCCCAACACTCCTTGGAAAAACATTACAAATGAAATGGTCGGAGGCAAGAATTATACACCGAGAAGAGCACTGGTACAAGAGAAAATTTAAAGAAGCAGCGTTTATCAAAAACAACAAGAATGTCTTTAGTCAACCCAGCGTGAAATTAACAATGTGTGGAAACCCTTAATTAGACGCCTGACTAATCTTAGTTTACGGTAACGTCCCCTTCATTAACTTTGTACACTTGATCGCTTCATTAACTTTGTATTGTATATAAGTTACAGTAGTCTTTAAGTTTGTTAGTATTCACCTGAAGACGATTGCAGATTCAATAGCAATTGAAACGTTGTGTTTATTCTATTAAAATAAAATATAGACAATGAAAGTCCAGAATAGTTTTATTATTTCGAAAAATCTAAAAGTTTTGAAACCAATTTGTCGAACTTTTCCACATATAAAGGGACCGGACAACCTGATCAATTAAAAGTTATTTTTAATATTTCCGGTATCATAACTTCATTATAAAAACAATTTAGTTTTGGCAACATATTTTTCCAAAATTCTTCATCTCGTGCAATTTGCAAAAATATTATTGTTAGTTTTTCCATAAAAGTATATTTATACGTAGTCCAAAATTTTTGGAAAATTAAATTCATCTTACTTTATCAACCAAAATTCCAAAAGGTGTCCATACAACAAAGTAACAAAAGTCGGCACCACTAATTGACAACTGCCTTGTACTTGGTTGTAATATATGTCTTGTCGTTTTAGTTTGTTGTTCCCATCTAAAGATTTTTCTAAAAATTTTATTTTTTCTGGGCAACTCCTTCTTTGGAGACATGTGCCTGCTAGAAAAGGGACACTTTATTTCTAAAATGTCTCCTCCTGGTAACAGACCATCTGGACTAGTTCCTAAATGCGGAAAATTTGGATCCACATAAAGGCCACATTCAATAAAATCCTCAGTAATACCAACACGTTTAGTAAATTTTTTCTTTGCATTTGGTAGCCGCAGATCCACTAAATCCAGAACTCAGAATACGTTTTCGGATCAGTACTCTTTCTTAGCTTACAAACTGCTCCGAAATTAGATGCTGTGAGTCTATACATTCTTTCGGTTTTCCACAAGGGATTGCTACATTGTCCCTTTGTCTTTATCTCTAATTCTTTAACATCAGAAGTGGATATTAGACGTAGCAGCTCTTCCCTTTTCCGTTCCGTTGATGCAGGACTTAATTCTTCAACCGCTCCGTAATCTTCATCAGCATCTGCAGTAGTTATATTCTTCTTTTTGCGCATCGACGGAAAAAGTTGTTTTCTTGGTTTTCTGTACATTTGCCTTTTTCATTTTTTCGATATACAACTTGGTATATTTTCCGGGACTTTTTCTGTAATTTTTATGTAGCTTTGAGATAAAATTTTCGTGCTTGTTAAATTAAAGAGCCGCAGCTCGACATCGTGTGTCGTAACTATTTTTGATACTAAAATATACCCGGTTACCCCCAACAAATTTGGCCACAACAGAATTATAACATTCTGCAGTATTATTGTTCATATTTAGTAATAAACTGAATGCATTATGTTGTAGCCTGTTCCCATAAGACAATATTTCGTCTATTAGCCCACATTCCACAAAGTCTGGGGTAAAATTCTTTTCTCCTTCCTTGTCACCCGTACAAAAATATTTGTCGCAGTTTTCATGATTTCCAAAAACATGGTGAGGGCAGTTCGATATATCAAACTTTATTTTAGAAAGCTGTTCCTCAAGTGTTTTTTCTTCTTTACGTCGATGTAATATTGCTTTTTTTAATCCAATTTTTACAGTTTATCAAATGTCTCACAATTACACACACCTGCACAAATCACTAATATGAACAATTACGTTCTGTAAGTACTTATAGTGTAGAATTTAAATACTTAGCACCAGAAAAAATATCAAAGCGGACACTAGAAAGAAGAAGAAAAGAATATTCGTCAAAGAAACAACTTCGAAAACAACCAAAACATAACATGAAACAGTAGTCTGCGGCAAAGACTTGCGACTCAATAGGCGGAGACGGAATTCCTCTCGGCGCCACAACACAATATGAAGTAGCACGCCTTCAATGTTCAAAGTTTTAGATTTTCGGCTAAAAAATACTCACTTATTTTACAGATTTTGAAAAAAGTGTCTCTTTACTTTCATTATGAAATTTAATTTCGAAGGTATTGGTTGTTTTAAAATTTTAATTTGTTAGTTTTTGCGTTTTATCTTCCTTTACGGCAACTTTTACAAAAATCTAAAACAACCATTTGATAGATACGTTGCTAAAACATATATCTTCCAAAGTTGAATTACATTGGTTAAAATTGAGCTCACAAAATTGAACCAATTATTTCAGGCTGTTTACAAAGCGTGAAAGTCCCCTTAAGAAACGTTCGTCACAAATTAACTTATTTCCTAAATCCTCAATATTTACAAGGACAATAACAATGTTCCCACAATTTTTTTGCCACTCACTGGGGCGGTGTACATCTTTTATTGGGAATTTAAAAAAACTTTTGTCTCTGTTGTTCTTCGTATTGTTTTTGCAGTTCACATACTCGCACTTTAGCCATTGTCACAACAAATCACTTCCAGACACACGTATAAACTCGGAGCGGACGGTGATGTTAATTCAACGCGCACTAAAAAACAACTAAAAATATTTCACTGAAAATGTCGGTGGAGCCATCTACAAATCGGTGAAATTGTTGGTTACATTTTCCCCAAATGCGTTGCGCATCTTTAGTAACTTTATAATCAATGATTATACTGTAATATAAATAAATGTACAAAAAGTAGTGACCAACAGTGAGTCCCCTGAGAGACACCTGAACGAACAGTTCTTGAATTGGACTTTCTTTTACCTGCTTTCTACACGACAAGTAACTTCTTATGAGAGTGACCGAGTCATATAATAATCTTACGTAATTAAGATCAGAAACAACATGCTGAAACGTTAATGCACTCACCTCACCAGAATTTCTTGCTGTGAGTATATCACCGATTACATTAGCTATGACATTAGTTAGTGTACTGACGTAACCATGTGTAGAACGAAACCCAGATTGCGGCAGTATTAATATTGTACTTTTCTATATGAATCTTAAGCTGTTTTTCAATTACTTTTTCTAACACTTCAGTTGACGTTGGTAAAATACTAATGGGTCGTAAGCCGTTATAATTTTTTGGATTTGTGGTTTGAAAATGAAACTGTTGGAGACCATACTTCTGTACCGGTGCTAAAGAGGAATAGGTAAATATTCTCAAGATGACGTGCTATAAATGTACTTTTTTATTGTTTCCAGGCAAGGTTTATTAACTGAGTTCGGAGAATGTCAACTGCACTCAGCAGTAAAAATAATTAATCAAGCTTAGCTTATTAAGCCAGTCCCAGATAGCACCAATGATTCTATGAATATTCTGGAAATCATTGAAAATCCTATCGATATCTAAAATATTCATTGAATATTCTTTTATAATCTTACATGAATATTCCTAGATATTATTCAATGAATCTGATAAGAATATTTTTCTATGTTACATAAATATTCTTATTTTGATGAATATTATTTTTAACATAAAGTTTTGTTAAACCAAGAATCAAAATCTTAACTTTTTAAATTGTTTTAAAAAGTACTAAACGGTAAATTAACTTTTAATTATTTATTTTTCTGAGCTGAGAATCACAGCAATCAAAAACATTGTTACGCGCAGCCGGAATTACTATATTGCCTGTTATATCGCGCCAATTCTGGCTACCATCGGCACCATTCCCATTTCGAGTGTGTTTCTTTTGTGTGTGTTTTCTGTTGGTTGAAGGAGATTATCCTTACCGTTATACTTTCACATAGCTGTTTTTACTTTAGAGGTAGGGGAGGGTGGGCCACAGTGAGACAAAAAAATGTTTTTAATTTTTATTTAATAGCCAAATCTGATAAATCAAAAACTGAGCATTGCTAATGAAACTTCAACATATTGCAAAAGTAATCCTATATGCAAATTAGAAAAAACATACAAAATAAGTATTAAAAATTAACAAACAAACAAATGTTACAACTGTTTCATTGTGGCCCACTGATGGGCCACAATAAAACACCCAGTAGGCTACAATGAAACAACATATTTTTCTTAACGCATGTTTAATAATGTAAAATCTAGTTAAAATTTAAAGGATGACTGAAGCCTTTTGTTTTCCCCAAACAAGTGGGTATTGGTAGGATCATTTTTATGTCATCTATTGACACTGATGCCACGTCCGGAACAGCAGGAAACACAAAGTGGCGTTCACCTTTTAAACTCTTTCTTAGGAAATTAATTTTTATATCGTTTTCAAGATCTTTCTCTTTAGCAACTTGTCCTATATAAAACACTGCTGTTTTGTTTTGAAGTGCACTAGCACGAAATCACCAGGTATGGGTTCCCTATCCAATTCCTTAAATCCAGAATAATCCAATGCCGGTGGCCATTCTATGTCCTCATCCGAATCCTCCTCCATAGGGTTTGAAGCGGTAAGTTCATCTTCAGACGATGATACATCACTTATTATTGGTTTCTTTTACGTAAAAGTGAACTTTTCTTTAAGGAAATTTTGCGTTGCTTTTCAGTTTCTTTTGCTTCATAGAAGCTTTCTTCCGGGGTGTCCGTTGCAATGCAACTGCGACCTTTGGTACGTAGTTTTTTAGACTTCCTTGCCCCCGCTTTTGGAAACCCTTTGTACTGTTCTGGAGAAATAAACGAAGTGCTTGGTTTTGTACTAGTTCCTGAACTAGAAGTATGAGCAACATTTTGTGTTGGCGATTCTTCCTCGTTAAGTAAGTAGAGTTAGTTCTATTGCTGTTTGTGGAATTTCTTTTGGAGGTGTCCTTAATTCTTCCTTTCTCACTGTATTGTCAGTTCCTATATGTTCTGTTTCCATCACTTCACCAGCTTCGGCAGGAAAGTCACGATCAGTTACGTAGCTAACTAGAAAATTGTCATCTGAAAAAACATTACGGTCAAACGGGTAAATGCCCGTTTTCTTGAATCCCGATATGATATTCGCAGGAGTCATAGCTCTTTGATGGGCTACGCCTACACAGCTGGCAACTTCATAGATAGTCATTGGAGTCCCAGGATTATGAAGCAACCAAGAGTCGACTGCTGCGTTATAATGAGACTTGAACGAATAAAATACAGAGACGTCAAGAGGCTGTAACTTATTGCTACAATGAGGTGGTAAGGTGACAATAGTGACTCCACTGTCTTTAGCTAAGTTCAAAGTTTTGATTGTCAAATGACTTTCATGGTTGTCATATATAAGGACACTTGGATTATCCTTTGATAAATTGCTATTACTTATGAAATGTCTCATAACTGAGGGAAACAGCTCACTAGTCATCCACCCACTTGTGGAGACTAGTCCTAGAGTTCCTGGGGAGATCCATTAATCATGTGCGTTTTAAAGTGTTTGCGGGGGAAAATCATAGCTGGAGGCAAACTGTACTAATTATGCAGCATGTGTGACAAGTGTTCCACGTTCACCGCTTGTGCACTGACTGACTTGTTTTTGACCTCTCGGTGCCAATATTTTTTGGGTTTTTGTACCGTGGTTGTTGCCGTTTCGTCGAGATTGAATATACGACACCCATCGGCAAATTTGTCAGAACGTCTGTAGATCTCTGCTAAGTTGTCAAAAATTTAGAAACATTGTGTCTATTGAATGAGGTAGCTCTAGATATACTGCATCCTTCTGGTTGACGAATGCTAATCTGTGGATGACGTTTCAAGAATCCCTGCATCCAGTCAACACCTGCTTTCTTTTATCTTCCCAATTGTCTGGTGTTTTAATGTTATTAATTTTCGCCATTTCGTATGCCAGTTCTCGAAAGTCTTTGGTTGATTTTCCGTAACACATTTTTGAGCAGGTTATCATATATTCCTTTAAAGATGTTTCTTGTTCGTGTGAAAATACCAGGCGACATTGATAGTTCGGCGTCATACGAATAGGTAAATTTGGGTTCTCGCGTGCTTTTTAACATATCTAAAGAGCGTCTGATACTTAACGTGATATTGTAAAGCAGCTTCTCTAAGTGAAACTTTACGTCCATTTATATCACCTTTCAAAACTGCTTCAACAGCCTGTCTCATTGAGTCTTCTGAAAACGTTCCCTTATCGGTCTTCCTCTTTCGTCCCTTGACATTATTCTGCCTAAAGCAAGAGATAATATACTATAACAAATAATAAATTTAGTTCAGCATTTAAAAAGCAGACGTTATTGCAGACAATTATTTAAATTACATATGGGCCACAATGAGACATGTTTCATTGTGGCCCATTTATTTTGTCTCAAGTTGGCCCAAAGCACATGCCGAATAGATTTTATAGGTTAAATAAAAACTAATTGAATCAGAGCAAATCCCTCTATAGCATAGTGTAGCTTAATGGTTATGCTAAATAACAGGAAAAAATACTTACTAATTTTAGCGTTCCTTAATCTTAAATTCACAGTGGAATGTATGCAAAATATTTACTTTCGGTTTATTTTATTAAATATCTGTTTGAATGACCCATACTTTTTGTTGCATCCAACAAGTAAACGTAACTTCAAATATATCTTAGTAATATTTGTTGATTAAACCTACATGACCTACACAACTTTAGAAATGCAGTTAATTTTGTCATTTTTAATTTTATAATTGGTTTCAGTTCACAGTATGTCTAAGACACGGCAGACAGGTAGAATTAGCGAAAGACATTTGCGTCGATTAGTTAGTAAAGATTATAGCAACTTTGTACAAAGTACATCTGCATATAGTTATGGTATCTCGAATGCAACATTAATACAAAATTCAGCTATTCCTCCTTCAAATGATGATGACGTAATTCAAAATAATTTTATTATTGCTATCCCTACAAGTAGTAATGTTGAGGGTTGTTCACAATCACAGAATGAGGTTACTATTACTGATTTTGAAAATGACATCGAATGTAAGAATGTTGATACTACCTTGTTCGATTTAAGTTATGCATCAAAAAACTGTAGAACAGTAATTTGGAAATTGTATCTTCCGATGATGATTTTCTAAATGAGAATGAACTGGAAATTTATGAGAATCCCTGTTTTGACTTTTCTGATGATCACAGTAACAATGACATCGGTTCTGATGGTGAAATAGACAATCTTGAACAGATTCGTGGGTGGTGTATTGAATATAAAATTTCACATGTTGCCATTAAAAGCTTGTTGAAGATAATTTCAGACATTCCAGGATTTGAAAGTGTGCCAAAAGATCCACGAACTTTTCTTTCTACTCCTAGAAAAACAGCTCTTCGCATTGTCAGTCCGGGATCTTATTTTCATTTTGGCATTAAAAACACTTGTAGAGTAATATATTAAATTACAGAAATATCCATGTTCTGATATCATAGAAGTTGCTATAAATATTGATGGGGTAGCTCCGGTAGTCAACTGTATCCCATATTATGTGTAAATAAAAGCTTAAAAATTGAAAAAATGTTACTCTTGTTGGAGTTTACCATGGATATGAGAAGCCTTCTAATTTTAATGAGTTTAGAGGATTTTGTAAATGAAGCATTAGATTTAACAAAAAATGGCATACTAATTAATGAGCATAAGTATAATTTTAAAATTGTTATGTTTCTGTTTGATGCAGTGGCCAAGTCTAGTGTTTTATTTGTTAAAGGTCACAGTGGTTATTTTTCATGCACTAAATGTTCTTTAGAGGGTGAATACATACAAGGTCGAGTTTACTTTTCTTCAACAACTTTTATTAAAAGGACAAAAGAAAGTGTTTTTACGCAATCATGTCCACTTTACCATACAGGTCGTACTATTTTAGAGAATATTCCTGACATCGATCTTGTAACCGATGTTTCTCTAGATTATATGCACCTCATTTGTTTGGGTGTTGTGAAACGATTAGTAATGATCAAGTGGTTTGTGTATCGGACCTATTAATTTCTTTTTCTGACTATATTCCTTCAGAATTTGCAAGACGTTCAAGAAGTCTTGATGAATCTAAACGTTGGAAGGCGACTGAGTTACGACAATTCTTACTTTATTCTGGGCCTGTGGTTCTAAAAAGTATTTTGTCAAAAAAAAATATCACCATTTTTTATCCCTTCATGTAGGTGTAAGAATTTTGATAAGTGATAAGTATAGTAAAGTATATGTGGATTATGCAGAGAAATTGTTGAAACATTTTGTTGACACTACCAAAATTTTATATGGGGCTCATTTTCTTACTCATAATATTCACAATTTGTTACACATTAGTGATGACGTACGCAAATATGGATCAATCAAAGTGCCACAAAACTTAAAGGAGACTTTGAAATGAAGTGTCCTCATGCAAATGGTATTTTGATAAATGAATGTAGATCCCCTCAGTTTAAAAAAGTTCTTTTTAAAAGATTTATGTTGTCTACAAATTAGAGAGATTTCTGTTGAATTCTTAAAGATAACACAATAGTTGTTATTGAAAATTTTTCTTTTTGTTCAAAAATTTATGATTTTGTTCTTATTGGTCGTGAATTTGTAGTAAAAGAAGATTTTTATAGTATTCCCTGCCCGTCTCCTATGGTAAACGTTTTTCTGTTCAAAGACTTAAGTGATCTCAAATACTGGCCTGTAGCTTTTATTAATGAAAAATGATGAGATTACCTTTTACTAACAATAGTTTTATTGCTTCCTCTGTACTTCATACTTCCGCTTTGTAAATTTACGTCACATTTATTTTTGACTAATTTATTATCATATTTATGCCGTTTATTTTAAATTAGTTTTTATGTCATTTATATTGTTAATCTTTAATGTTGAAGATGAACCCTGTCGGTGCCAAGTAATTTATTTTGATTTCCTTATTTACTTCTAAATATCAATGTTTACTTTTAGGTAATAAATTTTATTAATAATGACAACCCCATTGTGGCGTGTTGTAAAATTTTTGAGCGACAACAATATCGCAGAAGAAGTTACTGTGGAAACTGTTCCTTCATCGTGGATATGTGATGAGGAAGAATTTTGTTTTTGGCCCCTTTTAATAATAAGAAAGACTTGGAAAAGCCATTAAAAAGTGCATGGTCGCCCAATCCTAGCTGGAAAAGTACAGGGTAAAAATAATTTCGAAAGAATGCCATCAATTTAAAGTAGCTTAATATCCAATTATCCAGTTTCTCCAAATTTGAATGGTATGTTTTCCTTAACATAAATTTAAGTATTTTAATTTTGTCTCATATATTACAGATACGTTACATGTAGGGTGCTCTTCCAAGTCAGATTCCTGGCTCCTTCACATGCGAATGCCGAAAGCAATCTCAAAGACGTAAGTATACATAATTTATACCACGTCTACAAAATTTACGTTATGTCTTAACATTTTTTTCTAAGTTGTATTGAGGAAACTCGTTTGCAATCTGACACCCTGTTAGCTTCAAAGAGTTACGACCAAAGTGCTGTAGCATCGAGCTCTACCGTTCTGCATACATCACCTACCTATCAACACCATGACATCGGTTAGAGCTCTAAATTTTTTAAAATATTTAATTGATACATGACCTTTTTACAGTTACAAATAATCCGACAGATTCTAGAATTCAATGTAAGTAATTTTGTTTATCATCAACTCTATAAATTAAAACGTTATTTTACAGCTTTAGAATTAAAAGTTGAATCTTTAATAAAGTTAACAATGATGAACAACCGATTAATAAAAAAAAAAAAAACTCTGGATTTGATAGATAGCAAACTAAATTAATTGATAAATAGAGGTAACCAAACTGACCTTACTACTGAAAGTGAAACGGTTGGTGTGGATGCCGAAACAATTGATAAAATAAAAAGAAAATTCCCTCTTTCTACTGAAGAGGATTTCGACAAAGTGGTCATCTAAATTGGAGGAATTCAAAGATCATGTGGTAATTTAATAATAATTGTAATACCAACAAACAAAATTTTTTAGGTAATTGAGGACTTTTGAATTCTGAACGTAGTTTGTGCATGTTTTTTAAAGTTGCTAGTTGAGATTGTGTATTCTGTAAGCTAATAATTTTTCAGATAAAATTGAGTAGTGTACATCCATCTCTCTTTAAAATTTCTATTGCAAAAATAGATTTAGTAATGAATACCTTCTGTAATTCCGAGAATACCATGATCAACAAAAATTCAGATCAAAACTAATATTTAATTGATATTATATACCAAACTTATCATAATAATTTTTGTTCGTGTAGTATTTATATTTGTAAATATGTACCACAACATCTCATGAAAATGATTTCTTTTTTACTTAGGTTCGATACCTGTCGCTTGGTGGATCAAGTCAATATAAGGAGGCAGTTAGAAGAATTATGACCAGTGTTCTAACAGACAAAGTAGCCGTCTTGTACAGCTACAGAGGTCATAAAGGCGAAAAAGTTTTTCATACGAAGGGATTGGCAAAACTAGTCATAAGTGAGTTAACTTACAGAATTGAAATTATGACGCTTACTTTAATTTTGTATTTTAGGAGCTGTACGGACATGCGAGAAAACTGGGTGCACAATACTCAACCGTTGATTGAAATATTGGTAAAGATAGTCAACCTTACGGGATTATGCGACCCCGAAATTTGTTCTAAACATCAGAGGTCGGTAGTATCGCTTTGTGCTAAGAAAATACGTCAATTGTATTGTAGAATTTACAGAACAGTATTGCCGATAAATGTGAAATAGAAAACTGTAATTTTGCTGATAGTTTATGCTAAGGCACGACATTGTTGCCAATGCATCATGCCGTTGATTGAAATATTGGTGCATTGAGTCAATGTTGACAAACAAACAAAACATGCGTTCTACAATATACAAGAATTTATTGATTTTTGTCGACGTACTAATTAAATGTGTGTCCTTTGTTATATATTTTTTTCTATTGTCTGTTAATTGTTCAATGTAATAATATTTATTTGTATCTTTCTTACGTAAGGTTATAACAATGGTTATACCATCATGACAAACACATATATGTACAAAGATTGTATACATACACATGTGAATAAAGTTTATTATTATGAAAAAAAACCTGCAGATTTAAAAGTATTAATTTCGTAAAGAAATCGTTGAAAAACGTTCTCCCAAAAAAACAATTTCTTTAAATACTTTTGAAAATTCCATACTCATATATTTATTACATTAACATCGTTTATCCGTTGAAAATGTTTTAAAATCTATTAGGCTTACGCAAGTAAATTTCTAAATTTTGGTCATTGAAATTAAAATTTTTAACATAGAAACGCCAATCCCTTTTTATGTTGGAACGAATGTTGAATTTTCTTATATTACAATCTAACGTACTCAACTGTTTGCATCTAAACAATATTATAACAAGCCTACTCATTTACTAAAGGTGTTGCTAAAAGTATGCAATTGTACAATTTCTGACTAAGCCGATAAGGAATGTGACTCATAAACGATAATCCGGAAGACTCCTCGTAATACATTTGTTTCAATATCAACTTTAGGTGTACTTATATTTTAAGATATGATAAACGCATTAAAGAAGCATCTATGCAAAGCTTAATGAAGGATATCAAGATTTAGGGGAATTAGGACGTAAACCGTTTTAAGTAACCATGGATTGGTTTTTTATTTGAGAGGAATATTGTATAATTGGAAAATTCCATTTTGTTATTTTCTCAGTAGTGGTTCAGTTAAAAGCGAAATATTATGTACTCTTATAAAGCAAGTGATGCATAAGTTGTTTCAAATTGATTGAAACCTCGAGCGTTAGTTTGCGACCAAGGATCTAATAACAGAAGTGCTCTATCTTGTCTAGGCGCCACAAAAGAAACTCCAACAATTCAAATTGACAATAACAAAATATATGTAGCGTATGATCCTCCTCATTTACTAAAAAGCTTAAGGAACAATGTCATGAACAGCAAACTGGAAATAGTCGTCAACAATAAAAAAATTCAGTGGACCGATTTTGTCAACACTTTTTATATTGATCAGTGTAGCAGTGTAGCAAGATCCATGTTAAAAATTACGGACAAACGTATTAACCCATCAAATTTTCAAAAGATGCGTGTTAAATACGCCGCTCAGGTATTTAGCAATTCTGTATCTGCAGCAATTAGCAGTGCTGTGATGACGGGTCAATTAACAAGTAATACGGCGTTAGATACTGCATCTTTTTTAAAACAATTAACAACATTTTTGACTGTTTAAATAGTTTTTCAGTAAATGATCCGAATCCCTACAAGCGTGGTCTTTCAGTTTTTAAAGACATGCCATGCGAAACGTTGAAACGTTCTGTACAATACTTCAATTCCATCAAGTTTTATGAGAACGGTGTAGAAAGAAAAATATATACTGTATCGCAGGTTTCCAATGGACTATAAATTCAATTTTAAGTCTGTGGGAGGACTTAAAGGGAGAAGGAACTTTGTACTTTTTAACGTCACGAATAAATTAAGATCCTCTAGAAAATGCTTTTTCAATGATTCGTGCTAGAGAAGGTTATAATGCCCAACCGTCTGCCCGCGAATTTAGGCTTGCATTACAACAGAACATGCACATTCGCTTGCAATTACCAATAGAACAAGGGAATTGTGAAAAAGATAACGACGAGATACTATATGGTATAGATGAACAATTTAACACTAACTATGAGGAAGAGGATAACAAAATTGGGACAAATGAAAGTGTAGAAAATAATGAAACAAAGAGATCGTCTAGAACCTGTCTGGAGAACAAAATCAATGAAGACAATGTCGTAATTAATAGTTCTTTAGAATCTTGTTCAGTGTCGTATGTTGCGGGTTATTTAAGTCACTACATATATAAAAAAGTACATTGTAATACGTGTAAGGAAATGCTAACAGTTAACGATTCAAGTGTTTTCAATGTGAACGAATCATTAATTCTATATAAAGATTACAGCAAATCTGATGGAATTAAATACTTACACAGACCATCACCCGAATTCTCAAAATTTGTGTTTTTTTATTGAAACTTTTTACTGAAGAATTTCATCTTTTTAAAACAGATTATGGTTTATTGGAAAAATTAAACTCCGTATAAAAAATGTCTCAACAGCAGTGTGAATTCATGGTTCAGAGAATGCGACACTCATAAACTGTTAATTATCGATCAGTTGGTTAAAATAAAACTATATCGAACCTTAAAGTGGGAGGCTAATAAACATATTTCTAATAGCTATAATTACAGTGATGTCACAAAAACCACACCGTAAAATAAGAATATTATCTGCATAAATAAGTGTAAATGTTTGGATATGTTTTATGTATAGCATTGTATTAGGTACGTTATTATTTATGTGTAAATTGTTTGTAAATTATTACTATTATTTTAGATCAGTTGAATTGTAATTTTTGAAACAATGTTTATAATTAATGAGCTATTTTTACTTTAATTGAACTATTTTAATTCGAAACCATGATATTTTGATACAGTTTCAAAGAGTAAAATCCTAACTTTTATCTCTACTAACAGATAACAAAGTGTCACTTTCGTAAATTATTTTTTCCTCGGAAAAAAGTGAGTACTATTTTTTAACACCAAATTTCCCTCAATAATTTTCTAATTCTATTGTAATATGATTTTTCAATATTAAATCGTCATTTATTTCGTCACAGAAAAGAATAGTGTATTATACACGTATTATCCGCACCGCGTCGGGAGACAACACACCTCAAGCTAAAAATCTAGTACTTTTATTTTTAGAAGTAATAGGAATAGGTTTTATTACCAAGTGAATTTAAATTTGAAGGTCTAGTGGAACCCACTTTCCTAAAAAACACGGTAACTTGTTGCCTTTTGAATTGAAAAATTTGAAAACCAATTTTTATTTAAAATCCTTTTCAACTGAACACGTAAAACAAGTAGATAAAAACCAATAATTTTGCGTTTCTGAACTCTAGTGGTATTTCTCCCAGTATGTTCTACTTTATTCCTAACGAAGTTATTAAATGACAAACAAATGTCAACATTATTATTTGCAAGTTAAAAATAAAGTGCAAGCATAATATATATATATATATATATATATATATATATATATATAATCAAAAATCTTGTTTACCGTAAGGTGTAAGATATTTAAATTTCATCACTGATTTCATTCAAGTTCGTACACAAATTTATTCCATTTCTTCTTGTCTTTTGCCAGTTTTTTTGCTTCTGTCCATGTTTTATTTTTCCTTTTAATTATTTCTGATATTTCATTGTTCCAGGTTTTCTTCGGTCTTCCTTGTTTTTGACTTTATGAACTCCTGCTTTCCATATGTTTTTACTTGTCTATTATTTTCCATTCTACATATATGTCCAAACCATCGTAACTGTTGTTTCTCTATTGTTTTCTTTACTGCTTCTATTTCAAGTTCTTCTCGTACTGTGTCGTTTCGAATTCTATCTTTTCTTGTAATTCCCTTAACCTTTCTTAAATATTTCATCTCCGTCGCTTGTATTTTGCTATTCATTGTTTTTGTCATTATCCAGCTCTCACTTCCATATGTTAATATTGGCCTATAAATTGTTTTATATACTGTCATTTTAGTTCTTTTGCTTATTTCTTTTTTCCTATGAACGTTTTATTTATGCTGTGGTATAATTTTGTTGCACTATTAACTCTTTCATCCACTTCCATGTCCATTTTTCCTTCTCTGTATTATTACTCCTAGATATTTGAAGGCTTCTACTTGTTCTAACTTTTCTTGGTTTATTTCTATATTTACGTTCTTGTTTTCTTTACTCACTATCATCACTTTTGTCTTGCTCGCATTTACTTTCATGTTCCTTTTATCTAATTCTTCTTCCCAAATCTGTATATTTCTTTGTAAATCTTTTTCTGTGGGTGCAAATATTATCAAGTCGTCTGCGTACGCGCACTCTGATACATAGACCGGTAGTAAGTTTATGTACCCAACATGTAATTTTTGTTTTATCTTTTGTCGCTTTTATCACATCATCCATTATGATTGTGAAAAGTGTTGGACTCATTACTCCCCTTGTCTAAGACCGTCTGTAATTTCGAAGTAATCAGATTCCATGTTGTCCTTCCTTATATAGTTTTTATTGTTGTTATATAAACTTTTACTGCTGTTCTTAATTTCACACTAATGTTTCTGTTCTTCAAGCTTTCCCAGACATCACTTTGTTTAACACTATCAAACGCTTTTGTAAGTCTAAAAATATCATGTATATTTCTTTGTTAGTTGTTCTCGCTTTTTCTATTAGTTGCTTTACACTAAAAATATGATCCTGTACGCTTTTCCCTTTTCTGAATCCACTTTGCGATTCCTCTAATTGACTTTCTATGATATTTCTCAACCTTTTCTCTAATATCCTTTCATATGTCTTGCCTACTACACTCAGTAATGTAATACCTCTATAATTAGCACAATCTCTTCGGTCTCCTTTCTTAAACAGCGGTATTGTTATACCAATCGCCCAATCTTCCGATATTTTTCCTGTGTTCCAGGCTCTGTTGAAAATTTGTGTTAACATCTCTGTTCCTCTTTTCCTATATTCTTTAACATTTCCCCAGTTATTTTGTCATGGCCTGCTGATTTTCCTCTTTTTATTTCTTTCAAAGCTACTAATACTTCATCTATTTGTATATTTTGATCGTCATTTTCCAGTTCTACTTCTACTATTTTATTATTTATCTCGTTGTTTGCTTCGTTATTATTATGAAGTTCTTGAAAATACTCTTTCCATCTTCTTATAATGTCTTTGTCTTGCGTTATTATACTGTTGTCTTTCGCTTTTAGTTGTTTCGATTTGTACTGTTCATTTTTTCTTAAATTTTTAAAACTTTATAAAATAACTTTTGATTTCCTTTACTGTCTTGTTCCATTCTTTTACCAAAGTCTTCCCATGATTTTTGTTTAGCTTCTGATACCATCTGCTTTACTTTTATTCTTTGGTTTTGTATTCTAAGTAACTCTCTTCCGATCTATTTCTTAAATATTTTTCCATTTTTCTTTCTTATTTTTTACTTGCTGTTTTATTTCTTGGTTCCACCATTTCGTCTGTTTCCTATCTTTATTTATCGCTGTTATTCCACATATTTCATGTGCTGTCTGTAAAATTATATTCTTGAATATATCCCACATTTCTTCTAGCTCTGATACTTCCGCAAGATCTTTATTTTCATTCATTTTTATTTGTATTCGTTGCTGATATTTATATGCCGTAATTCTTTCCTGTAACTTATAAGCCTTTATAACTTCTTTTCTTTTATGGTGGGTTGGTTTTTCTTGTTGGCGGTTTTTTATATCTATGCGTACTTTTGCTATCACTAAATAGTGGTCGCTATAAATTTCCGGTCCTCTTCTTACCTTTACGTCTAATATTTCTTTTCTGTAATCCTTGTTAATTAGTACATAATCTATTATTGACTTTTCTCCTCTCGTTGGCATTTCCTGGTGTATTTATGGATATCGCGATGCTTATAAAACGTGTTTGTCACTATTAAATTGTTGTTTACACAAAAAATTTATTAGTCTTTCGCCGTTATTATTTTTTGTGACCTCTCCTTCATTACCAATGACATCTCTTGAATCAGCGTTTCTTCGACCAACTCGCCCGTTGAAATCACCTAACACTAATACTCTTCCACTTATATCTTCCAGTAATTCGTTCAACAACTCCCAGAACTCATCTTTTATATTTGTTTTTCATCTTCACTAGGTCCATATATTATTAACAATGTTATTTTTACTTGTTCATCTAGTTTAATTACTATTTTTAGTATTCTTGGTGATATAAACTCCCACTTGCTTATATTGCTTACATACTGTTTTTTAATTAAGCATCCTACCCCTATTGCCGCTCTTTCTTCCTGATTTACTCCACTAAATATAAATATATGTCCTCCTTCTAATGAGATTATACCTTGCCTCTTTTTTTCGTTTCTGTAATTGCTAAAATATCTAGTTTTGTGTCTTCAAATTCTTGTACCAATTCTTGCTCCTTTCCAATTACACTTCTAACATTCCATGTGCCCACTTTCAGTTTAAACTCATTTTTTTCTTTCTTGATTTGCAAGTTAAAAAAATAAAGTGCAAGCATAATTTGTAAAATAATTGTTTCTTATTTATCTAACACCGACCAAACCAAACTGTTTAAACAATTAACGCTTCGCATGTATTTTAGTAAATTATTTAAAAAAACATTGTCATTAAAATCCAAGATATGTATCATCAATGGTATTATTCATAAATGAAAATTCGTCACTTTTAATTACTAGTTAATACGTTTACTAAATATTTGAAAACGTTGCAACATTGTATTGACAAAAGTAAATTTTACGGATTGTATGTTGCGCCATTTTTACAACGGTGGAATAAATTGAACTATTCTATTTCAAGAATCGTACACATTATAACTTAGCGCTTCAGTACAGGCGAAAAAAAGTAAACAAAAACGCAACCCAACATGCATATGTGAATTGCATCCGTGATACAAGCAAATACAAGCGGTTGACTATCTTTACCAATATTTCAATCAACGACTCAACAAAGACATAGAAATGGAAATTTCAATTTGGCTAAGCAAGTTTAAAGAACGTCAAAGCAAGAAAAGTTAAATTATACCTATACTAATTAAAATATTATGCCTTCTGCAAACTTGGATGTATTGTTTTCAATTAAACAACTTGTTTTATATGTCTTTTCTTATATGTATTCTGATCTTTTGTGAATTATGTGATATAAAATAAACTTCAACCATATCAAAATATATGAAGTCATGTAACATTACTGATTTGTTTTATAAAAATTTTCAGTAACTTATAGCAGGTACTTTTAATCATATCTCAAAATAGTAATAATAATACGTCACTGATGTTGATGACTTCAATACATTTTGATTGATAAAAAATATGTAAAATTTTTGTCTTTTGAGTATTCTTGGAACCTGTTTTAAACATTCTAGAAATATTCATTTAATCACATATAAATATTCGAAATGAATATACATAATGAATGTTCTGCGAATATTCTCTGAGCGGACATTATATTTTCTAAGAATATTCTTTAAATATTTTAAATATCTATAGACTTTTCGAAATATTTGAATATTCGAATGGGAATATTCATAGCATATTTATAGAATAACTTGTGCTGCCTGGGGTAGTTGATTCAACTCTGCTGAAGCTTATAATTCACTCATGGCGTAATTCGTTGAAGGCAAAGGGTAAATTTTTCTTTAAAACTCTCGAAATCAAATGTGAAAGGCAATTTCATGTAACACAAAAGGTAATTTATAATCAAATTGAAAAGAATTTGTGGAAATCTGTAGTGAGTCAGATGCCAGCTATGAACTCATCATTTTTAAGGCAATATATATAATTCCGTGCCAACCGAATAAAACAGTAGCCAGTGATTTGCAGATTCACAAACGGCATCTCATACACGTGTTTCGGAGTATATTAGGCTCATCAATGTACGGTAGCTGGAGCGCAAGTGTAAACAAATTACTAGGAATAGCTAATTTCAACGTATCGTGCTATTACCTACCGCTTTGGAGTTCGTCAATGTATCCAGTTTATTCCATACGACATCTATCAACGAGTCGGCTGTACCTCCATTGGTTGACCAGCCGCATACATGTTTCACGGATTTTGGATTTATTCAGGTCAGCTAATATAGGGTACTGCTGTCTTTTAACTTTCCGAAACAGTTAATTTTACTAAATTCTAATTTTCTTTAAATTCATGAGATACAAAAAATTTGATATGATTTTAAAAATTAAAAAAATATATAAAGACAGTTTAAAAAACAAAAATCACGTTCCCGTAAGAATTTAGCACATGCATGGATGGTAGGTGGTAGTTATTTTAATTAGTTCAATGTTAATTTATTATGTATAAATGATACCCAAGCAATACACAATGTATTAATAATATAATAATATGGGCAAATAGATATTTATTTATTTTATATCCTTACTTGTCATGTTGCTCTCTTATTGCACCTACCGCTAACTAAACAACGACAAATTCAACTTAACATATTTCTAACTTATATATCATCAGGAACATTGTAAATACAAAATAAAAGTACAAAGTTTAACGATTAAAACTCAAACATGGTTTTGATTTTTAAGTACATTTTTAACTCATATTAACGAAATGCAGTGCAAAACGTTATATTAATACAAAACAAATAATATTTTTATGTATACCTATCAGTTATATCTTACACATACATCTATTTCAATAATATAAAGTGTATACGAATCTGCCCTTTAGCAAAACTATATTTTATCGGTGTCAACGGTTCACTACGCTATATAAAAGTTACGAGTTATTTGTTTAAATGTATTACCTCTCGTAAAGGGAGTCAGGTTAGGAACTCTGCTTCAGCTTTGTGTCGCTGGGTTAAATCCAGCGACTAGGCTGTTTTACTTATTACAGAAGGCACCCAGTCCCTCAACAATAGAAATTTAAAATTTAATACCACAAACGAAACTTATTTCGAAAAAAAGTGCGCAATTTTAATAAATAGTCTAATTAAGTACGTCATAAATTGCAATTGAACTGTATCCGCATTCAAAGAAATTATTGTTGAGGAACCGTTTAATATATAGGAACCATTACTCCTGTTATTTGCATTTACTAATGCGATTGCTGTAGAGTCCTATATAAAACTAAAAAACATTTTACAACTTTTAAAGGTTGCTTAAAACCTTGCAAAATGTTTTTGTTTTTACATATGGCACTGCACATATAAATAAGCTCGCCATAGTCCCCTAAGGGTTTTACAAATACATATCCTTTTCTTGAACTAACTTACAAAAAAAAACAACTGTACATTATAAACTAAATAAAATATATAAAATATACTTTTTTATATCTTAAGTACATAAATCTACCGGTATTACTGTCACGTTGGAGATCTGGTTTTAGTTAAATGTAAAAAAAGTACATATTAAAAACAGTAAATGACGTACAAAACTGAAAATTGCATATAGTGGTGAAAAAATGAGGTAGTTCAACCGGAAATGCTTACATATTGGGAAATCACAACAGCACTTAAAACTAAAAACTACATAACTTTAAAATGACACTGCAATCTCACATGAAATTGTAAATTTATATTAACATAGGTGTAAACACTGAAATAAATAACAGCCTTCAAATTAAATTGACTGCAGCATGCGTACTAAACTATAACTTAACTTAAAATTAAATAGAAAAATGAATAACATAACTTACAGCTTGAACAACTCCTGTGAACGAACGATGAAATAATAAAAAAATAATAAGGGTCGAATAACACAACAGCAAAAAGTTTCATATACAAACTACAAATAAACAACACATTAAATTTGTGAAAAAATATAATTTGCTTTATCATTATTAATAGTATTATTATTTTATCAAATGCAAAATGGTTGCAAAATGTTCTTGAACAATTTTGATATACTTTCGATCAATTTTCTTTATTAACTTTAAAACAACTTTTCACTGGTTCAAAATTATAAAATGGTTTAATTTTATTCCTAATAAGTTCGGTTAATTTATTGTAATGCGAAGCGTAAGTTCACTTAAAAATTGCAACTTCTAAACGTACCAATTCGAAATTCTTCAAGAACATCCGTCGAGTATTTCAATATGTAATTTTAAAAACGGTATACATTCATGTTGCGTTTTTCAGTGTGCATTAACAATCTAACTATCCTAACTTACGCAATAATTAACAATGACCTTTTTTTCGAGTTCTATCGCTACGTTTTTTTAAGTTACCTCTAGTCTTCGCTAAAACGTAAGCGATTACAACTTGCTAGTCAACATTTAACAATTACAATTATTTTCTTGAGTACAACTAACTACAGACAGCTTGCATTCTGCTTTATTTTTACAACTACTGTAGCAATTTTAGCAAAAAGCCGAAAAAATGACGAGAATTAATAAAAAATGGCTAAGTAACTATTGCAACGATTTTTGTATAAATAAATGGAAGAACTAATGACGTACGTGTGTTGACTGACATCATGCCTCAAAGTATACGAAAAATTGTTTTCTATTTACAATGGTTTTGGTTTGAGGCAATTTTTGAACAACGTAAGCCTATAGGAAGAAACTATTGAAGTTTATATTTCTTTTAATGAAAAATATGAAATAAACCTAATGACTGATAAAAGTTATTACAAAAAAAAATGTCTTATCTACCTGATTAATGATACCTGAATAGTTATTATTTACCTGACTTATTATCACGGATGCGAGTGTATTGTGACTATTATTAGTAAATATAAAATTGTCGTCAGCAGTAATTGTCTATAAAACTTTTTAACATCATCATTTAAAAACGTTATTGTAGAATTGTACTGCATTTTTCTGAGATAAACATGAATGTACCTGAGTTCATGAAAGATTGCTTATATCAGGAAGCATCTTTGTTTGTAATGGAAGCATATTTTAACAAATTGATCATAGACTCATTCTATGATGTGAATGTTTTATCTGATGTATTTTCTTTGTTATTTATAAATATTTACAACTTAATTTAGAGTAGAAAAATTATTTGTTTTATAAATTGTCTTCGGTTATTCTTTTGTATTGTATTTGATTTTGGTGTTCAAGTATTATAAATATATATATTATATCAATATCACATCACCAAAACGTCATCATTTAATGAGCCTATACAAGAACAAATATTGCAAATGTTAGTGATTATTTTAGATTAATAATCTAGATTTCATACAAAAATAGTATTCGGCAAAAGCCTTTTGTACCATTTAACCTGAATTTGATTGACCTGTATACTGCAATAATATAATAAATACATTTAACAATTCAAACAAATAATCTGACCTATTATAAAAATCCTTTCAATGTATCTCTTGGTGCAATTATTAAATATATCTGTTATTACTGAGCGAAACAAAGATTGTGATGGAAAACTGCAGGAACCACTATGTATAAATCACTGGTACATATATACTAATCAACATTCAATCTGGCACGATTTATAGACATATCTAAACATTGTACTATCGTACAAATCTACACATCTTATTTTAACATCAATTTTAAAAGTCAATTTATAACTGCAACATAGTCCAATAAAAATTTATTCTATCTTATATTACCGTATACACACGAAAACCCTTATTATCCTGTAATCTTATGAGTATTTCTATTACTGAGTATTTTGAGGTAGACGGATGGAATTTTAGTTATTGAAGAATAAAATCGTTTCTGCAAATTTTGTTGTGACAATATTGAGGTAGATGGATGGAATAAAATTTGTATTATACTATGAGTTACGGCAAGAATTGCGGCAGCTGGAATATATTTGAACTGGCTTACTTTTAAAATAATGTCCTTCAATCTGTACATTAATCACCTGCTTTAACACTTTCGGGTTCAATTTCGTCTTCACTATATTCGTCTTCTTCACCGCCAGAAGACCCGCCGTCGTCTTTATCTTTATCAATATCTCGTTCATTATTCACAATATCATCGTCGTTCCTCCTAATTTCGTCTGATCGCTTCATCATCAAATCGTTTGCAACTCCCATCTGCTGTTGCATTTTCTCTAAAAAGTGTTGCTGCGACGCTTTGTCTAATCCCATTGCGTTCAGCTGGGCCATTTTCGCCGCGTGTACCGCCGCGGCAGCTTGTTCCGACATCATACCCATTCCTAAACTATTTTCCGTAATAAACTGTAAGTACGTATCTAAAATCGCTGACCCTGTCGAATTTCCGGAACTAACGGGAGGGGCTAACGGCGCGGGATATGGTTCTTTTGACAAGTTGTGTGCTATAGAATCTATGCTTTTTGCTGCCACAGCTTGCCCCGAACTTAATTTGGTTATTTTTAAATTTGCCGGATGGTGGTTGATCGGTGGCGACATAGCTAAATCTAATCCCGCATACGATCGATGATGCGAAATCGTTAAATCTTCTGGATCGTTATCACCACATACTGAACTACCCGCTTCTGAAGGTGCACCCGAATACACACTTTTCGCGTCCAATTTCATATCGGACCTTCGGGGACCCGTCGGCGACGCTCTTGCACGTAGCTCCGCCGGACTCACTTTCACACCCGCTTTCGCTAATAGCCTTTAAAAACAATTACGAATTATTGACTACCTTTTGTACCATTAAAAACTTAAATAATTAAGTATTAAACTGAGCGTTATTAGTTTCTTCAAGTGATTTCTTCGTAAAACCACCGAATGTTAAGTTTGCAACTGTCAGATATCCAAAAAAACAGACGAATAAATCTAATTTAAAGCATTGCAGTAATATTTCGTAAAACTTACGAACGGTTTAGCTCGTAGAATGTGTTAATTCTATACAAATGTATTTGGAGAAAACAAAAGCAATGTGATGCTAACAGCAAATACGAAGGCAGGACAAAAACTGTTTTTTTATACTTTGATAACTGCTGTGGCCATTTCAGCCGTACGTATGTAAATAATCTTAAAAAGAAAGGCACCAAACGCTGTAGGCAGAGCTTTAAAAAACAATAAACGTATTTCAGGAAAAGTTTTGGGTAGTCTTCAATACTTGGGAAGCTACTTCCAAAGTAAACTGACGAAAATATTCAACAAATATAAATGTGTGTAGACTATGTAACACACACATACATAATAGTTATTTATGATACAACTGTGTCAAGTAACAATTAAGACACGAGCCGCAGGCGAGATTCGCAACGAGTGTATAAAAGTCCTTCACACACGTGCAACCCTCAATATTTTATCTACGTCAGAACTAATGTTTGCAAGTTGGAACACGTACTACAACAAACAAACGTATGGTGTTTCACTGTCTTTTATACCGAATGTTTATGTTGTTTGGTTACCTGTCATCAACATCATCAAAAATCATTTAATAATAAAAGTGCAGTTAATTTTCATTGTACTACGATTTTGTATTTTACGAACAATTTATTTAATTTGACACAGTTATATATTAACTAATGTGATGGTTATAGGATAGGTGTAGATAAAATATTTTTACTCCACATTTTATAAATGTGAGATTTTACAGCGGTCATAAAACTAAAAATATAACACACTATTTTTTTCAATTTTTAAGTGAGAGCTTGTAGACTTGTAGATTGAAATTAAATGAATAATTTTTTTTGTTGTGACAACAGCCGACCGTATGTAAATGCTATCGGTATTTAAAACTTTACCAAGATCACTGTCAATTTTCCCAAAAAAAAACATTAGATACTCATATATATTTTTATAAATTACAATTTGTTTCTAATTTAATTATGCAAATTTTAATTCCATAAAAAATTTATGGAAGTGGTAATAGAATAGGTACAAAAAAGTACCTACTGAAAAAAAATTTTATCGTTTACAACTTTTATTTTAACTTTTCTTTATCTACAACACAATTTTTTTTCACTTTTTTGAGTGAAATATTCTCTTCATATACGTTAATATTTATTAGAGATTCGTATTTTCTTAAACAGCTGTATTTACTGTTTACCAAGTATTCAAAGTTAAGTCAAGATTCGATTTTTACTCTGTACTCAGCGTGTTCGGTACCTTAGTGTCTAAGTAATCCCAATTTAATATAAATGAATTCTTTCCACAAAAACTCACTTTTCCTGTTCACGTACGTTCTTTGTTTTAATAATGAAGAAGAAGAATGAACCAAGTTAATTAACACTAGAAAAGTCTTAACTGTTGTGATTATTTTATTATGTTAGCAAGATATTTGTGGTTTCGTGTTCTAGTTGATTTTCATATGAAATATGACAGCAAACGCCGAATGGTGACAAACAAAAATAGAGAAAAATAAAATACTATCAAATTTCTAAACCCTTAATTTAATAAATTAGCTTCAATCACAAAAACTTTCACTAGCCGAATGGATTTCAGAACAATTGACCGATCAAGTATCTTATATGGCAGAGAGTAAACCATTTTCATAAATATCTGAAAACAATTAAAGAAGATAAACAAAAAACTACAGATGGTCGCAAAAAATATTTAAAAAATCTCCGTAAATCAAAAAACGAGGAAACATAAAACCGAAAGATCCGAACAACAACATAAATGACGGAAGGCAAATTATAAGAATACATATTGAAAGAATCATGTTATATTTGTATAAAGTCGAAACGATGATCATAATAAAGAAAACAAACGTTTCGCGCAGAAGTCTACATCGTTCCTATACTAACAGACGATTAAAACAGTATCGAAATAAAACAAATGTCTAAGAGCGATAGAGAGTGAGTCGGAACCTACAAAATTTTAATAGAAAAAGTAAAAAAACCCGATTTGATAAATAGTACGTAACTGTTAAACAACGCAAAACGCTTAGATGATCCCAGTACCTTGATGTAGTAGACCGCTGCGGGCTCGCACTCTTTAAACATTTTAACAATGTAATTCAAACTCGAAAAAAAGAAAATGATAATTGGGTTCTATACAAAAATATTTCAGATAAAAGAAATCTCAGTAATAATTAATTGGATCAAAAAAGAGTTTAAACAAAAGTAATGTATAATAAAATTTTTAACAACTTTTATTTGAAAAAAATGTGTAAAATGTATATTTTTGTAAATATTCGAAAATCTATGTAGGTGAAGAGTCCTTTTGGCTCTACAGATTATGCTACTACACAAAATTAAACGTACGGCCGACCTCCAGACAAAACATAACAAACGTAACTAATTCGTCGAAAAAAGTAAAAAATCAATTTGGTAACCGTTATACGAGTAAAAAAATATTAAAAGCGACACTAACATTGACAAATATAATATAATTATAAATTTATCCAATAATAAATAAATTGATCAAACATTCGTTTTAAAATATTTAACAAAGCAACAAATAATAAGATAAGCAGTAAGGATGAGAATAAAATTAAAACGAGGAACATGAAAATAAAAAAAACTGAAAAATAAAGTAAGAAGAATTTAAAATAAAAGTTGAAAAAATTAATAACAGAACAAAAAGAAGCAAAATAAAACAACCACGCTAACGTCAGAGAAAACCCTACAATTTTAATCAGAAATGTCAATTAGAAAAACACTCTAACGACCTTGACCGCAGAATCAGCTCTGCGGTTGCGAACAAGATGCAGCGAAACCCAAAGCGGGTTGTGAAATACACAGTTACTAGAATCTCTTGCTTTTTGTCAGCGAATTAGAAAGGTTATTTGTTCTTATGCAGAAGGTTACCTAAAAACCGGAAATGGATCCACGAAATAAATTTCTAAACACTAACAATCAAGCCAATATCACATTCGTATGTCATGAGTACTTTGAAAAACTGCAGTGGTCAACCGGATTTTTGACACAGGGACACAATAGTGGGGGAAACCCATTCAAAAGTTTAAAATGTTACTGGTGATTCAAAACTGTATTTTAATTCTTAATTCTCCAGTAAATGGACCTCAAAAGTTACAAAAACGTTTTTTCCAAATACAAAACAGCACAAAAACCTGTTAACCGAATACGTGTTTCCATAGCTATTAAAATATCATCATTTGTATATCAGATCATTGATGATGATATCTTGGCTGTATTCGACTTGAGCAGTTTTTAGTATTTTCTTTTGCGCGGCGAAGAGATTTTAAGAGAAGATTATTCTTAAAAGGACTGATAAATCAACATGTCAATTGGAAAAATTAATGCAATGAAAAGGAAAAAAAATCATGTCCAAAAAGATGCTTAAAGGTGAGCACTACGATGATCATATTTGAAAATTTAAGTAAATAAATGTAGAAACTAATTCAAATAATAATGCTCAGCATAATACACTCCCTACAGTTTGATATGTATTAAAAATCATTAATAGCGTTTTCAAAAAAAAAATTCAAGTCGGTAATGATTTTATAATAAATTTCAATATGTAAAATGCCAACAGAAATTGTTGTAATTTTCGCTACGTGTTAAACACGAATAGTGAAATTGCTGTTATAACTAACTTTTGAATAAATTTGAAGAAAAGAATGAAATTGAGATAAACAATGCATTTGCTGATCAGTTTAATACTCATTTATCTAAGTTTTAAAATGGATCGTCTACAACTAATATTCAAGAGGAGTCACAAGCCTTTTGGTAAATTTCAAGTTAGTACAAAATCAGAGTAACTGAAAAAAACTTAAGTCTGCACTATCTGAAAAACGAGGAAACTAAGTGAAAACTTCTGATTATAGACAACTGTTTTGAATTTTGTTAAATACACTTTACTTGTTGTGCCTCCCCTTAGAAATAAATAATAACGAACAAAAGAGACCAACCTGCTGGCTAAGTCAGGATCGAAAGGTGCAGGCATCGGCAAAACAGGCAAATCTTTTGTACTTATTCCTCTATGTTGCCTCGACATATGCGAATGTAATGAATTTCTTGATTTAGCCACCGTTCCGCATAACACACATCGGTAGCCCGGACAAATTGTATGTTTGTCTTCTAAATGCGTTCTTAACGTGTGCGCCGATCTGTAGATTTTTCCACATTTTGGACACGGTCGAGGATCTGTTGCGCGCACCCTCATCATATCTAACGAACGCCTTGACACTGAAATTTGACGATCAACATTAAAACCTAACAATGCGACAAGTTTCGTGTAAAATAAAAATCACTTTTAATAAAATTAAATATTTAATACTGATCGTTATATATATATATATAGTATGTACAAACTACATGTTGTTCGTAATAGACATTTACTAGAAAATAGAACAAATCATCGAACTCTTTTATATTTACCTAATACTGCTACTTTATTACAATTACAAATTTCTTAATCTTTATCATTAGAATAGCGTTTAATTGATAATAACCATCTGCGCGACATTGCACAACAAATGTTTAAAATATTCATCTTTCGAGAAGCAGTAAACTCTTTAAAATATAAATTTTAATTAAGTCGCGTCCTTGTTATTTAACAAATAGTTTACATCTCATTAAGTACATTTACCAAAGTATTGCTGGAGTAATAAAAATTCCTGAAAAAAAAAGCTTTATAGCCAAACGACGCGAAATCTACTTTCCAAAAAAATTCCGAAAATGGTAAATAGCGCGCAACTCCATGTTCGTTAAACAAATTATTGCTTTTTTTATAACTTCTAAGTTTACTCGTTTATTTGTTAAAGTAAAATTTTTTAAAACAGGTTTTAATGAGTTGTATAATATTTAATTAGTGAAAGCTAAGATTTGTGTGAATTTTTAAAGAAAATAATGATCAAACCGAGTGTTGTATTCTATGGTCATTTATCGAGTAGTTTTCAATAAGGCTTGCGAAAAAAAATAGGCAACACGTTATGTAATCATCGGTTTCTTTATGTGCGACATTGACGCAATGTGTATACGACGATCGATCAAAATTATTAACTACATCAACTGGAAAAGAAAATGAACTGTTGTTGCTATAAATATTTAAGACAACTTGAAGTACAATAGCTATTTAAAAAAGTCATTAAAAACTATTGAATTCTGGGTCAACTAGTGCCAATGATATAATGTAAAACCGCTTGCGGCGAACGTCGAGTCTTTGATTAAAACCAAAGCTACGTATGTATATCACAAGTAGAATCTTTTATCTTTGGTATGAATCCATTGTACACCTTACACTTTTTTAAGTTCGTTCTTTTTTTTGTGTCATTTATCACTGTGTTTTATTTTATACGCTCCACTTCATTTGCTTCATAATTTCCCATTGTTCGGAATGTTTGGTTCTCATGTGATTCCTTACAGAATTCGGGTGCGAAAATCGCTTTCCGCATTCTCTAACAGGACAAAAAGGACTATCTCTAGGGTAATGTTCTTCTATGTGTGCTCGCGCCACGGTGATAGATTCCACGATTCGATCGCAAAGGGGGCATTCATATTTCACCGTCCTTCCAGCTAGCGCCACCTGAGGATATGAAGGCGATCCGTTTCAACTCCGCTGTTGGCATCTGTAATGCCAAATCTCGCTGCACTTTACTTGTTTTTAGCTTCACGTACTTAGTGTTTTATCACTTCATACACAACAGTCTAAAGCAGTAGTATACATACAAGGACAAGAATTATTAAATACAACTCCCATATACTACTGCATTAGCGTTTGAAAAACATAAACGTAGTTAGACAAACATGTTTTGGAAAAGCATAATTAACTTGGAATTAAAGAGTTGTGTCTAACTACGTCAATACTCTAAAGCTACGAATTTCAAAATGTTTTTTTTTAAGCAAGCCTAACAATATTGTATGATTTTCCAATGTGTTTGTTTATTGTTGATTACTTTTGTAAATGACATGAACACTTCTTACTGTCCTTTCCTCGTTAAATGCGACGATACATCTCTAGAGTATTGATTCGCCCTGCTAATTCCAGTATTTTTTTATTTTATACAAAATACGTCCGAAGCTTTGATCTTTCATAAGAGCGTGTGTTGCTTTTCAAATATCTGAGATAAGCAAGGTTATTTATTAGTCGATTATGAATCGTTCGATTTTGAAGTATCCTAAGCTACGTGAGCTATAAAAATTGTGCTTTTCTAATGTACATTAGCAAAATGTTGTTTGAGGTTGCTTAACGTGCTGTAAGATTTTCCGCGTTTTGGACAAGTGGGTCTTTCTTTGTATGCGTGTTGTTCCAATGTTTCGGCTTCAGTTTTACGAATAGCGCACACCTTTTTAACGCATTCCGCTTACGCGAATTAAAGAGTGAAAATTGGGCATCGAATCCTTTCTTTGTCGAAAATAGCATTTCATGGTACGAGTTTATATTTTTTATTTAGTTGCCATTATATGTTCTTATATTAATATAACGTATACGCTTAATTTACGATCATTAAAATAATAGTTGGAGCAATTGACTCGAATTGAAGTTATTAAAATAATTATTTTTAAACTGGGTTCATACAATGTAAAATTGCATGTTAAAATGGTAATAAACGAATATACAGTTTACTTTATAACAACTTAAATGATAATAAAGGTTTTCGTGGGTAGTAAATACAAGTTCGAAACTAATAAATTTTTGAATATGATATTTTCAATAACCGAAACGATATTTGATATCACGCGATAATTTTGTTTTCATTACTCTTGATAAAAGGCGTTCGTCTTTTTCGTCAGGACTTGTGCTCGTATACGGACGAAGTATAACCGCGAGTAATAAAGATAAACGACGTAGTAGTAAAATACAAGAATCTTCGACGTAATTTTCTCAAAATAACCTAACAAACGGGTACGTTATCAGACGAAGTAATAAATGTTGGTTATGGTGTCCAAACACGAACAGTCGATAACAGTGGTGTATTACCAGCCGATACGGCTGAAAATAACGTGTCTACTACACAAAGCTGTTCCTTTTTTTAATTCTCATTCTACTTTTCTACCCTTTTCTTCCGCCCACATACGCTACAAGTACATTCAGATAAAGAAACGTCTTAGTTTAAAAACTAAAGTTTCCAATACAAATCAATATATCCTGAATTACAATTGCGTATTATCAAGCTCGAGTCCGTTTTCAGAAGTTTCAGAACAATTCGACGACGTAAGCTGGCTCCTAAAATAACTACGTTAGGGTCTATAAAGCGTACATACGCAAGATTAACGCACCACAGAACCCTTCTCAAATCCATTATCTACTAGGGTGTGCGCATCCTTGCAAACTCTACATGTTTGGAGTGTACCACCTCAGCGTCCATCCGGCTATTCGGACAAGAGACACGGGTGCGCGGTATAAATCAATAGACCTATGCCGGGAGGTTTAGGGATGAGGACATCGAGAGCAATCTCGATGTTTGACTGTTCCTTCGGTGTCCTCCGATCAATTGCAAAGCTCGTTAATATTGTTTACGCGACCTTAGTTATTGCGTTATTAACGGAACACTTGAATTTTGACCTTTATATGCGAATATTTTATCAATAATATTTGAGTAGTTTTTGTTACCGAATATTCCGACATTCTAATTTACCTTTACGTTCAACACGAAAAGGTCAAATTACAATACTGATACAAATTTTACGTTTCGGATTCGAAATAAAATTTGTAAACGCAAATAAAATAAAATTTGAATAAAATTTAAAACCAGCTTTCAAATAGAAATAACGTTTTAATACTTTATCTCGAATTTAATGGGGCGCAAATTTTCTCCCATAATGAATTTATAGTTCGTATTTCTCTGTTATACAAATTGATACAGTATAACAACTTATACTAGTGCCATTCAAATAAAATGCAAAACTTTGATATTTCTGTCAATTCTCGGGAAGGAACTATTCAAGACAAAATTAAATTGTCGACCGTAGTCGGGTTTTTGCAACGGCGCGGCGCCTCCTGAATCTTCTCGTTTGATGTTTTCAACTTCTAATTTTCATCAAATTTTGAGGATATAATTTAAATGATAATGGAAATAGAATAAAGTAACTGTAGTATGATGCTGTGTAATTCGAAAACAATTAATTTGGAAGTAAGTAAAACTATATCCTTCCAAATTAATGTTTTTCCAATACATACTAAAACAACTCACCAAAATTATCAGCCGTGCTATTGTGCATTCCGGATGGTCCTGGCATTAATCCCTGGAGTCCTGAAAAAAAAAGCACAAAGAAAATTAATATTACGACCTATAATCAAGACAACTAGAAATTTCTTTTATGGCACATAAAAACGTTTTACAACACTAAGCGTCTAGTTTGGATCAATACAAATTTATAGGAAAACCGAAAGGATTACCTTGTAAACCGAGTAAGGCTCCAGGAAACGTTGGTGTTCTTGGTTGATCTAAAAGTCCTCCGTTGGTGTTAAAAGGATGTTGATCATCTAACATAGGATAATCAGAAGGTTCAGTCTTAGGGGTTACGGGGTCACCGTGATCACTCGGTGCTGTATCGCTACTATTACTATCTTCGCCAGTCGATTGCGCTTGAAGCGATGAATCTGATTGTCCTTTCTAAAAATGCCCCAAACTTCAATTTAATTGCGTCTAACAAATTAGTATTTTTTTTACGTTAGTACTGGTATGTATTGTAGGTCCACCCTCAAGTGCTTGTCCTAATAATGACTCTCTCATATCACCATTTCCTCGTAAGGGGCTTCTACCCCTATCGGGTGTATACGATCCCCTAATATGTTCGGAACTTCTAGATCTTTTTGCCGGAGGCGGTGAAAATCCCCCATCCCTGATAGCATCTGCTTGATCTGTTGGCCACGGCAAAGATGAGGAATTCTAATAAAATCACACAATCGACAAACAATTAAAAGCTGTTTTTCATTCAAGCTTTGCTATACATATAGCATCAGCGGTAGGATCAAATTTAAAGCATCTCATGCATTAAACAATTTGATAATTTCACGGTCGTATACTTTATAATTAATATGTATCTTGTACTTTGTACTTCTAAATAATATTTACGTTTATTAAATCATTGAAAAACATCTTCTTTATATCAGACGAGAGAATTAATTACAAACGTGTATGATGCCAAACTTGTAAGATAGATAGAGCGAAGGCGGTTTCAAAATTCGAAAGAATGTAGAATGCGACAAACTTTTGGATGAAGTTTCGCAATTAGATTTTTAACTTGAACTGTTTATTTATAAAAACATTATTGAACGATGCGTAACGAACTTATTTTTAATGTAACTTTTTTGTTAGATGTGCGCGACTTACCGGTGAGATCTTTTCATCTGTGGCTGTGAGCCTTTGCCCGGCAGATCCAGCAGGAACGTCCGCTAATCCCCGAACTTGTAACATTTGAGCAGTCTTTAAAAAATCCGTTAACTGTTCTTGACCTATGTGTACTTCGCCATTATACATAAACCTACAAATAAATAATTGACAATAAGCGTTTGCATTAGAAAATATGGCAGGTGCACTTTAACCTTTTTTTTTATTAACCTTAATCGAGGTAAACACGCTGTTTTCTGTTATTAATGTGACACCTGCCTTAATTCAAAATTGCGTACTAATTTTGTTTCAACAGAATTAGATCATTAACGTTTATAGACTTTGGGATCCTGCCTACAATTACTATATATAAATGCCAGCTTTAATCTTTTATTGGTTTTACTTATATTTAGTTGTTATTAAAAACAAACTCACCTTAATAAACTTTCCATATCTTTTTGTTGAACGTCTCTAAGTATAACTATGGGGTGTTGGCAAGGATTAGCTTTAAGGAGTCTTCTAAAGTAAGGACTACACGCCGACAAGACGACTTTATGGGCGGTAAAAGAACAACCATCACAAGCTAAGGTAACATCGACGAAATCTTCCTCGTCTCGAAGATGCCGAAAAGACGACAAAATCGAGGCGTGGAAGTCGTTCCATCGCAGCGAGTATTGCTGCTCCGGGGAGGTTTCGCCCCCCATTGGGCAAAGCGAGGGTGCAATCTCTACGCCAATGATGATAACGTCAGTACTATTTTATGTTCTTATTAATTTTCTAAACAAATTTGCGTTTCCGTAATTCTTCGGATGTGTTTTCTTCTCATTTGTTTTCGTACTTTTCAAAAAAAAATTCATAAAAAACACTTATTATAAATTCTTGAAAAGTCTTGTCGTGTTTTTCATTGATTAAGAGTATCTTTAATTCGTTCAACTTCTTATTGTTCTGAAAAGGAATCTAGTTTAAGTTTTTTTTCCTCCGCCCATTTCGGCGTAGTGCAGTATTTTGTTTATTATTTATGTGCCGCGGTGTAGTTTAAGCAAGAGGAATCATTATAATCAATTAATGCGTTCTTGATGTTTAATAACAGTAATTTGAAGTTACTTCAAGGTGTTAAATGTTGCTCTTCAATTCAAAGAAAGCATTTCGTAATTTTTAACAATACAAAAAAAAATAACTAAACGTTATTAGCGAAACAACCGTAAACGTAAACTCGTTACGATACATTAAGCATTTGTATGTTATTCTATTAACTATAGTACGTACATTTTTTATGTGCATGCATCGACTAAATTTTTGTTATTGTAAATAATTTTAATTATGTAATAAGTACTAAAGAGAGTTAATCGGTTTTTCAGTCATCGAACCGTACCGACGCTGATGATTTTGATTAGGTTATACGTACAGAATTGCATCGCGTGTACCAGTTTCATTCTGAATTCAATAGACCGTAAAAATGGCGGTTTAGTTCCTTCAGCATTAAAATAATTAGTAATACGCATAAACAATGGGCGCTAACGCAAAGTTTAAGTAATTGTTTGTACATGCGGTTGTCTAACCTACACAGTAGTCGGGATTTTTATTTATAATAAAATGAAGCATTCAATTATAGAAACATGTCTATTTTAAAGTTTTATAATAAACGCGCGTGTCGTCACGACGAAACTTTGTTATTTTTGTAAGAAATTGCTTAAAACGATACGTGATCCTATGTTGACCTTTTTATTAACAACAAAGCAAATAACGTTCGACAATGCTTTGGTATTTTATAATTAAATCATTGAAATGGCAAGCACGTGTAAGCGACATTGTAACAACTAATAATTATAAACGTTGTCAGTTGAGATAAACAAGTAACATTTCTAGCAAATTATATTAAATAATTAGTTTTTTTTCGTACGCACAAAAATTAAAATAATAATAGCGTCGATATTCTCGGATGAAACAGTAACCTAAATAGATGAAGCTGATTAAAACTTTCTAAATTTGAGATTAAGAAAATATTTTCGCAAAAGAAATTATCAGAAATTACTACTCACTTTATTTTTTACGAATCGGCGTCTATTTTTGAAAAATAATATTCTCGTCACCCGTGCGTTTTAAAATCGAGAGCAAACTTAAATCGAATGAATAATTCAATTTTGATTTGATTTTTTATATTCTCAAATGCAATAAGAGTCTTAATTTGTTTTTAAATACATTTTGGTCACACATAATAATGATAATACTCAATGACGAATTTAGATTGTAATATTGTAATTAAGAATATCCGGGTAATACTAGTGTGCATTACCGAGAGATAAATTTAAGAAACATTTCGGCTAATTAAGTTACCAGCGTACCTAGTTTCAAGCTCAATGTATAATGCTGTAAAGATTTCCTAATTAAAACTCTAATCATAATGTGGCCAATTAGAAATAGTAATTATTCCATAATGTTGCTTTCAAGGGAAAAATTATCTTGCTACTGTTATTTTGGAGCGAGAGTTATGACCTTTCTCTTTGGAATAAATCCAATTATAATAAAAATACGCTAATGAAAGATTTACCTTGCAAACTTGGACTAATAATTTTTATTATACCACTAATTACTCATTTAAATTAATTAAAATTATTACATTTAATATGTAAACGAATTTTTCTTTTTGTAATGAGAATTTTTTAGAATACTAACAATTCAAATAAACCAAAATTATGCTTATAACCTAAAAAATACTGGTAATTACTCTGCTTATTTCGGTAATTCATGCAGCATTTAAGAGAATTGAATGCTTATGTTTGCGTGTGTTATTTTTTAATATTATAATTATGGTTACATAAAACATTAATTACCAATTAAAATTTTATTAAAATTCTTAGTTACTTTTCCTACATAAATCGTATATTTTAAGTAAAAGATAAAGTATTAATTACGTCTAGTTAAATTACAAAATTTTATCAAATAGTGATTTCTACAGGAAAAGCATAATTAACTAGAATAATAAATTAGTGTATGTAGAGCAGGTAAATAATTCGAATGCTCGGGTAATTTGAAGTGAATATTTAATTTTTATAATTATCCGTATTTTTAGTTTGGTTTTATAATTATATGAATTTTAAAACTAATTACATTTGAAAATAATTAACTTCAAAACAAAGCATAATCAAAAACGAAAATACAATCCGCAAAGACGTAACAATTGTCAAAATTCTCGCTGCAACAATAATCACCGACCTTTTATCTTTAACCGCCAAAACCAGTTTTAATGTATAAATTAATATTTAACACTAAAAATTAAGACACAATTCAGTTGAAGGTTGATTGTAGGTCACATTACCAGTAATTGAACATCCCCATTATCGGAAATCGGTCACTCGCGGATTCATACCCGATGCCTTTATTTGGCAGATGATGATTTAACACTAAGGATTCCTTCGGTACGAAATAAACCCCTAGGGTTTTTGATTTCGAGTTATTTTGTTGTTGATAATTAAATTTGTGATTCACCGACTGATTCACTTATACAGGTATGCTTTCTGATGAACAGGATGAAAATATTGAACGAGCACGTTTTATGAATGAAAATGTTTGGTAGTAAGTACAAGAAGAGTTTGTTGTTAACCCCTTGACGCGATTTATTCTACGATTCAATTGAGGTAAGTGTTAAAAATAGAAAGCGTGTTCATCGAACATTGGTAACAATTACAACGCCTACTAAGAAAATTTACACAAATTAAGCATTAAATTTTTAAATTGGAAATTTGGTGTTTACATTACCGGTTAATAAGTTCCGGCTTTTTTTTTTAAAGAACGCGTTGTATAACATTCCATCCCTTCTAATTGAATCGCGTTAGTAAATAAAGTGGAAGAAAAAATTGGGCGATTGAAAAACCGACGGTGAGCGCCGAATTTAATCTTATACCGGAAGCGACCATTGATCGTTCTGCATTCGTAAGTGCAAGTAACTTTATTCGTGGAATGAAATAAAATCAATAATCTGCTAAAAAATTGGAGGTAACTGGACAATGGCGCAATGGCAAAAATTGGGGATATGCGCAAAAATAGAAAAACCGCGTTAAAAACTACCAGAGACGTGCGCAACTTATAAAAGAACAAGAAAAAGTCTATTTCTGATTGGTTCTCAATAATTGCAAAATCAATACGCAGTTTAATACAGTTTAATTGATCAAACAATCTCGATTATTTTGATTATATTTGGGACGTCGCAATGCGTTTTTAAATACGCCAACGAGTTGTACGAAGTTTTAAAATGAATAAAATAAACCCTTAAGAAGAAGAAGTATTTTTTTATGTGTAATTTGCCACTTCTAGTAAATTACAATGAAGTGTAATACGATGCGTCGTGGTGCGTATTTCGTGAAAAAAGCGCTCGCAATTTTTTCCAGCGTGAGGTGTATATAAATATAAATGAAATTATAATAAAAAAAAGAAACGTACCGGTTCCAACATTGCGTACAACTAAATTAAACACTAATTATTTTTTCTCAATAAGAAAATGCACTTGCGTTTTAATAATGCACTTTTACGTTTCATTTTTCAAAACGCTTCCTCGAATTCGTGTGGGCCACTTTTTTTGAACAACAAAAAAAATAAACAAAACACTGCACATTACAACAATAGCATCAACAATCAACAACCATCGCATCTGTCGAATGCAGCTAAGGCGGTTGCAATTGTTGAAACAATCGCTGCGAACCGCGACTTGCTCTTACTTGATGCGTGCAGAACACTTGCGCGTCGACCTGCCGCGTTTACCGCCTACTACCATTTGAGCACTGAGCAGTACTTGCTCTCGGTGCCACTTAGTTTGCCATCATGGCTGCTGCCGCTTTTCTCAGATCAGAAAAACCGGTCATGTCCGTACCTCCGCCCGATTTACACTGCAACACTGCACTACTGTTCACTATTTGCATAATTATTCTCAGTCCGACATTAAAATTTCGACGTTAGAATAACCACCTTCCCATTGCCACAAAACGGTTTGTTTTTCGCCCATTTTGTCCGAAGAGAAAAATTTATCCTATAAAAATTTATTCGTTTAATTACACAACATCCGTTCAACCAGTGCCATAATCGGTTTTATCATCGCCCCGGATTTAAATTTCGTCGATTTCCTCTTCGCGAAATTATTTCGCGTCGAAATTTAAACTCAATTAAAAATTTGGACGTCGAATTAATCACCGCGACGATGCAGCGAGCGAAAAAAAAAAAAAGACGCGAAAGAAAAAAAAAAGAGGTAATAAAATTAATCCAGTAAACGTAAATATTCTATAACGGGAAGCCACTTCCGCTACGTGCAAATGTGCGAATGCTCTTCGCACATTTCCGTATGCATCGGTGGCTCTTACTACCCCTAACCCCTGCCGAAGCAAGGAATATGCAAATATTTCCGGGAATTTACAAAGTGCGGTCGCGAAAACATAATAATTAGGTTAATATTTGGGTTCGCGCCTAAAAAGGAGTCAACTCTCTCCTAGACGATTTTTTGTCGCTCCCGATTTTTTGTCATCAATTTAAATATATTATTTATGTCGCGGTCATCTCGCTTCTTATTATTGAATAACAATCACGTGTAATTACGCCGCAATTAAATATTGCGATAAGTACAAAATAATAATTTTTTTGAACTCAAAATAAACACATGTAATACTCACTGAAGCAAGCAACGCTGAGAAAAAACACAAATTTAAAATCACATTCCCGTGTTTGCGATTGCGACCCGAACCCGTATTGACTAAACACTACAATGTTCATGTGTAAAATGTTTTTTGTGTGCTTAAAATCGTAACATGGCGTACCATACGCACTCACCCCTCACCCCGACAGTGCGCGTATTTCTCTTCCGCCCTTACTTATCTCCCCTTGCCTCCGCGCAAAACAAACCATATCGATTTTGGGAGCACCGTACCTAATATATACGCTGCTTGCAGTAGTTGCTAGGGTATATATGCGTTTTATCTAGCTCTTACGCCACTACTAGAAACTCACGAAAGAGGGTCGCAACCCTAACTGGATACGTCGTAACTTAAACAACGAAGATTCTTGATGTATGTTCTTATATATTGCTGACTGCAGCTAAAGGTACAGAACGAAGAAAACGCGTAATAAAAGTAAGATGGGCGCCATTTTGAAAAGACTTTTTTATAGGGCATTAAAACATAAAGCTCTCATTTGAGGCTAATCAATGTTAAGGTACTTTTTTATTGTTATGTTAAGTTGAAACTGTAAGACGTTTAGCGCGGACGACAGCTGCCACTTTTGAGCGCATCAAAAATTTCGAACGATCATTTTTTTTGTTCTTTCTTATCATCGTTTAGCGATGAACGAAAATCGCCGTGTGTAGTAAATGGTTTTGCCACGTGGCGGGTGCATTTGCGAAATCGCTTTCTCAAAAGGTAAACCCGAAAACGCTTTCGCGCTGCAAATATAGTACATTTTCGGTTCTGTTGTCGCGCGTCGCTTTCAGTTGCTTTCTAATCATACAATCCCTTTACCTTCCAATTATAACTAAAATTCATTAACCCACAGTCGCATATCTGTCATAATGCGTTTAAAAGCTTTATCGTTAGTATTGATAAGCGAATGCTTTAAGTAATTTCGAAGATCGCTGATCAAAGTGCTTGAGTAACTCACTGATCCTAAATTTCATTAAACCAAATTTAATAAAACAAATACATTTCTTTTCCTACCCATCCTACGAACTAATTATTTCCTTAATTTAACTGCCGAAAAAGAAAAAAATTTATTCAATTAACAAATAGATAACATAACTTCCAAGTTCAGCTAAAAATAAACTATAATACTGAACAAAATCTTGTTGCTTTACACTTTTTTAATCCAATTAACGTTTCCTAATTTTGTGAGAGTTTATGCACTCTTTTGGAGTAATTAATGGCGTCAATCAATTATAAGTAATTGGCACATACTTTTAGTTTGACATAAAGTTCGTGTATATGCAAATGATTGAATTATAACAAATTTTAAGCGCTCCGTCTTGCTGAAACTTGTTTAAGGCGCAGACTGATATTAGCCTAAATGAAATTCTTGGCTAATGAAGTTTTGCTTATGATAATGTTACACAGTAATTCGGAAAGATACTGTGCGTATCGCATTTTTATGCAAAAGATTTCAAATTCTTTAGTTTCGAAATCTTAGGAAAAATGAATCGATAGAAACTTCTGATCCACTATTTTCCCATAGTATTTATGAATAGCAAAAAATGATGGACGACGTTTTAAATAAACGATCATTTACAGTTACGTACCGATTATAAAAACTTTCCATGTATAGATTTTAAATTTATTGCTTTGTAACAAAAAATACTTGTGTTGTAGTTAATTGTTTGTTAGAACATTCTTCTTACACTGATGCAGATACCGAAAAAAACTGTTATATCCGCTGGTTTTACCTAACAATAACGTATGTTAAATATTTCATATATTTTACGCAAATTATAAAAGTTATAGTAAAAATTTAAATTAGAAGTTAGAACTTAAAAAGTTGAATGGTAATAGTTTAAACTGAAAATCGTAAACATTTGCCCAAATACTGCTACCATTTCACCAAACTTTGACTACATACTTAGGTAATCTTCAATTAGTTTATACATAGATATACAGGGTATCCGACTGAAAACGAAACAGACCGATTTTTTGGAACTTCCAATAAAAAGATCGCCTACGTCAATTTTGTTTGGAGGGACATCTTCCAAAGGCAAAGTTGACCCCGAAATATCAACAGGGTAGCCCGAAAGCCCTTTTCCTTGCTAAAGGCCTCCTATAGGAGTGAAATAAGTAACAAAAAGAACCAGCTATCTTTTGTCGACGTTTCGGTAACTTAATTACCTAAAACAAACATACCGAAAAAGGAACTTTATTTTGTAAGTATTTATTTTTTTTCATAAATTTATAAATTGTTTTTATTGTTGTGTAACTTTTCTAATTATAAAAATTGTTGTACCTTAATAAATAGACGTCTTGATGAAGGCAACACAATTAAGTTGCCGAAACGTCGACGAATAGATAACCGGTTCTTTTGTTACTTATCCCACTCCTATAGAAGGCCTTTTAGTAAGGAAACCTACATCAAGATTAAAATTAAAGAAGTAGCATCAAGAAATTACATAATGCTATTGTAATTCTTTATTCAAACAAATATATTTTATTCCGAGAAGGAAGCCTAAGGAAGCCCAAGGACCTCTTTTTCGTAAAAAGTTTAAGTTTGAAGTGGACTCTTGAATAGGTGAAATTTTTCTGTAGATGCTAACAGGGGCAACCCCCTTCTCAAAAATGTTAATTGGGATGGGGGTGGAGTGACACCTCATACGTAAGATTTTTTAGTTTAATCCTTTCCAATCACAGACATTTTGTGAGAAAGGAGGATTCGTTTCCCTTTAATAGTGTATGTCATTTAACAAGTAATTTATTCGTTAGAAATAGGAATTAATTGTTGATTTAAAGGATCACAGATCAAGATGCATGATTTGCAAAAACATTACAAAAAATTTTGACCAAATAAATATCAGCTGTAGGGAAGCTGACACTTTGAGATCCCTGCCTTGTTCACTGCATGAACAATGGTTTATTCAACCGATGAGAGAATCCAAATTATTGCATTTTATTTTGTTAATGGTAGCAGTGCCAATAGGGTCGCCCAACTTTTTAACCAGGAGCATCCACCCAGAAATTTAAATCGCAATTATGTGTTGGAGTTGGTGAGAAAGTTACGGGGAGACTGGGTCTGTGCGAAACAAAAAGCGAACTATATACTGCAAACCCAGTTAGAAATGATGCTGTAGAAGTGGGAGTCCTAGGACATATTGCACTAGATCCCACATTAAGTACCAGGCAGTTATCTTTTGTGTCCGGCATAAATAGTCAAGCATTCAAAGGATTTTGAAACAACACCGTTTTCCTCCTTACAAAATACAATTGATACATGAACTTAACGATGACGATTTCGACCGCCGTTTACAATTTTATGAGGGAACTAGTAACCAAACCCATTTGAAAATGGGCTTAATCTGACAAACCTGAAATTAAAGACGTTCAATCATTTCGGAGGAGAAAACGAACATACAGACAGACAGACAGACAAACCGGGCCACAATTTTATGTGTGTACATGAGTCAACGGGTAATTGAGAATCCAAACGTAATCTTTAATATTTGCTTCTCCGCTGAATAATTTTTTTTCTCAACGGTTTGGTGATATTTTTGTCGATATCGGAAAAACTAATCGTTTGGGGTCAGTATTTATGGCAACAATATTATTGGACCATTCTTCTTGCCGGGAAATTTGACATGTATTTGAAATTACTCCAAACACAGATAGAGCCGGCCGTAACTGATGAAATTCAAAATAATGAGCAGTATATGGAAGATTAGTTTGTGTTTCAGCAAGATGGAGCTCCTTCTCACGACGCCCTACCCGTTCGCAAGTATTTAAACCAAATGTTTCCCAACGCTTGGATTGGAAGAAGAGGTTTTCTTGAGTGGCCTGCACGATCTCCAGACTTGTCTTCCATTAGATTTTTTTTGTGGGGGCATCTGAAAACCCGAGTTTATAAAACTCACCCTTCTTCGTTAGATGAGAGAATTAGTATAGAATATCGGGCAATAGCCCCGGAAATGCTCCACATTGTTAGAGAGCGTTTTGAACAAGATCATTATTTTTCTATGGAGTACTTTTGAACTTTTGTTACGTTACTTAATTATTTGTTAAAAAATCTGTAACCGATTATGTTATTTTACATTTTCTATAAAATAAAAACCAAAAAGGAAGTTGTTCCTCAAATTAACTTAAATTTTAATGAAAACAATACATAAATAATGATATTAGGAAACCACTCGACCATCTCGCCAGTAGCTCCTATTGAAATTTCAGGAAAAATTGCACTAAACTGATTGAAATAATAAAGGTTCCCTTCTTTAAGAATGAAATCGGTGTTGTTTCAAAATACTTTGGATGCTTGTTTAATTTATGCCGGGCAGAAAACTAACCTCTTGATACTTCATGTGGGATTTAGTGCAATATGCCTTAGGACCCAAACAGCTTCATTTCTAACTGGGTTTGCAATAATTCACTTTGTATTTTGTACGGAGCCACTATTGGCACTGTTACCATTACCAAAGTCAAATACAACAATCTGGAGTCTCTCAGCGATTGAATAAACCATTGTTGATGTAGGGAACAAGGCAGGGGTTTCGAAGTGTCAGCTTCCTGTCAGCTGATATTTATTTTGTCAAAATTTTTTGAGAAGTTTTTGCAAACCATGAATCTACTTGACCTTGATTTCTTAAATCAACAATTAATTCCTATTTCTCACAAAAAAATTACTTTTTAAATTACATACACTATCAAAGTGAAACGAATCATCCTTTCTTAGGCTCGAGCATTAAGTATGATTAGCACAAAATGTCTGTGATTGCAAAGAATTAAACAAAATCTTACGTATGAGGTGTCACTCCACCCCCATCCTAATTAACATTTTTGAGGAGGGGGTTGCCCCTGCCAGCATTTACCGAGAAATTTCATCTTTTCGAGAATTCCACTTCAAACCTAAATTGATCTTACCAACTAGTTCAGCATTTTTTGCATTTGTTTTTGTTTTCTAGGAAAAGGAAGTCCATGGGCTTCGTTAGGCCCCCTTCTCGGAATAAAATGTATTTTTTTAAATACAGAATTAAAACACCTTTCATATGAAGTGCCACTTGACCCACCCTGTAAATTGAGATTTTCGAGATGGGGGCTGCCGAAGCACCCTGTTCAATTATCAGAGCAAATTTTATCATTAATGAATGTTTCTTGTAAACATAAATTGGCATTTTCTGTGGTTACGCACTCGCCGCTAAGCGCCTCGTGAGCAACTTTTACAGTCGTACGTAATATGGTTTTACAATTCTTTTTACGTAGTAACTATTAAAAAGGGCATATTTCCTGAAATTCAGATTTATTGTTTTCTCCTTCTACTTTTTGCAATGACGTCACCGATACTTTTTTAAATGGTACTACCTAATTTTTTTGCAGTTTTGGGTAGACGTAATTATTTTGAGTTCAACCATGTGTCATTATTCACATTGACATTGACGGTTCCCGAAATATTAATTTTTAAAGCAAATAAAAACTAGAGATTTTTACAAGTTTTTTTGAAACGGTCATTTTATCTGTTGGTAACGATAATTTGTTTTACAATTACATTGAAGAAAATGATTTGTTATTTGTAGTAAATGATTGGGACTAACTGACAAAATGACTTCGAGAACATTTTATTATTTGTTTCAAAAATACTTGTAAAATATCTCTAGTTTTTGTTTTAGTTTGAAAATTATTATCTTGGAAACTGTCAACTTCCATGTCAAAAGTGACACATGTCTGAACTCAAAATGCTTAAATCTACACAAAACTGCAAAAAATGTTGGTAGTGACATTCAAAACAATTATCATTATTGTCTTTGCAGAAAGTAGAGGGGATGATTTAAAAAACAAAAATATTTGCCGTAAACGATCTGGAACTTATACATATCAATTATTCCAGACTAAACGTTCGCACTGTATATGTCATACACAGCGGCGCGTCTGATCTGGGCATTTCTTACCTCACCTTTCACTGCAATATTATAAATACAGATAACATTGGTTACGTTCTCACTATATGTAACCGCTACTAGAAATATTTATATGTTCGTGAATTTTCAAAAGTTCATATGTAGTCTGAAAAAATTATTTGCATTTATTAAATTAAAACCCGTTTTTGCACCTATGCATAAAAATTAAATACTATTTAAAATTGATAATGAAGATTTGTAAATCAAAATAATCATTGAAATGTCAAATATTATTGAAATTATACGTATTTTAAACTTAAAAATTTTACGTTTCAACGAAGTGTTAAAAAATTCTAAATTGAAAGGTTGATATTCTTCTCCCATTGTAAACGAGTCCGGTTTAGTTTTAATGAGATGAAAAAGTAAGTATTAGAAAAAATTAATTATTAAAATAATTACGAGTAAAAATTTGCAGAAAGCTTAGTTTCAAAGTTAATTTTAGCTATGACAAATACTTTAAATCTTTATAAAAATGTTATTCACTAAAAATTTAGGATTTTATAATAAATAGTGTCGATTTAGTAATTATCAGTATACTATACTTCTATCTGATATCATTAATCAAATAGTGAAGGATTGAAATATCAGGATGCGGATGCGCAGTAGTCAAAAAATACTTTTTCAAAAATCGGCTGTATTTTTGATCCAAATTGAGATATTACAAAATTTTTTAAACAAAAGTTATAGGTAAGATCTTAAAGTAAAACTTTCGTTTGAAACTTTTTTTATATTTTTTTAATTTAAAGAAGTTTAAAATTAAATAATTAAATATTGTAAAAATTTGCAAATTTTTTAATCACGTAGAATACCTAATTTCAGAAATTTATAGATTCCTTAATTTTGTTCGACCCAAAATGTACATTGATTGGACTATTAATAATACTTTTCTGGTTCATTATTCTATGTACAGCTTCTATAATTTTAATAACCCTGGGGTTTAAAAATGACACTGGTATAGATGTATTGGTTTATAAATAAAAGTAAGCAGATTAAGCAGGAATCCATATATTTTTTATTATTTAATTAAAAATTAATATAAAAGTAAATACGTAAAAAAGTATAACTTCATTCGTACATATCCACTTACCTACTATACATTGAATACAAAACATATTACTATTATTACTGTTTTGCCATATTTTTGTCAGCTTCAAGATATTGTATTAGTATAGGTATTTTTAAGACGCCATCATTGCCTTTTAAGTTATAAAAATATGATTCAATCAATGAATGAAAATTTAAGTTAGAAACATACATAATCTTAAGTCTGAGACAATTTCTGACCGAAACGTCGGCACTATTAATAGTACATAAAATCTTAATTGATTCATTCATTTTCCGCACTCCTACCAGAAAGTTCCATAAGATTGGGAAAACTATAATACCTAAAGTAACTGGTCTTCATTCTTCCATTTTTTAGCTTGCTAGATTAGGATTCTACATGTTTATTTTGTTTTTTCAAAAAAATGTATGCAAATTGGAAGTTAATGTCGATCTGTGACAGATAAGAAACAAATTAAATATGTTGTTTATGTTTTATTAATATTTTTTTAATTTTTTTTATCTAATACGGACTGTCGGAGTTTTATAAAAAAAATTTAAATTATCAAAAGTTAAGGATCTTAGGCAGATAGCTGCGTCTTCTTCAGGTTCTGAAATTGTCAAAAACGGATTATACGGTGGCGCCAGTGGCGGACTGGGCCGCCGGGAGCCCGGAAATTTTCCCGGCAGACCGGAGCTATCGAGGCCACTCGGCGGTCAATAATGGTTATGTTTTATTATTGTGACTAAAATATTCTTATGTGTATTCACATTGCGCTAGCAAATTTTACGAATAAACAGGTATATGTAATTTCAATTCCAGTTATCAAATTTGAAAACTAGTGTTTCGCCCAGAACTTCACATTTACCCAATACTAATAAACGTGAATAAAACATAACACATTTTTTAAAAAAATTAAATAATAGTCTAAGACCGTATAGTGAAAGTGAAAAAAACGAGAAAAACTAAGAAAAAAAAACGTGTAAGAAAGTGTACCACAGAATAATTCAAAAAATCGAATTATTACTTTCAGCAACGACCAACATCTTAAATGTACCTTACTATGGTGAGCCGTTAGTTTGACCATTGCCTCTTTTGGGACAAAACAAGCCCACGCTTTAAAGTTTAAAGACTAGAGTTGAAATAGTTCAAATAAAATTTACAGAAAACAAAATATGCAACATCTTTTCTTTCATAACTTTTTTGTGTAGTTATTATTCTTAAAAAAGTGGTTAAATAAAGGCCACGTAAGATTATCGCAACTCAGTAATCTCACAGTTCTACTTTTGTTCATTTACTTTCGCTCACGTTAATTTAGATTTTTAATTGAAAATTTTAGGGTTGATTTAATTGATTGATTTGTTATTTTGATAAAATAATTTCAAATCAAAATTGCAGAACCAAGCTTTCTGGAAGTATCGAACAAAATCAAATACACTACTTAGAGGTTGGTTCACTTGAATTGCATCGTCCACTCAACTTTGTTTGGTGGACGAACATGCACTTTGCATAAACGAAAACTTTACCTCCCCTCTACATATTGTAAATAATTAAGAAAAATGACGAATACATCAGTTACACGTGGAAATAAGGTAACCGATAGAATCATAAAATGGGCTAGTAACTGAATCCCAATTTCAGTGGGAATATTTTCTTCACATTTTGGTTCGACCCGTTATACCACAGACCTTCAAAATTCATCTTCATATGACGCGTGCTCTCAATTCATATCTGATGATACGCTGAACGGCAAGGTACGGCTAATTCGCACATTTAATGGTAAACATTTTATAACTTCTAATTCATTAATGCTACTGGAGTTCCATACCTCATTTAGGTTATTTATTTATTTATTCGTATGGTACATTTTTATTATTGTATTGTAATGTAAGTGTTATGTATGGTGCCTCAGAAGATCAGTACAAACCTGTATAGTGTGGTGACGAAATCGTGTACAATTAAGGATTGGTTGATTTTGTCATAGCATTTGCTTCAAGGTTTAGAAACCACTAAAACCTAAACATACCAACTACCTACTATTCATATGTAATAATATTGATTAAGTGTAAATATATTATTATTTAGTTAATCCATGTCGATTGATTACTGGAAATCGTTAAGGATGGCTTTTCAGTCATATTTACATAAATGATAGTGATAAAAAAATTAAAGAAAAATTATGAATGCTCTTACTTCAATTCTCGATGGAAATAAACATACAATTTATTTTGACAACTATTATACGAGTGTAAATGTATTAGAAGACTTGAAATCTAGACACATCAACTCTTGTAGTTTACAATAAGACGATATTTGTCATCTTTCAATAAAAATATCAAAAATCAAAATACGAGAATAACTGAAACAAATGAATGGACCAAAACGAGGTCTACATTCTTTCAACTTTTCACAATCCAAATGTATAGAGCAGAAAAAAAATCGTAAGGGGATTAAAATGCCGATTACTTGTACTTTTTTGATTGCGGACTAGATTAATAAGTGATATGAATAGAGTGGATAAATTTGATCAATTAACGTACAGCCTACAGCTTGGATGGTCTCAGTAAAAAATGTAAATAATTTGGTAAAAAATTTAAAACGTTGAACGATTAATGTGCCGAATGATTTGTTGCTCAAACGTTGATTAAAGTACCAACTATATCTAAATCACCATCAATACAAACATGCAAAAGATAAAGTTCATATACCATAGTCTTACAATGTTTGCTTTGGGAAAAAGATTTGCTTAAATAAATACCATTCATGGTTTATTTTCCCATAAGTCATGGTGATGGTGAGACCGTTTAAGTCTCACCCTATTATTGTAAAGTAAATTTTCTCTTCTCTCTTTTTTTCTATTTTACTGTCTCTAATGATTTAGAAATGAGTTACATTCTTCTTTACAAATCTGATTAAAAAAAATAACATAAAAATTAATATCAAATCTTTCATTGCTAAAACCTTGAATTACTAGTCATGGTTGTTATCAGACCTCAATTTTAGTAGGTAACTACTTTGAAACAACATGTTTGTACTAACGAAAAACGTTTCTTAAGCAGTTAGTTAGTTTTTCGAGATTAAATTTTAAATTATTTTTGATAATTAACGTTAACTAGACGCATTAGAGATAGAGTTTGATAAAGGTAGTCTATACCAGCTAACCGCCAAACTGATAACGTATGGTATTTGTGGTGAGTATGTTGTTAGACTGATGTAGGATTTAATTATCGGAACAGTTCAATATAATTATTCCGATTCTGTATTTTGGAGTACCTTAAGGATCCTTATCAGGACCTTCAATTTTCCTTCTCAATGATCTCCATTTAAACATAATTTTGAACATTACACAGATGATATCAAGCCATTGCAAATCATGTGGAAAAAATTACCACAGAATAAATCCTCCCATACTCTATTTTATTCAAAAAAAAAGTCTTTCTCCGATAAACAAAACCCGAGGTCATAATAATATTCATATTTTTCTTTTGCTAAAAAACAAAGGATTATTTCTATTTTTGATTTTCACGTGTGTATGTGAATTATTTTAATGTTTTATCCAATTTTAGCACTTAGCAAATTTTCATACACTGCCAAATATTGTTTCTCTGCAGAAACCTCAACACGATACTGCTTTGGTTTTGTTTCATCCCTACTGATAATAATTATTCTTACCTCATTTTTAAATCACTGTAGGGTGGTTATGCTCAACAAAATGTTGTTTGGTCGTTCTTCTCCAACAACTGTTGCTATACGTAAAAATTTTTCCGTTTATTATTTATTTTAAATTTGTCAACTGAGTTAAGAATTCAATAATGATTTAACGAAAATTTAAGTGAGCATTGGTAGTAAGAAAATTTGGGAGAAGTTTTTTACGTTTATGTGTTTGTACCATTAACGGTTCCCAGATCATAAAAAAAATTATTTACGTCAAAGCGTAAACAATAAAGTGTTGCAGATGTTTCGAAATTATCCTTATTTCGTGTTTTTAGATTATTTTTTTTTTTACTTCTATAGTTACTTAGTTTTAAAATTGTTTGTTGTTTTTGTGTCCAGTTTAAAAGAATAATAGAAAAGTCTGCTTTAACCGAGAACAAAAGGTGAAGTGCAAATCATTGTTTTTTTCTAAATTTTCATTTATTTATTTTATTTATAGTTTTACGTATGTTTACACTAAAATAGTACCCGTTAAATAAATAAATTTAACAAAAGTTGTGTTATTTTGTACGTACACATCGAATAAGGTGCGGTTGCAAAATCTGAAAACGCTTATGTTGACATAAGGAACCCTTCCTTAGGGTGCATGTAATGGATCTAAGGTTTATTGCATTTGCTCTTTTTATTCCGGTTATACATACATATACAAGCAAAATTTATATACGCTCATCCTTTGGACATATTTATATTAATTGTCGTCAACAATTTTAACTGCTTTTATAATTTATTTATGTGATGAAAGTCAATCGGTAATTGTTTCTCTATGTAATCCGTATACATAGGTACTCAAAAACAAGGTTAGTGTATTAAAGCAAAAATTAAATATAATTAATTTAATTAAATATGTTGCACATTGCTCACAATAAGAAAAACAGGTTATCATTAAATTTGGGTAAATATACTATTGTTTGAATTAATGCGGTTTTTTCCTTGTTTATTGGCATTGAAACCGCTTTCTTTAGATTAATTTAATTCAGAATTGAAATAGTAATAAGTTATGAATTAGAAAGAATTAGACATTGGGCAATTGACATTTTACTGTAAAACAGTTAGGAGAGCCAATATTTATAGCAAATTTTCCATGCTTCCGTTTTCCATAAAAACCGTGTGTGGAGTTATGCGACAAATTAAAGTTAGTACACCGACCGGTTATTAGTCAGTACCTATATGTAAACACGATACTATTTGTAACATAATTATACATAGTACATTTGTATCGACTATAATTACCGACATACAATAATCACGTAACACTTGTTGTTTTGATAATATATCTTCAAGAATATTAATTAAACAACTTTTATTTGTATTATTTTTCTTCTATAACTTATCTCTTTTTCCTCTTACTTTTCAAGTTAGCAAAATAATGTTCCGTATCTCAAACAGTAGGTACTTGTGCGAATTCAATAAAACTGAATGTTTATGGTGACACGAAGTTCTGTGAAAACACTTGTTTTATTTACTATCACTTCAGAAAACAAATTCATTAAAAAGAAAAATTTTTACACTTGACTGTATTTTTTACATTACAATGTAATGTAATCTGCAACAATCTATATAAACTATATTTGCTACTACTTTGTTTAATTGTTTTTTTCTAGCACTTATCTGTTGCGATGTGGAGCGTTAGAAACATAACACAGTTTTTAACAATAAATAATTTTTTTGAAACTAAATCTATAAAACGACTCTTTTTTGTAGTCTTCATCCATTGGTTCCACACAATATAATTTCAGGTTAATCCTTCGAAAAAATTGAAAGATCCTTTCATTTATTGGAAAACATATACGATCAGCGAGTTTTAATAAAAAAGAACACTATGTAATTCTTTTTTTTCCTTAATTTTAAAGGAGTGCGAAATTTTTCTCATTAGGACGTGTTACATGCAACCTAGAACTTACTATTACAAACTAACGACGAAAATGTACTTGATCAATGAAAACAGGAGTTTTGAGTTACTAACAGCGTTAAAGTCTTAATAATGAAATTGTTGTAAAATCGCTAAAACTAGGTTTCAAAAATTTAATAGAAAATTACAATAATCGTTTAATTTTAATTTATTTTAACTTCACATTGTTATCAACTTGCCTAATTTATGACCACTTGGATAATATAAATAATTTAAATCAATTACACAATATCCCTGACAACAATAATTAATTAAATATTCCATGCCTAAAGTACACTCATGAAATTTAAAACTTGGACACCACAATTTCTGTAAACAAAAGTTTGCACATTGTGAAGCGGGCTTAAGGGTATCATTTACAATTCTAACAGCAGGTAGTCTCAGCAGGGGTTATCTTATAGAAGAACTGTAGAATGAACCATTACACTAAGCACGTTTTAGAAAATAGGTAATTTACGTTGCTTACTTAATTTTTTCTTTAAAGAATATATTTGAAGGTATCGCTAATTAAACACCATAGCTCGATTAATTATCGAATCAAAATTTTGTTTAGGAAATGTTTACAAAATAAAATTAGAAATAATTTTGATTTAAAAAAACGTCTACAAGCAATAACTTTTAAAATAAATCAAAAAACTAAACATGGTTATTTGGGTTGACTGATTATTACTTATTTTTAAATAAATCTAACCTACTAATTATTGTAAGTTATTAAAAAAAATCATTAAACTCTCTTTTTCTTCAAGGTCCTTACAAACGGCATATTTTTTGAACCATGGCCGACGCTAAAACACTTTTTAATGTTAAAAAAGCAACAGTTCTTTTGTTTTTCATAATTATTTAGAGGATTGTTCGTCATAATTGTACAATGTAACAGTAAAGTACCAAGTTGATTCGTTGAGAATAAAACGTCACTATATCACTCGAGAATCTCGAAAATTTGAAAATAACACATAAAAATATATATTTCACTTGGAGTTAAAAAATATAATTGTTTCGCTTAATTTGCTGTCTCGGTTAAAGCCTCGCCAGCAACAATTATACTGTTTAACGATAGTAAAATAATCTAATATTTGAGTGCTTCTGAGATAGCGAACATGAAGAACTTAAATAGCACTTAAATCTAAACCTACCCTAAACTTTGATTTTACAGCAGATGAATGAGTTTTTCAGAAAAAGAAAAGCATTCGAGTACTTCTGAGATAGTGAACATGAAGTACTTGAACCTATAAATTTGTTCAAGTTTCTAGCATTTTGGTCGGTCAAAGATAGCAAATCAATGAGTTATTCAGAAAAAAAGTTTTCAAGTGCTTCTACGATAGTAAACATGAAGTACTTAAATAGCACCTAAATCTATAGATGTGTTCAAGTTCGATTTAAGTTGTCCAAGGTGGTTTCTAACATTTGGACTGCTAAAGGTTGCAGATCCATAAGTTATTTAGCAAAAAAAAGTTTTTTGAGTGCTTCTGAGATAGCGAACACAAAGCACTTAAATAGCACTTAATTTTTCGATCAATTTAGCTATTTTATTTAAACTCTAACAGAGTTTAGTTATATATTTGGTCTGTTAATTTTTTTTAAAGTAGCTCATCATTAAATATTCCCAGAATTGTTGCAGCAATTAAATCGTAATTGAAGTACTCAATTAGCAGTTAATGAGCACTTAATTTTTAAAGTACACATTTGTTGATCTGCATGAAGTGGTCTGCTAACTTTACAGGACATTGAAAAACCGTGGTTTATAAACCGGTTAACAAACCGCGTTCAACAAACCAGTTTTAACTTGATTAAAAACCGCTTTATATAGCCCGCTACAGACGCACGTTGTTGCATGACAAACATGCGTGTACATTCATAAATGACATGCGAAAACGTGCGTGTGTAGGTAGAAATCATGCTACAATCATGAATGTACATGCATACTGCGTGTCATTCAATTTACAAGCAGCGCCTGAAAACTTGCAAATTGCACGCAGCATCTCTGCGTGTGGAGACATTTTTTCCGTCATTCATGCTCGTTGTACAGTGGTATCCGTCAATTCGCAAGTTGCGGCTAGTCCAGTGGCAATGTCTGACTTGAGAACTTTAACCCGAGAATTTACAAAAGAATTTATTGAATTATATCGAAGTTATCCCTGCTTGTGGAAGATAAAATGCAAGGATTATATAGATAAGAACAAAAAAAAATGCTGCTTATGAGTCGTTACTTCGGAAACTTAAAAGTGTGGAGCCGAATGCAACAAAAAAGACTGTTTTAAGCAAAATAAATACTTTACGCGGAGGATTTAGACGGGAGTACAAAAAGGTGGAAAGTTCTAAAAAATCGGGATCCGGCGCCGATGATATTTACGTACCCACGTTGTGGTACTACGATTTGTTTTTATTTGTGAAAGATGGTGAAGCTGCAAGATCGTCCACTACGAATGTAGAAAGTGAGCAGGGGGATGATTCTGATGTGCAATCTGAAGACGAAGATGAAGAAGACAAGGAATCGGGAGCCGAGGACGAGGTATGTGCTTTACTTAGAAAAAAACAACAAATCATGATATGGATGTAATACAGTACAATTGTAAATTGAACAGGTGTACGTGTGGTTCCTTCAATTGCATTTTTGTTAAGAAAAACACTGTGTTCAGCACTACTTAGGTGGGCATTAGTGTATCATGCGCTCCTGCAAAGGTAGGGCTCCATCATTATTAAAATAGTTTAAAAAGGATTCGCGAACTGCTTTTGCATCCCGGTTGTATGCTCTATTCTGACCGTGTTCCAATTGTAGCAAATCCGCGGGTGTTGCTCTAAGTCCCAAACGTATCGTTCCATCAGTCACATTCTCTTCATCTAACGCGTCGTTGGGAGTGTAGAAACTGATGCACTTAGTTCTTAAGAAGTTGTGGAGAACACAGCATGCCATCACCACTTTGTCTATAGCTTCTAAATGTATTCCTATTGCCGTATGGAATATGCGAAATCTCGCCGCCAATATTCCAAAACTATTTTCTATTTTACATCGGGCTCGAGATAGCCGGTAATTAAATATCTTACGGTCACGATTAAGCTCTTTCTGGTTGTAAGGTTTCAACACGTCGTGACGTAAAGCAAATGCTTCGTCTGCAATAAATGTATAGGGAAGTTCCCTTATACTCTGTTGTGGAGGCCGGGCGGTTGGTAGACCTAATCTGCCATTTGCTAACTTTTCTATAAAAGCGGTATGTGCAAGGACTCCGCCATCGGAAATGCGACCATTAATTCCAAAATCAACCATAATAAATTGATAATTTGCATTACATATGGCCATAAGCACTAAGCCTATGATAACCTTTGTAATTATAATAATACGCTCCACTATTTGCGGTGGGATTATTCTGACATGTTTTCCGTCCATTGCCCCTACGCAGTTTGGGAAGTTGCAGCGTTCTTCAAACTCGTCTGCGACCGCTTGCCATTCGGCGACAGTTGAAGGAAACTGAAAATAATGTTACTGTTCAAACTACTGTACCTACTTAGTGTATAAAGAACATCTATGTGTGAATAACATTTGTACTTCATGCAGTCGAACATTTTTTTATTTTGATCGTATGTTTATTACAGTTGGCAGACACCCGACGTAGTGAAAGTCAACAAAGTCAAAATCAGAATCATGATTCGCGATCAATTTCGTCTCCCAGCAGTAGCACCACACTGACCCGCAGCAGTACGCAAGTATCACTTGTAGAGAGGAATATTTCAACCCCGGAGTCGATCGGCAGGCCGCAACGCTGTAAAAACCTAGGCGAAAGAGAGACTTAGGCGATGGAGGAGACAAAGCCGAACAAATACTAAATATTGTCAGCAAAAGCTGAACAATCCAGAAGACGAGTTCGACATCATAGGGAAAATGTCGCCATAAAATTACGCCAACTACCTTCGCAGTCGCAGCTTGCAGAAAACTTATCAACGATGTCCTGTTTAAAGCTCGCCTAGGACAAATCAACGAATATACCACTATCATGTCACCCCGTACACTCCACAACACCCGCCCACGTATCAAACGTCAATGTTTCCTAATCTGCAATCGTCCTTTAGTAACAACTTAGCGCCTTTGGTAGAGCCGAGTCATGCTGTGTGGAAGGATGGTTTGCAAACGTACCAAAATGACAACTACAACGATTACAGCCAATTGCCATAAGATTTTTTTCAGAAGAATTTTCAGAATTTATATTTCCTTTTGTTTTGATACCTATGTTTTTGAATTCTAAGAAAATAAATGTGCGTTCTTACCTTCATATATTGTTTATGTAACACGTGAAATATGGCTGCACATGTCTCAGGAATAATTTCACTCAACGATTGCGGAGAGATGATGGTAGAAAACTTGAGATCTTCGTAATTTCGGCCGGTCGCTAGATACCGAAGGGTGGCACTTAACCTTTCGTGCGGACTTATTGCCCTTCTCATAACGCTGTCTTCACGTCTTATTAAAGGCGTTACTAAATCTAGAAGTTGTACATATGTATTTTCGTCCATCCTAAGATAGTTGCGGAAGTCATCCGGTTCCAGCCGTATTCCTCCAGCAAATTTACATGGGAATATTCCGAGCGTTTTAAGCCACTGCTTGCACCACAGACTACGACATTTATTCGTTTTTTTTTTTCTGCTTCACTACGAAAGCACACGCCACTGCCATCACTTCTAATTCACTTAAAGAAGCCATTATGCGTGTAGCAACTGCGGAAACTACTTGAAGACTGACGTACATCTACGTACGTCTGTGGGCTGAACTTGTTCACATGCATGCATGTCATTCATGAATGTACACGCATGTTTGTCATGCAACAACGTGCGTCTGTAGCGGGCTTATGGGTATTAATTAACTTTTTTTGTTTAGAGAAAATTTTGTTGTTGGGAACGTTATCTCTTTTACAAAATGTTTTTCGTTCAATTAATACCAAAAATACAGACAATTTGTGTTGATTAAGTTTACTAAAAAAGAGATGTTAGAGCATCTTTTATCATCCAAACTTACATATAAGATGGAACTTATGCGACAATTTTCAAAGCGAAGAAAATAATGAAAATATGGCTTATACACAGTTTTTTCAAATAAGAGTTGTTTCTAATTTAATTGTGCACTTTTGTGTAAACACTTTTTGATATAATACTTAAATACTACTGCGATACGTGAATCATGTCACGTTTAATGCTTTGTCAATATTTTCAAGAATATTAATTATACAAGAATAGCCCAGACAATTTAGTCAAAATTTGGGTCAAACCTCAAAGAAATTAATATAAAGCTAATTTTTGGGTGAGTGATAGTTTTGACCCCTGAACAACATATGTTAATTATTATTTTCAAATTGCGTCGCGGTGCACCTTTTCTCAATAAATGTGAATTTATAAATAAAATGTCAGGAAAACCGTCGTACAGATTTTTATAAAACTTTGCATGTGAGTTTTATATGTAATAGTGCAGACCTGGTTTGATTTGGCCATAATCTATCAAGCCAAAAGGGCCATTAACCTAGATAGATATCCAATATATTTACAAAAATATTTATTTTACACATTCTTTTATGTTTTTTTTTTCATTTCCGTTCGTTCTTTGACGTTTATTAGTATCAAAGCGATGTGGAGTTCTGCGATAAACGCCTGTTTTGCTATACTTCAGATTTTACGGAAGACATGTCAAATGTATTAAGTAATTCTAATTGTTTATCGCTAATTGCATCGGTGTTTTTATTTATGACAACTTGATATTTGTGGCTTAAAATTGTTTAAATTTCAATATCGAGTTATAAAAGCGAATTCTGGCAACGTAGGTATTGCAACTATGTACACGTAAGACGAAAATTTTGTAAATCAAAATCTGCAATATCGTAAATGTTCATTAATTCCTAATTTCTCTACGACTGCTCTTATAAGGTTTCAGGATGTAAGGATAATAGATTTAATTTATTTGAACGTTGCCCTCTTGTAATAGGATAAAGGATTAGTTTCGTTCATTTATCTGCTAATAGCATGTTTAGATCTACAAAATTAATTAATAATACCTATTTAGGTTTCCTCCAAAAACCACTATCAACATTATTTGTTATACAGTTTTGGCAATGAATGTTATTGGTTATATTATTTGTGGTTCCGTTATTTTATGACAACTATTTTTTCTTAGATAAACCTCATAAATTTCTAGAAAAGTATTATGTAGCATTTTCCCTTAGCGTTCACATAAATAAAAAAGTTTTTTCCCGATGTGATTACCAATTCAAATAAAGTGAGTAGAACATAACTCAATTGGTTTGTTCAAAATTCAAAGGGACGCAAACTTGACATTCTTTATTATACCAATCAGTATCGCTTAACGATTTCAAGTTTATTTTACTAATTTGTACTGAAAATTCTTGAAATTAACAGCTCGCAAAAATTTCGAGCATTTATTTTTGAAACCGATAAGGTAATTTTGATTAATTAGGACAGACCGACAAATCAAACGGGGCGATCTTTCCTTGATCTTCAAGTTTCCCAACTTACTTGTTTATCAATTGACGAAGATTGTACCCTACAGTTCAAGAGTTTTGAATTTCCATAATAGAAAGGAAATTGCGTATTTGAAAATGTAAAACTGAATCGAACTGATTTAATTTAAATTTCGAGTACGCTTTTGTTGGAAAATTAGATGAATCGATAATTTGCGACGATTAAACGTGAAAATATGTAGATTGAAGTTGTTTGAATAACGCCTAGAAAGTCGTTTTTGTTCTTGTAGTCACAGTTCATGTGGCGCCTGAATACGCTATATCTCATTCGTCACAAAAATAAACTTACTGATCTTATAGATATAGAACGAAAAACATCCCCTTAACAAGGTCAACGTTTTATATCTTTTTCGCTGCAATACAATTCAAATGTTTTCGTTTCTTTCTCGGGAGTTCCAAAATTCGTTATTCCCTGGAAGAATCCAGGAAATCGATAAACAGACGCCGCTTACGTAAGCGTCCTTCTTTCGGCGCGGCGTCCAGCGGAAGTGAACGAAGTCAGCCGAATTTGCAGGTGGTGGTCTGATTGACACTTCTTCATGCGGGTGCTTGTGATAACTTATATGTGAATATTTATAAATATCAAATATTTAGTGCGTGATTTGAACGATTCAAAAGGTTCTTATTCGATGGTGGAAAACTTATTTGGGCGTACGAAATTTGGGTTGGGCTTATTATTTATGTTACCTGGAGCTAAATGGATTATTCCACGTTTCTAATTAATGTGATAAGGTGTTGCTATTATTATGTATACATAACCTATACCGTAGTTTCCCTTCATTTTCCCCGATTACAATTATCGAACAAATTCTCTAATATCTGCAATATGGCAGCACTGACATCTCAATGATCAAATGTAGGTCAGTTTCTTTGAAAAGAATTTTTTGATAACCTATTTTGCATTCACCTTATAAATTAAGTGGGTGAAGGAATGCAATTGTTTCGTGTTTCTAAAAACATTCTGTCCAATTTATAAACTTGAAGTGATAGTAGTTGTAAACAACTTTTTTGATATGTTGTGAAGAGAGTGTTAGCAATTTTTTGCCATCATGGTGTAGAGAGGCCATGACATCGCGCCAGCCCTCTGCAATTGCCGATAGTCAGGGGGCTCATTCCCCCCATCTTGGTGCACAGGTGAGCTATTGTGTTCTACTCAATTAACAACAATAAAACGCTTTAAATATCGATTCGAATGCAGATTTTTTTGCAAACCGTGTTACCATGTGTTAACAACATAGGTCAAAGTATTTCTAAATGTAGAAGGGCGTTGGCGGTTTTTTAAGGGAAGTACTTATATTTCAATTGAATTCTAATATACATAGGTTAAGATCATAATTCACGTAAAGGTCAACATTTGCTCATTGCATTCTCTAATAAACAGAATATTGTATTCCAACAGCTCTTGTGACATTTATTTCTTTTATAATTTAATATTATAGACACCGAAATTAATGAAGACGTTAATACATATAACTTATAAATATACGTGTTTAGAATGTAACAGCTATACCTTCTATCATAAACTTTTTAATTGGCGAAGCACTTTTGTTAGATAAATTAAAAAAAAAACACGTGTCTGTCCATTAACTATAACATAAATGTGATTCCCGTAGCTTTTGTCATTGGTAGAACAAAAAGAGAAAGTTGTGATTGTTTTTAAATGTTTAGCTGGGCTAATAACGTGCTTTACTATACAGAAATGCAAGTTTTTACTCTACATCTTGTACATAGGGTGCCTGCGCCAGAAAATTTTCAGAAATTAAAATTTATAATTTATCGTGTTTATAGTTTAGCAAAAATAAAAAACATTACAAAATTACCTTACAATCCAAGATTATTAAATTAAGTATAAATATAAGAAAAAGTATTTCTGGGGAGAGAAAATTTTTTTTTTCCATAAAAATTCAAAAATTTCTAGGAATTGACCATCAATCGTTCATTGTTGGACCACACATTTTCCAATTATTAACCAATTTTATGTACAATAAAAAACGGTTTTAGGTAGGTATCAGTGGCGTAGCCAGAATTCTGCGTCGGGGGGGTTCACATGACCACACTCAAATGATATTTTGATAAATTTGCAAGCAAAGCATGCTGTTTCATCCTATGATCATGTTTTGAACACCTCTATCCACATTCATAAATTTTATTTTTACAAATACCAGTACTTAATAATAGGAGGTACCCTAATAATGTTTCGAGTATCCAATAATAATAATTACGTTTTCGAATTTTATTTTCAAAATCAAAACTTATACTATTAGTGAGGCCCTAGTATTACTATCTTTTGATAACCAAATTCAGTATAGATAAACAAAAACAATTTGGTCACCTGAATTTTTTGATGATGATGATTTTTAGTGGCACGAAATCTACGGAAAACAATAAACAGATATGCCATAATAGTAATACAAGCATATATTTTTTAATGCCATTTTGAATAATAAATTTAACACAAACAGATTTGTTTAATTCAACATACAAAGAAATTGAATTTAAATTACCTTCTGAGATTTCTTCATACAAGGATTTTTCTTTTGGGATTCTTTGCCATTTCATCAAGGACTTCTTCTGCCGTGAACAGTACTGGGTAATGAATAGACATTAGTGCAAGGTCGTTGAGTCGTTCGTTCTCCATTGAGTTTCAAAAATAATTTTTTATTCTTTTTAAAGATGAGAATGATCTTTCCACCTCACACGTTGAAACAGGCAAAGCAGCTAGCACTTTTAACAAGTAAAATATCAAACACTTTCAAGATATTTCTATTCTTAGCAAATCTTTCTTCGAGTCCTTGAATTAAATTGTTTAGGCACGGTAAAAACATCGACCTTTGATAATACTCCTCGAGGGTGCTATGAGATATGTTATCTCTCTGGGTTTGCTTCAACACTTGACGGGGTACTTCAAATTTGGAACTGAAAATGCTTTCCATTATTGTCTCTGCTTTCTTATAAAAGCCAGGAAATTGCTCAATGTAATTACCGGGTTCTTCTTCTTCTTGGGATTCTCGAATATTTTTTAGGAAAGAAAAAATATTGTCTGTATACTTGAGAGTTGAAGATAACTTAATACCTGGCTTTTGAAGATACTTAGCTAGTGGAAGGGTGAGATTAAACACAAATTCACAAACAAATAACCCCAACATTAAACTTCCTTTTCTACAGAACTAAAGCAGTAGTAGACACAGATTGTTCACTTGAAGATAATTCTTCCAATGTTTCCACAATGGCAGGAAAAAGTTCAACAAAGACATTAATTGAAACTTGACGTTCGACAAATCTAATTTGGCATAAACCTATCAGACGTGTTTCTTTGAATTCAGTTTCCAGATGTGCTATTTTATTCTTCAGAAAGTCACTGGCAAGCGCGTTGTTCCAAAAAAGGTTTGTTACCTCTCCAGCTACACCCAAGCAGTTTCTAATGGAAGGTTTGTTTATTGATTTACTTAGGATCAGGTTTAATCTATGAACCGCACAATGAACATAAATAGCTTTTGGATACAGTTCCTGAATTCGTTTATGTACACCAGTAATATGCCCCTTATATGTTGCAGATTTCTAAAATTACCTTGGAAATATTCTCTGTCATTTGTATGTGTGAAACACAAAAAATCTTCTTTCAAAACTGGTTGAGGATCATTAGTTAGATATCTAATGCATAGAGAAAATTATTCTTTACCAGAAATATCCAAAGTTTCATCCCCTACAATTGAAAAACAATTGGCGTTGTTTATTGATGTTACGACTTGTTTTTGAATCAGGTCTCCACAAATCTTAATTATCTCCTTTTGCGTTTCTGGGCTGATGTAGGATGCATTGCGAGCACTTTCTAATAGGTGAGACTTCAATTTCTCATCTGTGCATGCTTTAAATCTAAGAAGAGCCCAAAATTTTCCTTTCTTACTTACAAGTTTGTCAATCGCAATAGGACCACTATCTCTATGACCCCTTAGAGGAATTTCATTTTCTCCAGAAAAAATAACTGTGTATATTATAGGTTTCAGTGCGGCTCTGTTTTTTTATTCGCTTAGTATCAAACAATGCCATGACATCTTCTCTTTCTCCTTTCACAATCTTTAAGAAGCTTTCTGCAGCTGCACAAGAAAACTTATGATGGTTGTTGAATTTTTCTATAGCATCCTTCCATTTTCTAAATGGTGTTGCAACTAGTGTGCCAATTTTCTGATTAGATCTTTTTCCCACATACTCTTTGCCAAATGAAACACAAAACTTACAATATGCTCCATCTTTGCTCTTTGAGTACGCCAGCCAAGGCCATTTATGTAACCAACATTTTTGAAATTTAACTTTTCTTGTTTGAAGTCAGTCGTGGGAAACACAAATGACTCATCAGGAACAAACAGATCGTTTATGGTTTTATGTTTTAATTCAAATAATTGTCATGCATTTAAAATCTTTTCATTTGAAAAAAGGCATCTGAAATTGTGCCTATATCAGTAACAGTAATGCTTACTTCAAATGCATAAATTGGACTTGAAGATGTAGAACAGCCAGCAGCATTTTCCGTTGTTGTGACAGGTGTAGACGATTCACTAACAACACAAACTTGATCGGTTTTGGTACATTTTCGTTTAAAAAAATGATCTATCGTCTGTCTCTTCATAGCAACAATGAAACTCACAATCAATCTCAACTACAACTATACACACCGTAACAACAGATTGAAATACTATATATACGAGGATGTATTGATATCTAGTTAGCCTAAACCAGTTCCTTGCATAAACAAAATATTGCGTTACCATAGCAACGAACAATAACTTATTAGAAGTGTCAGTGTAAAGTTTGACGTCAAAAAAGTAAACCAGAGTCACGCAATAAATTAAATGAAAAAGATGTCCACCGAAATTGTGAAAATCGAAAAATTGGAGTATCGAGCCATCATCAAGTACCTGTATTTAAAAGGGTTAAGAGGTAAGCAGATTTACGAAGATATGCTTAATACCCTTGGTGATCAATGTCCTTCGTATGCGACCGTCAAAATTGGAATCCAAGCTTCAAAAGAGGTAAATTTTCTATTGAAGATGATGACCGATCGGGAAGGCCAGTTTCTGTGTCAGTCAGAATTGGGCTAAAACGGATATCTGAAGCACTGAATATTTCATACGAACGCGTTCATCATATGGTTCACGTCAATTTGGACATGAGAAAAATTGCTTCAAAATGGATCCCCAAATGTTTGAATGTTGACCAAAAGCGTGCAAGGGTAGAAGCATCGCGTTCGATCTGTGCTCGATTTGAAAACGATGTAGACTTCTTTTGTTACTATGGATGAGACTTGGGTACATTTCTACGATCCAGAAACAAAGCAACAATCGATGGAATGGCGACACTCTGGTTCTCCAAGACCTAAGACGTTTCGTGTCCAAAAATCTGCTGGAAAAGTTCTTGCTTCAGTTTTTTGCCATGGAGTAATCATGATTGATTTTTTGGATAAGGGTAGAACAATAACTGGAGATTACTATTCGACATTACTGACCACTCTACGGGAAAATATTAAAGAGAAAAGACGCGAAAGCTATCCAAAGGTGTTTTGTTTTTTGCAGGACAACGCCCCTGCACACAAATCTCATGTTGCCATGCAAAAAATTCGTGATTTAGGGTTTGAATTACTAGAACACCCCCCTTATTCACCCGATTTGGCTCCGTCCGACTATCACCTCTTTCCTCAACTGAAAAAAAAGTTTAAAAGGTCGTATATTTTCTTCCAACAAGGAGATAATAGAAGCTGTGGAGGTCTGGTTTGCAGAGCAAGAAGAAAATTTTTTTGAAAGGTCTAGAGACGTTGCAGGTTCGCTGTAATGAATGTATCCAATTAAGAGGAGAATATGTTGAGTAATATAATATTTTGACATTGAAATTTTGTTTGGTTCTATAGTAGGCTAAGAATTTTTCAATATATCCTCGTACTATAAATTATTCAGATAATGATCTCAATTTAACGCGACACGTTCCTTTAACAAGTCGAGATAAACACGTCGGTATTCCCAGAGAGGCTCAACCACCGAACTTATACGAAGCCGTGCTGCAGTACTTTCCCGCCTTGTTAAGCAAACTGGCGGGGGCATCGCATCGCAAATTGCAATGCCGCTCTCTACTTGTATAGTATGTATAGGCTATTAGCATTTTATAATCAATGCTATTAGTCAGGCACAGAAATATTATCCCAATAAACTCATTATGAAGATCACCTTTCAAGTGCCGATATATGGAATATGGAGTATTATGCTTTATAGTCAAGTTCGAGTTATTTTAAGTACAATAATAAAAAATGTGCAGTTGTGGGATTGGTCCACAAAAGAGAAATCTTACCTATCAATAATTAATGAATAGTTTTGTTGTCTAATAAACAAGTTGTCTAGATGTAGCATAATATAGCATATTTTTAGTCGATTTAGAGTGAGCCAAGCTATGCAATTTGCAATACCCTCTGGCGCTTTCTGCTGACTGCATCGATACCGGCACCCAGTTGAGAGTTAAGTTAGGTCTATAATCCGTTCCGTGACGAGATGTAACGGTTATCGCGTAGTTGTTGAGTTACTCCCTCCTAAAAACTGTTCAAAATGCATTTATGATTTGGGGGGGGGGGGGCAGACCCCCAGGAGGGAGGAGGTGTCTCCATACAAAGAAATCGACGGGTGTTATGGTGAAATCATGCGGGTACCCAAAAAACCTAACCAAACATTAAATCCCCACCTCACTTGATGTCTAACTTCATGAGTTAGCCGTGGATTTACATCTGACCAGTAAACGGTATTCTTGCGATTAAAGAGTCCACAGTTCGTAAATAGGCTCTTATCCGACCAAAGTATTTGTAAGAAAAAGTTTGGTATTTCATTATTTTTCTGAATAAACCACTAGCAAAATGCCAACCTTCTAATCGTATCGCTTCATTGTATTCTTCCATTAATTTGTTTAATGTCTGAAATGTGTCACTTTTCTGCTCTTCTTTATTTACAACGCTTGTTTTTTGTTGTACAAAACCTGTCTCATGTTGGGCGCCAAATACAATACAACATTTTCTAATTTGACTTTTAATGAATCACCTTAAAAAATAAAGCTTTTAATGTTAACAGATTGTTTACAGAGTAAGCTCCATTATCTTTTAAATTACGTTTTATACAATTTACAATACATATTTTTTTTAAAGAAAAGGATTTTCTAATAATTGCAGCGAAATTATCAAGTTGTTGGAAATTTTATTACTTTTATTTGAACTATTTTTTCGTAAAATGTATTTTTTTCTCTTTTTCAAGAAAAATTTGTAATTACAGTCTTCAAAAGTGTTTAAGGGGCCGATTTCTTGCCTTGTCTCTTGGAGCAGAGGTTAGATGAACCCTTATTGACTGTATAACTAAGCGGAATTGTTACTACTTACCGGTAAGTTCCGAGACATTGGGGCCTCATTATAAGTTGTCATTTAATACAATTTTTAAGTGAAGAACTGAAAAGCTGTAAGTGGAAAGAAATTTTTATTATACATAAATGAAGTAGTGTAAAGTCGGTATATCTCGACCAAAACATTTACAGTTCCTAATCCCACGCATGAGTAACACGCTATCATAACTCGTTACTTCGCCCAAATCCTGACATTGGACACTTTTCATTGGTTAGTTTTTATCATAGTTTAGAAACCACTTTACTCTCCCTTACGGTTTTTAAATTTTTTTCTTTCTAGTTCTTAAGATTAGCAAAACTTGTGTCTTTAGGTTGCACTGTCTTGTCTTCATCTAAGTTACATCATTTTCTAAAACTTGTTATCCCAAGAAACAATTCGATTTCGTAGATAAATTAAATTAAATCATTTCTAGCCCTATGGCAGAATCGATCTGGTCTATAGAGCACTTTCCATAAAGATATGGTTAATTTTTTAGGTTTTCTTTCTACACATTTTCCTATAAATAATTTATACTTTTACGGGTTTTATTTGAACTATTTTATTTACAATAAATATGCTTACACTTTCTACAAATAATCTGTCCAGCCAAAAGGAAACATTTTTCTATTTTTTTTGAAGAAGTAATTTTGTTCAAACTATTTTTTACTGGCTAAGTAATTAATTAAAAGTATCACAAGGGCGAAAGAGGAGCGGTGAACTCATAACATTTTACAGAGATACTATCCATCCCAGAAGCGAAAAGCGAGTTGTTAAACAAACATGGGAAAACTAAGCAATACCAATAGAATGGGGAGAAGCAATTTTAATTCCATACATAAAAAAGACTACAAACTAAGATGTAAAAACTATACTAACACTACCTACAAAATACTAGTAACTATATTGAATAATAGGCTGAAAGAACAAGCGGAAAGAGTCATACCAATGTGGTTTCAGATAAAGTAGATCGATAGTTGATGAAATGTATTTTTTTTTCGAATCCAGTTTCATAAAAAATATTTTTTTTAAACGCGAGCATCTTAAAGATATTAATAAAACTTGCCGTTTCGTGTTTGTATTTTGAAGAAAAATTGTTCAAGACAAAAATCATTTTAGAGCAGGGTAACGTTTACTTTTTCTAAATTCCTCTCAACTTATATTTACACAATTGCTAGGTAAACAAATCAGTTGCCTACCGAAGTACAGAACGTTTATTTAATAATGTCTTCAATTATATTAATAAAAAAACTTTAATTGAAGCTTTATCTAAAACGTATTGCGTTGTGAAGTGAAGTTCTATGAATTAGTTATAATGTTAAAGAAAATTATCCACCAAATATACTATGCAAAATAAAAATAAAAATATGAGTCATTCTGATGCTCCTTCCAATTATTTAGTTTTGATTTGGGTCGGAAGTAAATAAAAGAAATATTTAATTATTACTTGCAGTCAAACACTTTAGAAAACAGTGGTATTTATAAGTTGGATTGTTCTTGTAAAAAATGTTACGTTGGCCAAACAATTAAAAAAAATTTAAACGCGTTATACATGTTATAATTAATGGCCACTCTTATTCCAATTATTATTTAATACATCAAAACAAATAACTAAATTTAATAAAATATATATAAACATTTACATTTGAAATTATTTTATCAATTCTTTAATTATTTATTTTGATTAATTATTTCTTAAATATTAATTTTACTTCTGAAGATGACTTACGACAATTACCAAGCCGGTATTTAAGTAAATATTTTTAAAAAATCAGTATTGGTTGACTGCAAGTAATAATTAAATATTTAAAATTTACCAATACATTATACAATTTAAATAAAAAGGAAATCAAATTATTGATAAAAATTGTTGTTTAGCACAATTGAAAAAGGTTTTGATATGAATGTAACAAAATAATCGGCGGATAATATAATTTAAATTTAGTTCAAGTTGAAATAAATTTTATCTTATCGTAAACCTACGTTATTGGATTTTGTATTGACGACTTTCTAAAACTGAGCTTCAACTGCGATGGTTAACATTTAATGGAGTGAAAAGTCGTCCCAATTGTCTATTTACATTTAAATGGTAACATTAAAGTAAAAAAGAAAACAAGCCGTTTTGCCTCATAATTCGTCATGGTTCCTATACTAACAAACGTGTAAAATAGTTCGAAAGTTTGCGGTGACATAAAACATTTAGCTCGAAAAATAAAAAAATCTCTGATTAAGGTTAACTTTCGATTAATTTCTAAGGAGACAATTGCGACAACAATTATGACTATAACAGTAAATCCAAAATTAAATTTTTATAGAAAAAGTGAGAAAAAAAATCAAATTTGATAAATAACTGTTTACATAACGCAAAACCCTTTACACAGCTTTTAGTTAAAAAAATAGTTCAAATAAAAGTTATAGATAATGAAATTTTCAACAACTTTCATTCTACAACTTTTTGTATAATTAATACTCTTCGAAATTCCGTTAAAACAATTAGGGTCACATGGTCTCAGTAAAAATTACTTATAAGATTAAAAAATAGTTGAACAAAAGTTGCGTATTATGAAATTATAAAATTTGAAACAAAAATATGAAAAATGAATATTTTTTCCCAGAATTTGAAAATTTATGTAGGTTAACGGCCTTTTTGACCAAAATTTACGTGTTTAATTGCCAAACGGGTATTAAAACTTTTTCAACGCATATTGGTGAATTGACCGGGTTGGTATGCATCATTAAAAAAATCTGTAATGTCGCAATTCAAAAATTCTGAAATAATCGCAAAGCGTCTGATGGTTTAATGAAATTTGTGCCTAAAAAAACAGATATTTTTTTTATTTTACTACTTGCAATTGAAACCAAATTGATTTTTTTTGGAACGTACTAATAAATTCTTATTGGATAATTCAGAAATAGACTTTTCAATGCAGTTCCAATATTTAAGCGCCTAATCATACTTCGTATAAGTAATTATGATCATTGTATTGTCGTAATCCCTTCATGTAGTTAGATACGTTCAATTATACGAAGGGAAGGTAATTATAGTATTAACTTGACTAATGCACCTAAGTAGATTCCAAAAGAAAATGTATTCAAATATTTATTAGTCTAAGGATTTTGCTTCTTTTCAATAACTTCAACTTTGTTTACATCGTTATTATTTATAATCCGCTTTAGTTTCCAATCCTACCACCCGAGGCTTATCAGTTGACTTAATCTATTGGTACCATACCATCTAATCAATTCAATTAAAGGCCTTGTATTTGCCCAAATTGGTGTAAACGTGTTTTCAAGTCAAGTAAACGGCAACAATAATTACTATATGGATTTTTAAGCAAATTTACAGGAAAACCAAAATCAACTTTTGATACTGGCATACTAAATGTTTAGAACTGTTGATGGCGGTAGGGTTATTTTGGAGTAAATTTTATATATTTTTTGTGGTTTTCTTAATTCGTATCTTTTTTTTTAATAATGCAATTACTATTCATTTCCACAAAAAAATTAAATTTTGTACGGAAAAATATGTTTCCGATAATCTTTGGATGTATGTCGAAAAAGAAAAACATAATAATAGCTTAGCAATTAAAGAGATTAAATAGTTTAAAGTCATTTTATTTATAAAAACTACAATTTTTATAAATCTCTGAGCTTACGTTATGAATTGGAAAGCAGATCAGCTGATTCATTGGATACTGGAATATTTTCCCAAAAAAGTGCCTTAACAGGAGGCAAATACAGATACAAATACAGATGATTTTAGAGTCATTTTTGTCAAAAGTTAATTTTTTTGCATGTCTACTGAGAATTATCTGTAACTCTTATCCCACTATTTATCACGATCAGCTTGATGTACGGTATTGCGTGGTGAATATCAAAACTAATGCATAATGGGCAGGCCTCTCCTGACTGGGTTGGTCAAATCCGATATTTTTATTATTGAATTCATGTTTATATTTTTCATATGATACTTGCTGAAATTGTTCACAGTAATTTTTCCACACTGCAGTAATACTTAAGTTGGCTGGAAGGTATCTTCTATTAGGAGCGTAGGAGAGTTTGTAATTAGAAATCTGGGGATGAAAAGAATTGATATGCTTTTTTAATGTAGAAACATTCTTTTTATTGGTTGGAACTGATTTACCTCTCTGGTCGAAACACATCTTCTTAAGTCCATTGTTGTTTTTTTTTGTTTTTTTCAGTTCCGTTATCATGTCATGTCATTATCAGTCTTAAGACCATGACTGTGAAGAAACATAGTTTTGCACACAACTTTTTTAATGCCATCACTTTGCATCATAGTGTATTTTATCGAATATTTTCTATTTATATTACCGTTTACCTTTTTCCGCTTTATATCAATTTACATGGCCACCTAAATACTGTCTTCGTTCACCAAACGTCATCTTCCAAAATGACTGACAAATTTCTAGGCGTTGCTCTTTGGTAAAATAACGAGAACAATTCTTTAAGCATTCACATGGTGGAAGCAGCCTGTATTTATTTAAATTTCTAACTACCTTCTGTGCCTCTGTCCTAGCTCTCTTCTTTAGGAGAATTTTTCAATTTATAAATTCAAAGAAAATTGAATTCTCGATACAAAATTAAGTAATTTACTTTTTCTATCTTCGATAGTTTCTCTTTTCCTTGTGTCATTGTCATTTATTTTATCATGCATTATCTGGCAATTCTTTTGCCTGGTCACCTAAATTAAGAATCATTTTATGTTAAAAATTTTAATTACATACAGTAGTTCAAATTATAATGTTACATTCTCACAATACAAACTAATGAACGTTGTCCTTCCTGTGCAGTTTGAATTATCAATTTTTACTATGAATGAAGGTTTTAACGTAAACTGCAAAAGTTTGCAGTTATACACCACACATTAGACAGGTAATAATATAAAGTTTACTAAGTACTGCCTACCGCCTACATCAGCTTCTGTTGTTATAGCCGATATTGTTGTTTTTCCTATTCCTTGGTCTCACATAGGATCAAAGTCAGGGTCAATACCTGAATCATCGTTTTCCGGCGGGCTATCATGCTCCTGAAATTATTCATGTTCTTGCCTACATTGTCCTTAATCGATTAGTGATTTACTAATTAATCTAGATTAATTTAATAAAATTACCTATCGGATGTATGTTACAATTGTGCTAAAACTTGTTGATGGCCAATAATATCTTTAAAGTTCGTTTCTTCAACTCCTTTTAGTAACATACATGTACATACACACATGTGTTAAAAATAACATGTCATCCCAGATGTAATATTAAGTATCAAGGTTGTTTCTGAGGTTATGGAGTTTTATTTTATCTTTTTAATTCATTAATTGATTTGTTAATATTTTATTAACTTACCTGCTGTCACTATGTACCAGGGTAACTAAAAGTTTTTCCTCGATGACATGATACTCAATTGCAATTATTTCTGACTTAAACTTTTCTCAGTAACTATCTACAAACGTCCATCCGACATCAACGTTACAAAAACTGATCAATATGAGCATTTCAATGGAACAACATAGTAAGAGACGAAACAGCTAAATTCACCACCTAAATGATGTCGGATTTGAATTAAAAAAAACATAGCAGGTTCGTCTGTGACATCTCGAAAGCCTAATAATTACCGCACATAAAAAGGAAAAAGGGGAGTAGTAGTAGTTGCTACGTTTATTTGAGAGATCTCAAAAATGGTGAAACATAGTAAGATATAATGCTAAGCTTTTTTAATGTAAAAATGCCAGGATTATTTCATTTATTTTAAATGTATAGTTTATGCCTTTAAAAAATGCATATACTATGTTTTTTCCGTCTGAAAGCGGCAAATATTTGCACTTACTAAGAAATTCCATTTAGTCTACTGGGTTTATATTTTGAGATAGTGTCGTGAATCATGGACCAAATAAAAGGAAAAACTTATCAGAATCCAAATATGGTAACCCAATTTTTGTAAAAATGCTAGTTACTAGGTTTTACCAATTGATGCGAAATTATTTTTACACTCTAGGGAGTTTCTGTTAATGTGCAGGATATTTGTAGAAAAGACGGGGTGTCCAGTAACTCTATGGACAAATTTTGCGTAGTGATTCTAGACCCAAAACAATAACAAAAGTACATATAAACCCAGATCCGGAAACGCTTCGTTTACGATCTATAGAGCGTTAAAAAATATTTATGCTAAAAGTTAATTGGCCATAACTTTTTTACCACCCGGTCTATTGACGTTACATTTTAAATAGTTTGTTCCCTTTTCAGATCTGAGCAAAAAGATATACTTGGTCGATGCCCCTCAGATCAACCGTTTTCCAGATATTGGTTGATGAACAGTTTAATTGAATTCCCTGTAATCCTTAGCTAGTTGGAATTAAAAAACAAAGTAAAATGTTGGCATTTTTACTTTAACTTTGAATTTAAGAACTAAAATGAAGAAATAAATAATAAAACTAAATAAATAAATAAATGTTACAAAAACCCCCGTGTCCCAAATTTCAGGACCATATTCAAATTTGTTCGCAAAATATCGCAAAAAAACCGAGGATAATAAAAATTTTTTAACACTCTGTAGGTCCTAAACGAAGCGTTTCCCGACCTAGATTTATATGAACTTTTTGTCCTATTTTTGGGTATAGAATCACAACGCGAAGTTTGTTCGTAGAGTTACTGAACACCTCGTATATTTCTTGTAATATGTTGTTTTTGACGGACAGGCAACGCCGGATTTAACCTTCTGCTTACTTGAGGTTGGGGCTACTAACATTTTGCTACCCTGTACCTCCGTAGATTGCCTTCTCTTTTGGATAATCAATAGTTATTTGCATTACAAGTACTACTACAAGAACAATACATTTGCGATTTTAAAGCGTGTCAAGGCATGTGACGCACAAGATTTTTGTATCGAAAACTCTTTACTTATTGAATAAAATCTAAATTTAAATACAGATTAGGTCTTTTTTTTAAATTTGGTAACAACAATAACAAAGTATTAATCAAATTGACTTTTCGGCGTTGACAAGCAAGAATACCAAGAGACAATCAAAACACTAACTTTTTTGCGGTCCTAGGCCGGCAAACAACTAGTTTATGGCCGCATAATGCGAATAAAATGCATAAAAGCACATTTTCGAATTAAAAAATGAACCTATGATATCACTTTATCATTTTATGTAATACACTATTCTTTTTAAGAAAGAGAACGTGTTTGCGCTGAACAATAAGATTCAGGGATCGTTAAGAGTCTTACCGCAATATCTACTTAGTGGTATGACCTTAAATGTGTTTAAGAATATTTTTGGATATTTTGCCAGTTCTTTAAAAAACCAAAGAAGTATATAGCTTTTGACACTAAAAAAATGGACATAAGAATTGAGCTCATCATATACAGTTTTTCTTCTTTTAATTTCATTAATATGTAAATTAAAGTATTTTCTCTACCAATATATTTCCATATAGTCATTTCACCGCTTGGGCATTTCGCATCTTTGTTTTATCTTCATACAGAGCCACTTCAGCTTTCTTCAGCGCTCCATTTTTACACCTATCAGTTTTTTTCATGGAATCCGTATAAATCTAATTAAGCTTATAATAAAAACTTTGGGGGTTAACACGTGTAATAATCATGTAATGGTGCTTTGAATATTTTATTTTAACAAAGTGTTTAAAGCAACATTGCCATGGTACCATTATGTAATGCTACTGGATACTCTGGTTAGCGTGTTAGCGTGGCAAAACGATGCAATTGTTATCAATTATTACTGTGTTTACACCCCAAAAGTTTTTATTACAAACATGTAACACGTGAAAAACTCAAAAATTATGTAATTAAGCTTATTATCAACTTGAAATATGTTTTTATATGCTTACGGTCTAATTTCAAACATCATTCAAATATGTAATGTTTTCTTCATTTTAATATAATATTTATATCTTCCCAGATTTAACCGCTCTGTACTATAACCCCTTCCATTTTAATTTGCCCAATGGCGACTTTTCAAACAATTACTTCTAATTAGACTGTGATTTTGACGAGCAACTCATTTTTTTTTTTGTTTTTGTAACAACATTTTCAGAATTTCCTAGCTAAGGATAATGTACGTTAAATTACTAAAACTGATAATAAACAACAAAGAAAAGTATAAACATTTTCTCCTTTGACCAGGCTCTGACAAAATTTTCAGGAATCAAAATGTCTTAAAGTCTTTGCTTTAATTCAAGGACTGTTCTGGGGGTTTACAAAGCGCCTTTTTCATTTCGTGTTATAAAGTTTCTATCGGAAACATGTCAGAACTTTTAGGTGCCCATCTCAAAAGCGGAATTCCGTGGTCTTCCAACCACTTTAAACTTCTTTTCGAAGTATGACATGTTTCGCCATGATATCGAATGTTCTTCTATATTCAGCACAAGCGATTCTTCTAAAATATCCAAATATTTAGTTGTGTCAATAGTTTCCTCAATAAAATGAAGCTTTCGTACACATTTAGACGGCCATGGCAGACGCAGGAAACTTCACCTTTCTCTTAAGGCTGGCATTTACCTAAACGAAACTTAAATTGCTTGTATGTTTAGTTGTCTAAGTCATTTAAAAACAAATCTGTCAAAACATTTTTACGACTTTCGAATAAATACTCACTTCTAATCCTATGTAACCCCTTGTCTATTATTTGGTTAGTGAACAGGTAAGTTTGTGTAAATTCACAGGTAGCAAGCTTAGTGCAATGTTTGTTGCCTAGTTTTAAATTAAATATGGTAATTTTACGGATTTTGAAAAAATTTAGTTCCATTATATTACGAAAAATTAATGTTTTAAAAAAAATTTTGACACGTTGTTTACAAGATATTACTTATATCTATCTATTCACATCGAGATGTTTGCAATATTCTTATATTTAAAAACACTATTCGTAAATATTTATAGTAAAATAGACTCATACTTTTTGGATCACAAACAGTTACCTTTTATAAATTTAATAAAAACACTCTGTCAGTAGTTAGATCAAACATTAGTAATAAAGAAATAAAGTCGTCCGCAATTAACACTTTCAAACTAACTTCTAAAAATTGGAACAAATTGTGCACAAAATGAAGTATATTCCTGAGAGTAAATACCAGCCTTAAGATGAAAAGTTTTCCAATCCTTACTCTATTTTGCTCATTTTATTGTGTTTCTTCTGGTGGCACGTCAAAAGTGGTTAGTAAAATTTCCAATTCTAAGAGCTTTTATTAATTTTCCAACAAAAAAACTTTATTCCTATGTATAGAATCCCAATTTTCCGTCCTCGAAGATATGTGAATCTGGATATTTGTCTTCCAAGGGCATTACATCACAATGTACTCAATTCAAGACAATTTGCATGCCGATTTTTTTCTTAATTCTCGTCTATCGGTTTGATCTACATTGTGGAGGTTGGGGGCGACTGAACCTGTAGGGTTATACCTTCTAACAATATTTCTAAAAGTATACCGGAATTTTATTTGTCTGAATTAAACAATCTAATAATAACTGAAAGAATGTTTGTTATCGATAATCATTTTAAGCAAACGAATAATAAAATCACTAATGAAATTCATTTGACAGTAATTGACAATTGTTTTAGAATTATTTTTGAAATGCACATGCGTTCTATTAAATAAGTATTATTAAAAATGCTATGCTGATTAACTTGGAACCCAACAAAACCATGCAATACTTATTATTATTTTTTTGAAATCCTCCCATACTACACAACGAAGTACAATTTTATATTCAGGGGGTGAAATGATCTCCCAAAAATGAAATTTATTTAAGAAAAGGTGAATTCTCTTTCTGTTATAACATCACGCTATTCCAAAAAACCATAAAGAAATATACATCATCTCAAAAATGCTAACTTCTGATATAGAAAAATATATCTTAAAATCCTAAGATGCAGAATTAGTGCAGAGTTGATGTTGTTGTTAATTATATAGTTATAAAAATGCCGATTTTGAACATTTTATGAGGTTCAAAAAACACTAGTAAAATTAGAGGATAGTGAACTTAAAGAGCATAATACATGAAATTGGAATTACTGCCGTCCTATAATAGGACCTTTTAGCTTAGAACGCCGAGTATGTGACACAGAAATCTAGGATGAAATCATTTGTCGGAGGCTTCATTTTTTATCACTTCAGCTTCGTTTCCGCATTCATTTGATTTTTTCTTTTCAGTATCTACATTAATCTTCTTGTTTTTGCTTTGGAGATCGGAAAAAACGCTAGATAAAAGAATACTCCCGCAAATAATGTCCTCGGAAAAAATATCCCAAGAAAATATTCTTTCAAAATAGATATCAATCTTATATTTCTAATGTTTGGAAGAAAAGTATTTTATACGTAAGAAAATTTTATTTTTTCAAATTAATACCAGAATAATATACATAAGACTAATAATAACATAAAAATTTAAAAAAACAAATAAAATAGATCAGAAAACCAAACCAATTTAAATGTGATTATCGTGCGTATTAACAATATCGACAAACTTTCATGTAATGTGCATAGTTCTTGGATTTTCAAATCTGCGTTTTTTGGAATTACACTAAAATCATTAAACGAGATTATAGTCTGTACGATTTGAATGTAAGTTTTGCATTTCTTTAATTTATTTTGTTTTTAGCGATTGTTATGGCAACCCGAATTTTATTTTCTGTATACTTCGTTTAAACCATAATTTTAACCAAACAATGGTAATTAGTTTAAGCTCATTACGTTCGCTTAATATCTTAATGGTTTTGTGTATTTTTAAGTAGTATGTACTATTCATATTATACCGTACTCAATTGAATATTTTGTTGTACAGGGTGTCCACTATAAAATAATATACCGTTAAACATACAAAGGCGGTTAAATGTATTGTGCTATTAAGAGTACACTTCAGAACCTTAAAAACTCTTCATTGGTTTTCTAGATATTTACAAAAAAAAACTGAAAATTGCGATTTTCGATTTTAATTAATATATTGAAAACGGCTTAAGTTGTAGCCGTGCGATGCAATCGCCAGTAAGTATATTTATTATGTAGCACCATATTTCTTTTTCGTTTATGGGCGCCATCATGGATTTTTTATTTTTATCTTCAAAGTTTCCCAATATTCCCATTTACACCATTTTAGATTGAACACCCTGTATAAACAAGCAGTTTGTTTTAGATTTAATATTTAAGTAATAAAGTCCAAACAAGGAGGTGAATAATTATTATTTAGTGGATACATGTATGTTGGGCATAAAAAAATTTGTTATTATAATGTAAATACGGACCATTTCAGATAGAGCAGAAACTTTGTCTAATATAGAAAATTCTAGCCTGGAGATGAGTCGATAAAGAGAACACAGAAATAATAAATCCAAAAAAAAAAATTAAACCTCAACATCACGGATAGTTTTTTTTTTTGATACAACTGACGAACCTGAGTATGAAAGGTTTTTGCTGTATGATAATTAGTGCAGTCAATAAAGGTTTCGTGTCGCAACTAATTAAGGAAAAGCTGATTTTATTTAAAACGTTAGTACACTAAAAAGACACAGAGCCACGACTTCCATATATCTTACTTCCTCTCACATTACCCTTTCCCAAATATTGCCATATTGGTCTTCATAACTTTACATAAGGACTGAGAGCGAAAAAACATTAACATTGAAAAACTTGCATAACTTTTATACCATATAATTTTTTTTACAAAATTTTGATATAGTAGGCTTTGAAATAGTTGTCAGAATATGTCGTCAAATTTTTATTTTTATTTGAGTCAAATTGTGTTCACAATGGCAAAAGTAGTGGAAGTACATAGATTAATCATTAAAGAATTTGTTGAGAATCCACAATGGTCAGTCGTTCGCATTGCAAAGGAGGCAAAAGTTTGCAGGCAAGTGGCAGCAAAAGTCATCAAGCGGTACAAGGAAGACTTTACCATAACACGGAAACCAGGAAGTGGACGACTAGAGTGTTTTCATTCACCAAAAAAGGTGCAAAAGGCAATATCTGCGATGGTTAAGAATCCGCTCAACTCATCGTAATGCGGAGAAAAAAATTGAAGCCAAGAAACGAACCAGAAAGTTGAGAGCAGATTTTTTCCAAAAACGTCAATGTTGCGTGATGGACGATGAGACTTACGTCCTCGCCGAACTACCTGGTCAGGAGTTTTATGTTTCCTGTGGACGAGGAAATGTTCCTAAGAAGTTTAGAAGTAAAATAAAGTCCAAGTTTCCAAAAAAATATCTCGTTTGGCAGGCGATTTGTAGCTGCGGTGAAAGAAGCCAATCTTTCATAACAAATGGAACAATTAACTCCGATATTTACACGAAGGAGTGTCTCCAAAAAAGATTGCGGCCTTTTCTGAGTAAACATAAGGTCTTCACATTTTTTAGCTTTGTGCCATTACAGTAAGCAGACAAAAAAATGGTACGAAGAGAATCATGTCGATTTTGTACCCAGGGAGGCTAACCCACCAAATTGCCCTGAGCTTCGCCCAATCGAGCGGTACTGGGCTTTGGTGAAAAGAAGCTTGAAGCAGACAAAAAGGGCTACAAAATCGATTGAAAGTTTTAGAAAAATGTGGACCGTAGCGACCAAGAAAGTGTCGATTTGTGTATTGTGTAGAAGTGTATTTAGCGGTTTAAAAGTTATGCAAGTTCTTCAATGTTAATGTTTTTTCGCCCTCAGTCCTTATCATTCAGTTGAAATTGATCATTTCTAACATTGCATAGGTTTGGTCCGAAATATTGTTACAATGCATCCCACTACAGTGTTCACACATAGACGTGCAATCGAACCCAGCTTTACGACAGTTGCATTTTGTAACACACAATATTTTACAATTGCAAGATATTAATAGGAGACGTTCACTTGGAGGTGAAATTGTCATTGGCTTAGGAATCAGTCTGTTATTTGAAGTATATTGACAACCTCACTCTTCTGGTGGAAGTTTAAAACCTAACCAGGTTTGAATTTTGTGGTAAACCTTAGAAAAATGTTGATGAGCGGCATCTGAAGTTGGTGAAAGTTTTTCTAAATCAAAATTTGAGTTTACAGGCATTTTTGCAATTACTCAATGATACTTTAAATATCTGAATTAGAATAAACTGTTCCCCAGTTTGTATAATGGTTTCTTTTATGATGTCTTGTTTTGTGAAAAACTCAGCCTGAGCTTTATCTTCAGTTAAGTTACGTATCAAGTTGGCTGTTTTTGATTTTCCTAGTCCATCGAAAACCGATGTCGTGTCGCAACCAGTCATAGCACGAGCAAAAATCAGGGCAGTTTGCTGTCGGACATATTTAATTTATAAGTATACTTTGGACACTGAAGATGAAGGCTTTAAGTGGAAAAGTTTGGCGTCATGCTGGCATCTAAGGCTAGAAGTACAGCCATGATATCGGAATCAGTTCTTACAAATGGTCTATTTTCAACGTTTCCTTTATTTATTATTATTTATTTAAATGCTAATTAGGTAGCCTATTGTCAAATAAAATATATAATGTTTTTTTGGAGAAACATGTGACGGTTCTAGCTAAGCTGCAACTTACACTTTCAAAAAACAAGAAAAAAGCGTTATTTTTGATTATTGCTTTTGCAAAAATTAAGGGCATTTTATCAAAAAAACATCGAGCGCTTAATCCGGAAATAGGGCATTTCGTTATAGTATTTAATTAATCCTTAATTCTTGCCTAAACAATTTTTCAAATTAATCGTTTCTTCTTAGTTTTGAAGCGTTGTGGTTGCAGCTTGATCTAAACCTGGAACCCCCACACGTTTCACCAAAAACGTTAACTGCTTTCTTCGACAATAGGGTATTTAATTAGCTTTTATTTACCGAGTAAATAATTAAACAAATTAATGGTTGGTTCTTAGTTTTTACGAGTAGTGGTTACAGCTTGATCTCAAGGTGAAACCGCCACGCATTTTACTAACAAAATATCCACTTCTTAATTTGACAATACGATATTTTAGTAACATGTAATTAGCGCTTAAATCTTGAGTAAACAATTTTCAATTTTTTTGGTTTTTCGGGTGTGGTAGTAGCAGTTTGAGTAAAGCTAGAACCGCCACATGTTTTGCCAAAAAAACCTTGTATATTTTATGTATTATTTATTTTATTTTCCAACGGGCAAGAACCCAATTACACCAAAAATAACGCCACAGTTTTTTCCAAAAAACCTTGTATATTTTATATAATATTATTTATTTATATTATTTTCCAACAGGCAAAACCCAATTACAGTCAAAATACACATGAAGTTTAAATATGACAATAGAAAAATTGTAAATGTGACAATCTAAAAATCACAATCTTTATGATAAAAAAGACAGTAACAGAGATCACAGTAATTGACTTTCACGCTGCCTACAAAAGTTTAGATATGTGGCAAACATATCAATTTGGCCATGATTGTTTGCCAACCTAAATATCTAAGATAAAAAGTTACTATATGCATAGTTTGTTCTGTGTATTGGGACAAAGAAACTTGAAGTGGAGCGTGTGACTCTGCGGGAAATATGGATGTCTACTTTTTGTAGCATTTGTGGTCTTGACACTCTATTATGCAATATATTGTATAGCATTGATATATCTCTGATTTGATGTCTAACTCAAACAGACGGCAGTTTCAGGATAGACAACTGCATATCATCTTGAAATATAATATTTTTTTTGCATGTCACATATTTTAAAAACTTATGTTGGATGCGATCGAGGTTTTTCGTTTGAACACCATATAAAAAGGAGCAGTATATCAGAACAACGTCACAAAGAATATTAGAAAAATCGATTGTGCATCGTTTGATAAAACCAAGCATTTGAAACCCCTATTTAATACAGAGGTTATTTAGGAAATGAAGCATCTAATTAGTCCACAAAGTTTTCCAAACTAATGTTTCTAGACGTGGTGGTTTCCGCTTGATATCTACCAAGAAAACATTTGACACATAGAGCATTTAATTAGCATCTAATTAGCTCTTAATTGGTTTCATCTTAATAGAGGTCTATGCTAAGAACATGTGGTTAGTAGATACTGCAAATTTTTTACTCAGTTGGCCATAATTTTAGAAGAATTATAACATTTTGTTACTTTACGTGTACTTAGTAACGAAACTCTCCATTTATTCTTACACCCATTCTACCATTTTTCACCAAATAAAAAATTTGAAAATTTGATAAGAGCGTTCTGTTTTAAATCTTCACCTCAGAAATGTGATTCTGTGGATGTGGCTAAGTTTCCATTCAAAACAATTCGTTTTCGCAGCCTTTTCTAATTGGTTCTTTATTGATCATTTTATTATTCATTGTTTCGGGGACAATTTTTTTGAAAGACATTTTTTTCTGTGGTATTTTTACCGGGGTAAGTATTTTTTCTTTATGAGCAAACGACACTTGACATTTGATTTCTATTTTGTAATTCCTTGAAAAACTTAAAAAATATTTTAATTAGTTTCCGAACCAAATAATTCGTTGATTTGTAATAAAAATGAATAAACTGTAAATTTAGGTCAGGTTGATGAAAGTTTTATTGATCAAAAATTTAGTAAAGTTTGAAAAATATTAAAATTAACGAACAACGTTTCCTTGACCTTATTTTAGGAGAGGCAATCAAACATAAAACTTATCATGTGATTTTGGCGACGTTTTGTGCTCGAAATGAAGCCAGAATAATTTTATTATCATATAGAATTTTAGCCGGAATTTTTCAAAAAATGTTTTTGTTTAATTTTGGAAATGTGTAATTGTTTGTGCTAAATTTGGTCGTACAGTAAAAGTGACAATATCTTCACCTTGTCACAGACTGACAACAAACTCACACAACGTTAAACTAATTTTCTTAAAGAAAAACTTTGCACCACCCAGTGTGTGAGTCAAACCGTTATAGTCATTTTAAAATATGTCATCCCAAATTTTATTTTTAGTTGTGGCATATATTTACTTGTACTTATAAATACTTCTAATAAATGTAATGTAAACGTCGCAAGACAATTTATAGACAAAGGCATTCTTCCCACTACAGTTTTCTGGAAAACTGCAATGCCCAAGAAATGTATTTAGTACACAAGAAATAAAACCTAGTGTTTCATCATTTAATGTTTGTCAATCATACAAACACTGACAAAAAATACAATATTCTTGTTTTATAATTTGCTCCGTATACGAGTTATTTCTATAACAAAAATTAATTTTCAAGAATATTTACTACGCATGAATAAATTAACATTTACATTGTTAGCAAAACTTAAAATTATGCAGTTTTGAACTGATTTTGACATTAGTTAACAACTCTCCATCGAAAATTAAAAAAATTCTTTGAGGTTATGGAGTAGAAAAAATCTTTAGTTTCATTGTTCGAATATAAAAAAATTTGCATGTCAATGAAAGGTGTATTCACTTCTGTAACGAATCACACAAAAGAAAATAATGATGTCGCAAAAAAATCGAGTCAAAATGTACTACTTATCAGGGAGAAGAATTAAATTTGTTATTGCAAATAGTTCTGAAACTCAAAAATTTCTAGTTCGTTAAAACAGCTCAGTCGAAGTTAATCTCTTTCTTGTCTATTTAAAACGTTTTATACTTGTAAGCTCTTTATTGAATATTGTAAACTTCACAAATTGTTAAAGTAACGGCATTATTCTTTTGTACTGCACTGCAAGGACCAGTAAGTATGTACTCATAAATCAAAGAAAGGAACCTATACCTTTCCCTGTAATAGCAAACTTTCTTTGCAATGACACTCTCGGAGAGGATTTTTAATTATAGAACGAATGCGTGTTCTAATTTATTCTAAGTTTAATCCGACAATTGCGCGCAACATTTTTTTTATCTCTCTGTGGGTCAGTCTAAATTTAAAACAATCCAAATAAGCAGTACTTATCGCAGGATCCGTGGTATGACCACGTATGTGTATTTAATTTTTGGTGTTTATTTTGTCGTTTTACTATCTTCCCGTCCTCATCTAAACACTATCTAATAGTTTAATTAAAAAGAGACGAATGGAGTATGGAATTTTCAACTTCACGTTGTGGTGAGCCAAGGACTCGGATATTTGTCCCGGAAATACAAAGACTCTCTTATCATGTGTTGTTATCGTTTTTAGCATTACTGCATTAATTTTGAGGTGTTCCTTTTTTTCATTTGATTACATCGTTATCTTATAAAGTATAGTTTTTAATTGGGTTAACTTTACGTAAAAATTTTTAGATAACGGGTTTTTCGTTATAATTAAAAAAATCCCAATTCGAGTAACTTGTAATTAATTTACGTCGTAAGTTTACCCGCACTTGCCACCAATTAAAATAAAAAATTAGGGTTCGTTTCTGACTAAGGTAGTTCAAAATTGGTGTCGATTGTATCGTCGGTTCAAGCGATATCCCTTATAAAGATTAATACTAAAGCATACCACAAATGCTGCGTTTTTTTTTAGTTGCAGGGGGTGTTTTTATGTTTATACATAAAATTTTCCCAACGTAAGACTGCTGAGAGAGCATTACGGTCAATAAAATATCTTGGTTGTTGGAATGGTAGCTAGCCGTTAGTTTACTATGTTAAATATTTAAGGGCGCAGCTAGCTAGTAGGGGTAGGTATGCAGGTAAATGCAATGACAAGCTGTTACGTAAGAAGCGCAGGTGTAGACCACTGCGTTATAGAATTTTCTGTTTCTGTTTATCTGGATTTAGTTCATTATTAAAGCAGAGGCGTGCGATTTTATTTTCGCTTCAGTATTTTGTACTTAATTTAATAGTTAATCAGAATTTGTGTTCATTATATTAAAACTCACAGACAATGCTTGTGAGGTTCTTTGCGAATTCAATTTAGTAGAAAATTCAAAGCTATTATGTAAAGCACAACACTACTTGTTGGATAAATGATTTCAAACACACAATGGGAATCATATAAATACAATACCATCAAGATTCCTAAGATCGAATTGGATAGATTATCCTCCGCCACTGATTTAATGTTGGCAGATTGAAATTTTTACCTGCATTACAGGGGTGGGTATGAGATATTATGATAATACGACCTACTTCAAACTAATCATGACACCAACAGATATACGTGCTGCAATGCGCCACTTCCCTGACAGGTACCTGCAGCTAATACCCAAACGGTAATAGCTATAGCAAACTAGAAAAAAGTAACAGAAGTTATTTATTAATAGATTACTCCTTAAACTCTACTGCGGTGATTTTCAAACTAAATTTATTGTAGTAGTAAAATTTTGCAGACGTTCATTCGCAACTGCAGAATTACGAAAACGTAATTAAAATTTAGTTTTTATTGATACATTTTACCTCATTCATGCAATCTCCTTAACCGTAATTATTTTAATTAGTTTTTAACCACTAAAATGAATCATACTTAGTAAAGGCGTCTAATTAGAATTTGTAAAGGCCGATGGTAATGATTAACTAATTTGTAATTCATTTGGTCGAAATTACTATTCTTAGCAGTCAAACACCGGAAAATTCAAGAAAATTACTTTCAAAAGTTTAATTTAGTGAGTAGGGCACACGATTTGCCTGCAGCTGTCCACAAGACTTTTTATGACCGTAACATCGTTTATTCCACAGTTTTTCTCGTAGCACACATTCTGGTCGTTAAGATACGAAATCGGCAAATTTATTTAATGTCGAGTCTGTTTTGTTTTCATTAAGAGAATGTTACCTAAGTTTCTTTTGACGTCGAATTAAGAACCCTTGTGAATCGAACAGGTAACCCCTAAGAGATTCATAAACCCACCCGTTGCGATGCAACGTGAAAAATATAGAAACTTAAATTTTAGGTTTTTGGGGGCGGGACGAACGTGAAAAAAATTGTATTCTTGTTACCCTACCTTAATCTTCCATTGTTCCATAAATATGGAATCTGCTAAATAACTGAACCACCTGTCTGAGTCAATGATAAATGTGGACATCCTTATTTTTATCCAGAATAATTACACTCTTGTCTATATACCTATTAACTCCTATAATAAAAAAATTTTATGATATTCCAATTTTGTAAATTACGAATTATTTTAACCAGATCAAATTCCGAGTTACAAACAATTCCTTAAAAAACTATACCTTTATTTTCGAACAAAGAAAACCTTGAGACGAACAACTAAGAATTTTCCTAATACCTGCGAAAGCTTTGAAAAATATGTTAATTTCGCATTTTAACGTCTGGAATTATTCAGCAAGCGCAGCGGATTGTTGTTTATTACATCGACGAATCGAAGAAACAGAATTTATCGTGTTTAACGAATTCTTAGAATCTATGCGAGGATGGTTAACAAAAATTTAAACATGTACCTAGTTGTTTCTTTTGTGTGCATTTGTAGCATACCATTAAGAAGACTTAAATAGTGCCGATATGGAATGCATAAGACGTAAGTTTTCTTTTTTTATTCCCTTACGGTTACGTAAGGTGATTGTGTTGTTTTCTTATTTTTTTATGCGTCAACCAGGAATTTACAAAATTTAAAATACAGGCTTTAGCCCATTTATTATTTATAAAGCTCTAGTTATTTACATACGTATACTTTTTAGAAATCAATAAATACACAAATAGTAAACACTGCATTTACGTGATTTTCGCTGTAAAACAAATTTTCTTGGAATAACACAACTTTCTGAAAATGCCTTGAAATAAATGTAATGGGCATAGAAATGATAAAAAAGTCCAATTTTTGGTAACTTTTGCAATAAGCCCTCCTTATTCAACCGACAACGCTCTACTCCAGAGAGGTCTCGTAAATTGATGAATTTTAATATAGGAGCATGAACCCTTAAACGGCTTAGTTGCTGAGATACAAGGTGTTGAAAATTTAAAATAAACATTAAAAATTTGCAATAAATCAAAAATTCCTTTAAAATAGATTGTATTACTTCTTGACTAATTTACGCTTAAAATTCTTTCAAAATAGAATAGGGGGGACTTCTATTGGAATTTGACCTTGAAACGAGCAAAGGAAAAGTTCTATCCTAATTCTATTCTTTTCTAGCAGTAAGACAAACATAACGAAAAGAATAACTCTAAAATATTAGTTACTATCGATTGTTGGATTGGTACTTATGTATTTAAACCTTACTCTTCATCTACGATGTTAACCACTTTAACGCGTTTCATTCTATTTTATTTCTTGGTCGACAATTGTCTAGTTTGTATTCATTGTTTGCTTTTAATAACTATTGTTGTTCTACTCGATATTAAGTTTGAAGATACACCGGAATCCGTACAAATGATCTAGAAGTAACCTTTCTCCGCCATCTTAGGTTTGGTGTTTTTTTTTGGAATTTTCATATCTCGCGTCCTAATTATTACACAGTCATAATTATTTTGAGTTATATTTTCAACAATGTTATATGACAAAAAACTGTGCGTTTAACGGAAAAAAATTTATCCATTTTCAAAGTCGACAGAAGGACTAAAAAAAGGTTTTTTCCATTTTTTTCCAGTCCACCTGGCGCTTTTTTTGTGAGAGAACTTTATTAAAGATAAAGTAATTTCTAGCATTTACAAAAAAAAATTATCCCGATACGACCATTTCTCGCCTGTCAATCGACGCGCAAAGTTGCTATGTTTTGTGCGGGATTTGAAATACACTGAATAGCGCTTGCGCACCGCCCTCATTTCGTCGTAATACTACTCCTGTTCATTTATTAAAATAAACGATTGTTATGTATTATACATGGTTAAAATATGCCTGTGTGTTAAATAAAAATTTTGTTGAGTTGATTTTTATTAAAAAAATGAACTTTTTGATGGGTTTAATGATGACTTTATTCTTTCCAAATGTTATTCAATTACACTATTGCTATTTGTTACTAATTCATCGGTACAGTAAGAAATCCATTTTTTTGAACGCAGAACTGTGTTTATATTGAAACAATTAATATTTTGACAGGTTTTAACTTTATAAACAATTTTTTTTCCCAACTCAATTCTGCCGTGTTAAGCAAAAAACTCGCACCTACATTTTTTTTAAACGAATTTGAACTGTCTATTGATTCCAGTTCTTTTTGTTGTCATAAGAGATTATCATTAGAAAGAACTACTACGTCTTTTTTTCTTAGCACGGGAGAATTCCGCACCACCCTTCTTTAGTGAATTTCTCACTTTGTCATGATATTAATAGCCAATATCTTCATTCTCACTTATCACAGGCAGTTCGCTTGCTTTTCTTGTCAATGAAGCGGTTGATCTGGGTAAAGGTTGGAAGTTTGTCATCAACTTCATCGTCTTCGTTATTTGAGTCATCTACATCTTTTATCGCGGTCGTGCGGGTTTCTCCAGGGCAAGTCTTGCACAAAACAGAACATTTCAAACCTGCTTTTTGACATCCACAAGCCTCGGTTTGTACCTCCCCCATAAAATAACGAAGCCTTAACTTTTTTTTTTTTTTGATTCTTGATCTGTTGTGATTTGGCACTACTCTTTTCCCCCACCCACCTCCTTTTGCACGTGATGATATGTTTGAAGGAAATGTTGTCTCACTACTCGTTTTGCAACCTGACCTGAAAACCAAAACTGACTTATCGGGTTTATCTTTCACAAGCTCAGCAACGAGGCACATTCCCTTCGGACATATCATCAAGTATAAAAGTGAATCGTTGCAGAGATAAATGCACTTGAACCAATAAATTAATAACAAATACCAATTATTTATTTATTTATTCGTATGGTACATTACACAAATATTGTATTGTGATGTAAGTGTAATGTATGGTGCCCCAGAAGATCAGTATAAACCTGTATAGTGTGGTGACGAAACCGTGTGCAATAGTGGATTGGTTCGTCTTGGCAAAGCATTTACTTCAAGGTTTAGGAAAACCACTAAAACCTAAACATGCCAACCCTTACCCACCCTAGTATTCACATGTAATAATATTAATTAAGTGTGTAAACATTATAGAAGGTAAATAAGAACATAAAATGTAACAGCACAGCCATTGCATGACGACATATAATGGACCGGTCCAAGCGCCAGTCATGACAATGACGAAAAAAATAGTAGGTTAAAGAAATAGCAAAACAAAATAATGGAAAACAGATAATCAAGACAAGAATACAAAAATTGCTGAACTTCAGATGTCCTTCAGATTCGTAACCCATAATATTGCTTCATCCCTTAAATGATGAATGTTTGGAAACCCTCCTTTAAACTTCGTTAATTGACAATCCTCTACAACATGTGTAACGGTCTCTGGTTTGTTTCCACAGTGACAATTTGGATTAGAAATCGCACTCCATTTGAACAACATAGAGTTGCATTTTGAATGGCCTGTTTTTATGCGATTTACTTTTGACCAAATTTTTCTTTTTTGATCAAATAAAAAAATTAAATTAATATCAAATTAAACGTCAAAACTTACGTCAATTTCGTTAGAGTTTTTTCGTGTGTGTTTTTAGGCGTTTTTAATACAAATATTAAATATGGAAGGTGATCAGTACCTTATAGTACTCCATGGTCCACAAGATAAACATGTTGTTCCTGAGAATCACCACTTTGGTTTTCGGACTTGGCCATCAAGACACTCCCGGATAATTACGAAAAAAAATGTAAATAGCAATAGTGCAATTGAATAATATTTGGAAAGAATAAAGTCATTATTGAACACATTGAAATGTTTATTTTTTATATAAAAATCCACTTCAACAAAATCTTTATTGAACAAATAGGTATATTTAAACAATGTATCATGCATAACAATCGTTTATTTTAATAAATGAATGGGGGACAAGTCGTATTAGGACGAAATTCAGCGGGGAGCGCGAGCGCTATTCAGCGTATATTAAAATCTCACCCGGAACTTAGCAACTTTGCGCATCGATTGAGGGGCGGGAAATGGTTGTATCGGGATAATATTTTTTTGTAAATACTTGAAATTACTTTATCTTTAGTAAAGTTCTGTTACAAAAAAGCGTCAGGTGGACTGGAAAAAATATAGGAGCCGAAAAGGAAAAAAACTTTTTTTTAATCCGTTTTGTCGACTTTGAAAAAAAAACGCAGTTTTTTTTTCATATAGCATTTTTGAAAATATAACACTAAACGAAGACACCAAGTTTATGACTGTGCGAAAACAGAACGAGAGATATAAAAATTCCAAAAAAACACCAAATACAAGATGGCGACGTAATGGTTGATTTTAAGGGTTAAACTCACCGAGGAAAACCCTTTCAAATAGAGAGTAAGAGAAAAAATGTATACAAAAATAGTGGGTCAATTCCTAAATGCACTGGACTATATTGATTTTTTGATATTACAGTATGCAAAGGTCTAATTGTGTGACGTCAACACCTGAAGATGTGCCAGGTGCCGTATTACATAACAATTTAAAAATTGAAGACTGTTTTAATCTACAATTGTAAAGGTGGTTACTATACCGTGGGTTAAAAAAGTCTGATAAGAAGGCTGAATTAGTCGAAAGGTTATTGTATTGTCACAAAAGTTCACAACTTTTGACTATTATAATTTTTATAGTGATCAATGGTTTTAATGCTGGTCGTGAAAATATTATTTTTCTAGGAGTGGATGGGGAAAAATGGTATGATGCAAAAAGAAACATGCTGGTTAAACCTAGCAATGCTAGTAGCCGAACTAGTAACATATCAGAAACCGCCTTAATGGATGTGAGGTGGTGTAAATTTTCTTTAGAACCTGTACCAAAATACTTCAATAAAGGACATCACAGTTTCTAATGAAAGCACAACAGAAAAACCCTTTAGAAAAGGTTCACAGTGTGTGAGTAGTGATTATATACATACTGTATATGATGCTTAAGATTCCAAGTTCAGTGGGGTTTAGGAGCTAATGTGAAAAATCCTGGTCCTGTTCCTTCAAAATACTATTTTACATCGAGATTTAATCCGATTGAAAAAGGTGTGTTTGATCCGAAACCACTGGATTATACCAGAAGTATTAATATAAACAATTTTATTTGCAATATCCAATCTGAAACTAGTACTGCTATTTTTGAAAATGTGTTAAGACTGAAGTATTAAAGGTGCAGAAATTTAAGGATTAGAAGGGTCGATGATGTGGAGGAGCTATTTTTTTACAGCATCGAATACGAAGACTGCCAGCTCATTATCAATCACTTCAGCAAAGTGTAATTTTTGAAAAAAATTTGTGGCAGTTGACTCTTTCCTATTCTATATTACCAGCAGTCTACTATGGACGTAAATATAAACCGGTCGCACAAGAAAAAATATGTAAAGTATTTGCAGAACAGCGAAAAATTTATTGAAGTTAGACTATATGCTAACAAAGATTATCTACATTTGGTTTGTAGTGTAGACGGTATTGCAGTAGAAAAAGAAAACATAAATAGAATTATAGAGATAAAGTGTCTTAAGGTGTACCCAAAAACAGAAATGTTCTTTCTATTTAGAGGACAACAATGGGATCAAGTTACGAGATAACCATCCGTATTTACTAGGTTGTTACCTCCATGATTATTTTCAATGTTCCCGAATGTGACTTTATTGTCTGGTCCAAAGTAAATATGTTGGTTTTAAAGTGAAATTAGAAAAAATATATATATATATATCAGAAAATAATTGAAACTATTCCTGTAAAACTTAAGAAGATGTATTACTGTACTCAAAAAGTAAGGTTTGTCAAGAGGTTTAATTATCTCCGAGTAACACGTGTTTTTGTAAACAATCAAAAGTGAATTTTTTGATTTCCACAATGGGTGATTTTATTGAGCAAAGAACTTGCATCAAATTTTGTTTTTGCGGAACGAATATTTTTGAGCGGATACGTTGAAAATTGCACGGAAGGCCTTTGGTGATCAATCTATGGCACAAGAAAAGCCGCGCTCTGGACGACCATCAACTATTATTTGAGCGTTATGCGTCAGTTGCGTGAAGCTATTCGTCTGGAACAACCGGAATTATGGGCAAACAACTTTTGGTTCTTTTATTACGATAATGCACCATGTCATACTGCATTGGTTCTTAGCGACTTTTTTGCCAAAAATTCGACTAATATCGTTCCGCAACCATCGTATTCGCCTGATTTGGCCCCGTCCGACTTCTGGCTATTCACCAAACTCAAAAGGCCAATGCGAGGACCTCGTTTTGACACGATTGAGGATATAAAAACCGAATCGGAGAAGGTCTTGAAAGCTATACCGGAAAAAGATTTTTTCGACTGTTTTGAGGACTTTAAAAAACGTTGGAAAAAGTGCGTTTTATCGGACGGGGATTACTTTGAAGGGGACGAAATCGATTTGGAAGAAAAATTAAGATTTTACAGTTTATAAACAATTTCACCTTACTTTTTGATCAAAGTGTAATTATACTATGTACATTCTCGAAATATTTTTAATGAAAATTCCTCGCAGCTTGCCATTGTATGAACTAGATGACTAATTTTGTATATATTTTATATTGGAAAGAGGAATGAGTAATCTATATTTATTCTCATCGCAAACATCCTGTATTGTAAAGCTTCGATCCACCATCAGGGCATCTCTTTTTTTTTAAAAATGTTGGACATCACATGACCTAAATAATTCCATATCGGATATCGCTCCCTCACACCTTTCGCTAATAAAAATGATTGCTCGTCTTGTTGAAACACCCACCAAGAACTTCACAGAATTGAAATATTTGTAACTGGAATGAGTCTCTGAAAGTTTAAAGACTCTGAAACAAGCAAGCATCTCTTGTCTTGCTGTGTCTCGAGAACCTTGAAATAAATCATTTCGTATACAACAGCACAGTAAATACATAAATTATAGCCACCTAAGGAAAATTACAGACACGTGAGTAGTACTTAAACAAAAAAAATGGAGAATTCTTTTAATGTATACTCCTTTTTTAAAAGTACAAGTGTTAAGCATAATTTATCATTATCTATTAATTGCTTTAACTTGTTTGTTTTACTGGTATCTTATTCTTTCTAGTACATTTTAAGCTTGACATGACTGATGGATCAACAAATTCATATAATGCTTGAAATCGTAACAATGTTACACCAGTAAAATTATTGCTTTATGAAAAGAATTTGAAGAAAAAGAATTTTCTACGACATTGGTGTGTTCCTCGTTTGGATTAAAACGTTTTCTTAGTATAGTCTGTGTTGCCACTTCTCGAGCTGGTATTAGTCTGATAGTTTTATATGAGTGCTCACAGAAATTTTCACTTCTGCTGCTGTTGGGTTTCCAAGGAAGATATAGTTTACATATATTCATCTTTACTCGTGTTTCCCAATTCTACTGTTGGTCCAACTTCTAAATACTTGTATTTAATCGATTCTTCATTGATGCCTTCAAAAAATGGCATTGGATTAGACACTTCATTTTGATAATTAACGAAATGATTTGCACAGATGTAGGTGCTTTTTGTCATATTGTGGATGTTAAGGTTTTCATTCCCACAAAGCTCCAACTAAAGTAAACACTTTGTTAGATTTGATTTATGTTCCATAAATAAGTTTGTTACAACATTTACACAAAGTTTATTTACAAAAACTAATTTAAGATTTAACAAGAAAATTGAGCATACCGAAAATTATTTTACTGTTTATCTAAACACTAAATAATTTTATAAAAGTAGAATAAAAATGACAAAAAACTATAAAAAGTGAGGTTGTGTGACGAATTTAATTTATATTTCTAAAATTCATACCAACTAATACATTACCGACCGTAATTATAGTGATCCTACTGGTAGAAAAAGATATCTCTATGGTAGAATATATGTTTCTTATTTTTCTTAAAAGAAGTCCCCTATTAGTAGTAGGGATTGAAGCAATTGTTTAGCAAAACCAAAAAGCACTGCACATAATAATTTGAAATATGTCAGTACTTTGCAGACGTTTGTTTAGAAGCAAATATCTTCAAGACCGTTCATTTTAGTACTACAAAAAATTATTACTTTTTTGACCAAAAATGAATTAAAAAAATTATTTGCTCCAATTAAACCACTGGTTAAATTTTTGAAATGTAAGTTTATGTCAAAATATGACTTTCTTGAAGAGTATATTGGTCACCAAATTAAAAAAAAATGTTTAAAGACATTTTTGATTTATTGCAAATTTTAAACAAGACAAAAATTCAATTTTTTGTAAATTTGTCCTTTTGATTTAGTTGGCTTGGAAAAAACGTATGGAATAAAAAAAGTAGAAGTTAAGTCTAAAGTCTAAACTATTAGTTTAAAGACACAACAGAAGTAAAGTATGAGGTAATGGATATCAAGTCACCTTCTAATACCATAATTCGGTAGAAGTATTTTTTGTATGATCTAACTAGTAACATTGAGATTTCTTAGATACAAAATTCATTTAGCTCTTAAATTTATTTATTTTTTCTAGATCTACTAGATTGAGAAAACTAATTACAAAAAGTTGAGTTACAAGTATATTGTTTAAAATAAATATCGAGTATGTTATATTTTTGAGTAGCAAAAATTAATAGAAAAAATTACATTAAGGAATAATATACTGGGTGTCTCATTAAAAATATATAAGTAAGATACAAATAATGTAACTATACGACTACGTAAAAATTCTATAAAACACATTTTTTATCTTTCCGGTATATTAAAGAATAACAGAGATGCAGAAGATAGTCAAAAACTTAAGATTTTCAATTTCACCCTGTATCTCTTAAACTAAGAAGGCCATGGAAATTTTGTTGGTGTCATCTTTCAATTAAAGTGGCATATTTTGCGAAGTATGCAACTTTCTATCTTTACTAACAACGGAGATACCCTACAATTACAACGAAAATGGACACACTGTACACTGAGTGTTCAAGAAAACGGAGAAATAAAATAAATTAGTGTTTTTCTACCCAACTTTAAAGTCAAACTGTCAGATTCTCAGAAAACTGAACTAAAAATATTAATTCTGTCAATTATTTTAAACAAATACGCCTTAACTGCTACTTAACTTCTTTTTCTCAAAAAAGTCTATTATATAAAGGGTGTTTTTTAAAATAACTTCGTCGAAATCGACATTGCCATTCGGTAATTGGAAACCTGCTACATCACTACAATTAAATCTCTTGAAACTCCAATCTAACCTTATCTTTAAGTTCGATAGACATTCAAAATTTGTAATAACATTTTTGACGCTACTATTATAATGTTCACAAACAATTGGCTTTAAAAATACGTAGATTATACAAGGTGATTTACATAGCCATAATCAACTACTGCAAGTCGTACTAAAATATTTAACATTTCCGAATATATGGGAAATTGACGCCATATTTGTTTTTAAAATGGTATTTTCCCATTTTCACATTATATCTTAATTCTGCATTAAATTCTATAATCAGCACAATCATATTGTCAGGACATAGTTCAGCCTACTTGGATTTTGAATAAAAAACCGTCAAATATACTTAATTGAATTTTAGGTATGTTTTATTTATTTATTTATTCGTATGGTACATTTTCATTATTGTATTGTGATGTAAGTGTTATGTATGGTGCCCCAGAAGATCAGTGTAAACCTGTATAGTGTGGTGACGAAACCGTGTGCAATTGTGGATTGGTTCGTCTTGGCAAAGCATTTACTTCAAGGTTTAGGAAAACCACTAAAACCTAAACATGCCAACCCTTACCCACCTTAGTATTTATATGTAATAATACTGAATAAGTGTGTCAACATTATAAAAGGTAAATAAAAACATAAAAATAATTAACATTATGAATTCCTATTTTCAGTTGTTTTTAGCACTTTCCCGATGAAACTACGCTTTTGTCCAATTTTTTTTAATAATAATAATAAACCACTAGTTATTAATAATTTATTGCAAATGTTTAATGTGGCCATAATTTTATTGCTTGGTAAAAGTTGTTGAAGAATTTGGAAAAAAAAAATTAAATGATAAAATAGTCACTATGTGGTTAATTTATGGTATTTGTTATTGTTTCAATTAATTTCTACAATTTACATCATTGAACCGTATTGATGCTGTTTTTGATTTGTTTGTGATTTAATAGCGAGAACGTTTAATAGTTATAAACTTCTGCAATGTTAAACATACGTTCAGAGACGCATTACACCATTTCTGAGGGCGGATCACATATGATCAAAATTTAATTGCTCTATATTTTCAATTCATAGAAAAACACACATTTAATATAAAGATACTTCAAAGAACTAGGTATGGGATGAAGCTTTTTAGTCAGTGGTGCAACTTCCAAAAATAGTGAAAAAATCAAAATTGCCATAGGAAGCTAAAATTTTGCAGATCTTCACAGAGGGCAGCGGAACCCGCCCTACTGTGCTGCAGGTTCACTTGAATGATTCTCATCATCCTTACCTATTTTTCTGAAGGTTAGCGTTCGAAGTCCGAATTGAATTTGGATACGTCGATTAACAACCAAAGGAAGCACAATAAGTCTTTTAGGCTGCGGTGCATCCGGAACCACAGTGGTAGACCGCCTAAAGGGAAGAAAAAACCTCTGTGTTATTGAGTCAGAATTCTCGGTACACTCCTATTGAAGGCCTAACGTTTGTTAGGGATCCAACTATAAAAAACTAAGAATAAATACTAAATACATACAGGGTGGTCTGAATTTATTGTAGAAAACTTAAAGGGTGGAAAGTACATCAAAAATAAAGTGTCATATAAACTATGGACTAAAAATGCCCCCTAGCGGGAAGATGTGAAAAATGAGTTGGTGCCAATGGCATGCACTTTGAACAAGCGTTGTAATAATTTAATTTAAAATTAATTTAATTCTGTCTTTTTTTCATTTCAATCTTTGTAATTTTAAAGTTAAAGAATAAAATTTAGTTTTTGACGCAATTTTTTTCATCATGTATTAGTTTATAAAAATGACGATATCCCAAAAACTACGCAACTTAAAAAGAAATGTCAAGAAAAGCTTTGCTAAGGAAAAAGTATGGGCTTATAATATGGGCTGCATTAGAATATCCTAAAGTTACAGCTTAACATAATTTAAACTTGTCAAATTTTTTGAACAGCCCTCGTATCTGTGTAAATTTTTTCAAAAATTGAAAAAAATGCTTAAATGACTACTTTGAAATGCTGAACATGCCTACCAAATTTCATTTGACTAACTTTTTTGGGAATTAAAAATAAAAAAACTGGTTTTTTGAAGCACCTTTAGGGGTCGCTAGCTCCGCTAGGGGCACTTTTCGACCATAGTTTATATGACACTTTGGCATTTATTTTTGATGTACTTTCCACCCTTTAAGTTTTCTACAATCAATTCGAACCACCCTGTATACACAGATAAAGAAATAAAATCAGAGATGAATTTTTAATTTCAAAACCTATTTGTTAAAAAATCTTGTAGGCAACCCCATATTCTTCCGCAAATCTTACTAAATTACAAGTAACATTTTATTTTGAACATTTCTATTTAAAATCCCGCTAATACGTCACAGGAGTTCTCAATCATAACTTTGGAACCCAGTGACAGTTGTACGCACCATGCCTAAAAAAGTGCTACAAATGGAATACTACGTACAAGTCTAGTATTTATTGCCTCTTCATTTGTAATTGTTAAATTGACAACAGCGATTTGAGTAGTCCTATTACGTACTCAATTTGAGAAATTGTCAAATAATAGTACATTAAAATATAAATCTAAAGGCAACATCGAAAAATTAAACTTCTTGGATGTAGACATATTAATCAATAATATTTATGTGAATTATGTAATATAATTTTGAATAAATAATTATGAAATCCATTGAACGAATTCATTTTGATTGGAAACTAAATAATCTACTTAATTTCTATGTTTCATATTAAATTAGTTTAGTTATAGTTCAATTATTCTAACTCATTGATCAATATATAAAAACATTAAATCCAATTAATTAATAACTTGAATACTAATTAGTAGTATTATTAAGTTTCGGTATATTCACGAATAGGAATTTTGTAAAATCAGGTTAGTAATTGTTCGATTCTTCGACATTCAATTGGATGCGGAAAAGCGGATTTTCCAAACTAGAATGGAAAAATTAAGACAAAAAGAATCAACGTAAAGTATTGTTTTTTTTATATGATGACTACTAAAGTAGAACAATTTTCAAAAAGCCAACTAGATAAATTATTATTAGATTTTTCATTTAAAACGTTATTATATTCCTGTGCATTCTTTCCCAATTCCAACCAGTCAGAAGGCCGAGAGCTGTCATAAGATAATAAGAGTCACTACCCTGTCCAACTATTTTAGAGGCTATTTTTAATTTATTTTCAAGTTAGTTTTCAATGTACGATTCAGCGACAATACTGGATTTCCAATTTCCATGGCGCTTTAGAAGAGTGATAACAGCTCCTGCATCTGCTAACAGTGTTGCTAAAGTCCTTCAAAAGTAATGTTCAGTGTAAGTCGAAGAATTTCGTAACCTTAAAAATTCTCCAATTTTCGTTGGTATTGCATCAATAGTGTTGAACCCTACAGCTTGTCTTGTACATTTGCCATTACGATACTCAATAAAAAATCTTGTATTTTTAATGCATGTGGAGGCCTACTTTCTACATACATTTAATAAATCAATACCTTCAACATTTCCACGTGATACGGTAAATTCCTCTATGATATTTGTATTGGTGTTTAGAATTTCAATCAGAAAAAATGATTTAATATCTTTAACGTGTTTCACTTGCCCCTTATCTCTACAATCAACACAACAGATGAAATAAACAAACTTTGTGGTGAATTTTAGCTTCATTAACAAATAATTGTCATCATCCGTTTTTTCAAAAATTTCTCTTCCTTCAACTTTTGAAAGACAGTAGATTTCTTTGCTATCTGACTGTTTGACTTCCTTTTAATGAAGGCTATCAATCTCGGCTAGCACCTCGAAAAAAAACGGAAAAAATATTACTTTTCCCAACTTATTGCACAAATAGCTATTTTAATTTGTTTGAGTTTTGGCATTTCAAAAAAAACTTAAATATAAAATTGTCGACTGTATCTGGGTTAACTGCAACAAAAACAAAATATGCATAAGTGATTTTCATGGCTAGATGTTGCCTTCAATGTAAAAGAAAGGAAAAACACAATTCAAGATTATGACTTGTGCTTTGGGTGTGTAAGGTATCTTACTGACAACTTTATTAAACACATTTGAGACTAAAAAAATTCTAATAATCTGGTGATCGACATTGTGTCCCAGGAAGTACCGATAAAACGACAATAAATGAATGTCAGTGACGTCATATAATACTGAAATAAGAGATTTTAGAAAATACGTTAAACTACACAAGAAGAAATATTTTTGATAAAACAATTCAAGAACAATCAAATAAAAAAATATTTTAGAAATAATTAAATACTAAACAATTAAATTGCGAATATGTTACATAAATAAAATTATTCAATTAGAAGAAGAAAAAGAAGTAGGAAAGCTAAGTAAAGCAAAGTTTGAAAAATATTTTAGTTTTGTGCTCTAATTCTAATTTTCTTCTTCATGTCTAGATTTGTTATTACTTCTCGTCATTAAAAGTATATTTTAATGTTACGATGAAATATACCTACAAATGTTCTTAAAGTTAATGTGGACAGCTATAATAAATTTTGGCCCGAAGAAGCTTTCACAAATTAGAGGACGAAACGTTGTTGAAAATCAAATTTTAACTCACTTCAAAAAATCCTTCCTAATGAATAGGAATAATCAAATTGTGAAGATAAAGTTGAGAGGGATAAATAAGTATAATTTCTAGGGTTTCTCACTTTTTAGGAATTTGAAACTTTGCCTTTTTTGTTCAAAAATAATTTCGCTGTTACAGAACTTCCGGAAGAACCAAAAATAGTTAGAAACTTTCTTAATTTCAATGAAACAACTAAATGTCTTCTTTAATCTACCCCTACCATAAGTGTTACAACGCAACCCATAAAAGATATGAAGAGAATGAAGCCTCCAAGACTTTTTACTGTATCGAGTAACTCGGGATTGTTCTCAACGATGTCTCAAGCTTTCATGTAGAGAGACTGACTGACGACCATAAATTTTATTAATAGCTTCCACAAGAGCTATGAATATAGTGTTATAATACACTAGTCTTTAAGCGCATGAATTTTGACCTATAACTTTTGAGCTTAAGATCATAGGTCAAAATGATGTATATAAAAGATGTTTGTCTTGTCAAGACAAACATATTTGGTAATAAAAACCAAAATTAATTTTGAAGTTTAGGGAGAGTGGGTGTGGCTAGCCCCCAGGGGGTTAAATTAGAGTTTCAAAAACCTTTGCCTTAAAATCCTCTATCAAATGAGTGTATTCATTATTATTTTTTTAAACACCTCGGAGGAGATGATAAACAGACAGATAGACAGAGATTTCAAGGAAATTCTAATAATTAGATAAGTGGGGCACGATTCAATTGTAGTAAAAATACTTTTGAACGCTGAAAATGTATGCCACCGGAAACTTGCTACATAAAACCATTACATCCCAACAAACAGAGGATATTACGGAATTTTTTATATGATCAAATTAAGTCTGGTATTGTGGATAGAGCTGTCAGAAAAATCTTGTGGTTCTTTGTTTATGGATGGCTGATAGACGTACATTTTTCTTCATCGCGTATTGTTGTAGTTGCGTGCTAGATGAACTATTGTTTCAGTAGGTACACGTCGATTTAATTTAGAATTTTTTTCTGGCAACATAGCAGACTTCGGGTTCACACACGCGATGGGAGTCATTTTGTGAAAAGCATTTTTACCTACCAGCGAACATACGTTATAACAGGGTTGTCAAACACAGTTTGTATAACTGCACATTTCTCAATGGCCGGGAGAGATGTATCTTGAAATATTATCGAATTTTGTACCTTCTAAGAGAATCTTTGGCGCAGCCTTCGACTCTCAACTGCTCCTGCTTGTCATCCTTTTTTGTCATCATACCATTTGTCATAAAAAAATGTATGCACTATATTTTTAAGACATTCTTATTCCTATCAATGAGACGCTGTTTAACGATTCTTGCATCTGAAATATCTTTACCTTCAATCTGGGTCGATCATTAATTGAGAATTCACATTCTTCACTATTCTCTTCCAACTATGAATCGATAGTTTTCAAAATCTGTTGCACAGTTTCCACTTTTGGGTTACCTTTTTATGTTCCGTCGTGTTGATCGGAACAACAATTTGTTGTGATATTTTTTGTGGTATCTGGCAACAGCTGCCATCAAATCCTCAGTTTCACAATTCAGGTGCTCAATAATTTTCTCTCCCTAATCATGAGCCCTACGCTCAGTTTCTTTTAGAATAGAAGCCTTCGTACATGTTAATATTACTGAAAAGAAAAAAATTACATAGAAATCCGATTTTTTCAAGTTCAGTACTCTTACCAGATGATCCCCAGAACTGCTGTAGAATAAGGCTGATTTTTTGGGGTCTTTATATCCGACATTTATCATGAACTGCGACCTTATTCAGCTCAGAGAGTGTGCTCTGTTAGCATTCGTTTTGTATTCACATCTATAAGAGAGGTTATTAATCGTTTTTTAACTTTATTTAATGTAATATGACACATTTTTTGTATACGTTTCGCCTTGGCTAGTAAATTAAATCGTTATCTAAAAATGTAACAGGGTGTTCGATTTGGAAAAATGACTTTATTGCACTTGAAGTTTTTTGGCTTTACTACCCAATTTGAACGTCTTATACAGGGTGTCCCACCGGGAACGCCATCGATAGATTATAGGAAAACTGTACATGGGAAAAATTTGAAAATTTGGTAGTAAACTAACATCGACGAGAGCAGTTCCGCTAAAATATGTTCAAGATGGTGGCACTTCCGGTTATATCGGAAGTAGGTGTCAACTTGCTTATTTTAAATGGAACACTATAAATATTATTCCATTTTGGATTTTGCACAACATTCTAGACATATTTTGTGTATAATGTCCTATACCTAAGTCTAACTGTTTTGAACTTATTTTAAATTTTATGGTCAAAAATGACGTTTTCAGGCCTAAACAAAATTATAAAATTTTTCTATACTAATGCCTTTATTATTTAATTGGAATGGGTTTCTTTGTAGCAGGGGACCTATTTTAGTGGGCTATGTCGATATTTTGATAATAAATTAATACAGGGTGATAAAAAAAAAGGATTAGCATTAAATTCTAAAACACGTCAAAAGTCATTTTTTTTAAATGCAAGCACCCTGTTTTTATAATTTTATCTTATTTAGCATCAAAAATAAGGTTGACTTTGTACAAGGTTGTCTATTCAAAAAATTCATAGTTTACGAAATATTGGCAATTTAACTTTTTTTGTTGCACAAATGCTGTTGTATTTCTTTTAATATGAATGGTTATTGCTAATTGGCCATGATGGCGTTAGAAAACAATCATCTATCAAGAATATGTCAAACTGTTAAAAATTTTCAATACTCATGCCGGGACACTTAAATTATACAAACGAAGACTATTTAAATTTATTTATTATTTATGGACAATGTATAAAGTTATATCAAGAACATGTGTTACATGACAGAAACCATCACCAAAAGCTCTTAAACGAATAATAGAAAACTTCAAACACTTTGGACCCGTTAATTCAAATGAACAGATAAATAGTCTTATTATTTGATTAACAAGAAAGAAGAATTAATTAGAGACCAAAGTTAAAAAAAAAATTATTTTATTAAATGTTGAAATTGACGTCCTTGAACTTCTAGACATATTTCGCATCTGAGTAGCAAATTTTTATGGGTCGCGTTCCTTATTGCTTCACGTGTTGAATTTTGAAACTAGTCCTAACTCGCTGCATGCAGTCTACTTTGGTGGTTAACGGGGTGTTATAAACTCGAATTTTAATTGTACCCAAATAAAAAAAAATCGAGCACTGAGATATCAGGGGACCCTGGTGGCCAAAGGAAGGGTCCATTGTTTGCCATCCATTGATCATAAAAGGCGTCTTGTAAAAAATTGTTGATTAATTGGCTACTATGTAGAGGTGCGCCGTCATGTTGATAGAATAGATGTCTACGATCAGCCAAAGGTAAATTATCTAAATAATTGTGCAGGATGTTCAGATAGCCTTCACCTATTTAATAAGTTAAGAAATAAAATATTTTCAATGGTTTCAAAAAAAGTTCTACTTTTAAATTTTTTTGATAAAAATGTAATGCCACGATGCCATCGTTTCTTACTGCATCATAAACATTAAATTGCCAAGATTCTTGAAGATTTCGCTCTCTAATAACGTGGACATTTGATTTACTCCAATAATGGGAATTTTACCGATTAAAATGCCGTTTTTTGTAAATTTGGCTTCGTCTGTCCAAATGATGTTATCAAGAAAAAATTCGTTTTGTTGCGACCAGGTTAAAATAAATTTGCTGAAATTCAATCTCCTTAAAAACAGTCTCTTTTAGATGGTGAACCATGGAAAATGAATACAGATGAAATTTATGTTTGCGTAATATTCTTTGAACTGACGATTTGCTTAATCCAGACTCTAATGCAGCTTGTCTTACAGACATTGTTGGATGTGCAGCAAAATATCCCAAAACAGCAATTTCAACATTTTCATTATTAACGACAGGTTTATTTCTCTGTACATTTGGTTTAACGGATCCAAAGTTTTTGAAGTTTTCTATTATTCGTTTAAGGGCTTTTGGCGATGATTTCTGTTTTGCGGGTATCTTGCTGCAAATGTAACACATGTTCTTGATATAACGTTATCACATTGTCCATAAATAATAAATAAATTTAAGTAATCTTCGTTTGTATAATTTAAGCGTTCCGGCATGGTTATTGAAATTTTTTAACAGTTTGACATATCCTTGACAGATGATTGTTTTCTAACGCCATCATGGCCAACTAGCAATAATCATTCATATTAAAAGAAATACAATAGCATTTTTGCAACAAAAGAAAAGTCAAATTGCCAATATTTCGAAAACCATGAATTTTTTTAATAGACAACCTTGTACCAAGTCAACTTTATTTTTGATACTAAATAAGATAAAATTATAAAAACAGGGTGCTTGCATTTTAAAAAAATGACTTTTGACGTGTTTTTGAATTTAATTTTAATCCTTTTTTTTTTATTATCCTGTATTAATTTCTTATCAAAATATTGACATAGTCTACTAAAATAGGTCCCCTGCTACAAGGAAACCCATTCCAATAAAATAATAAAGGCATTAGTATAGGAAAATTTTATAATTTTGTTTAGGCCTGAAAACGTCATTTTTGACATAAAATTTAAAATAAGTTCAAAACAGTTAGACTTAGGTATAGGACATTATACACAAAATGTGTCTACAATTTTGTGGAAAATACAAAAATAGAATAATATATAGGGTGTTCCATTTAAAATAAGCTAGTTGACACCTACTTCCGGTATAACCGGAAGAGCCACCATCCAGAAAATATTTTAGCAGAACTGGACCCGTCAATGTTAGTTTACTACCAAATTTTCAAATTTGTCCCATGTACAGTTTTCCTATAATCTATCGATGGCGTTCCCGGTGGGACACCCTGTATAACGTATAAGTTTGTAAATGTATTATGTGAAGTCTTATAGTTTAATGCAATACCTGGAGGTTTCACACAGATACAGAATATAAGATAAGCCAATAAAAATCTCTCTGCAAAATTACATAACTCAAAAACACAAAAAAAGATGAAATGAAAGTAAAGCAAATTTATTATCATGAAAAATCATTAACTTACGCAATCAAAATTGTGAGAAAAATCATTGAAGAACTTTATTAATTCAACATCCTGTATACGTATTTTTTTCCGTATATTAATTTATCAAAAATATTAATTCGAAGACAGTAGTGGATAAAATGAGCGACATAATTGGTGGTAACTCGTTAATTATTTACAATGTAATTAATTAAAATCAAAATCGAATTAATATTTATATTTCCGTAAAATTTTGAATATTACCTATTAATTAATTAAAACAAACACAGGAATTATAAAAAAATGACCGATTTCCTGTGTTTGTTATAATTAATAGTATTAAAATTAAAATGGTACAAACTAGAAGAAGAAAAGTATTAGTTTCGTGTATGTTAGATAAATTAACGTTACTATTTTATTTATTTTTAATTATTTAGTAAGAGTACGTTTCATCGTTTTGAAAAATTGACACAATTTGATGGTTTTTCATTAGCCATATTTTGAATTCTACCCTGTAGAACAAATTTATATTCTTTGAACTTTTTCTTTGAAGTTTTTGTTTTGAGAATTTTAAGGCACAAATGGCTTGAAAATATATGCAATATTGTGTTTTCATTTATTTGTTTTTAAACCTTTAAACCGCTTAATTTATCCCATTATTTAATAATTACAATAATCTGTTTGTTCAAAGGTCATACTGCCTGGGGGTGGGGGTGGGTTTCAGGTAGAAATATAAATAAGTAGTTATTGTCAATTAGCAAGGATTTTTGATTTTTATTGTTAGGCCAAATTTTTTGTTTTTTTTGGTCATCGTGATCCAATATATACATCACGCAACAGCGAACAGGTGGTTATCCACTCGTATCAGTAAGTGATGTACAGATCATTAACTAATTTGAACAATTTAAACTACGTAGTTCACGCATACACTTCAACACTTCAAAACTTGAGTATAGATGGACACAATTGAAATCCTGGGACAAAGTCATTCTCATTTATTGCATAACATAATTTTATATGCTTTGACAAAATTACATAAAAGTGTAATTATTAATAATACATGTAAAAACGAAGTAGTACACTATAAGTTTTATTAACAGAGTACATAGAATACATTTATCAATAGAATATGTGAAAATTATTAGAGTTGAAATCTAGCTTTGTATGTGAATAACAAAAAATCAAGAAGATTTCTTTCTGTACTTCCTAAAAGTAATGGCTTCAGAAAATAAATTATTGTGTGATTAGAATGGAAAATTTCCTTTTTTTAAAATTTATTTACTAATTACTTGGCTTATGAAATACATTTATAGAATATACTAAAAATAATGTGTATTTGTACATTTCGAAAACCTCTGTACAATAAATAAACTACTATATCTACTTCATGTTTTATTGTTATTGCTACATCAATTAATCAATAAATCAAATTTCATTTCATTTCATCATTCAAATGTTGAATGAATATTTTCAAGGTTTACCTACATTCATCGAACAAACTATTGATCGAGACCTGATAGTTTATTATCTCCCTCGTTTAAAAAATACGATGTACAGTTGTGAAAACAAACAATGGGATACCTTGGTTTTACAAGTTAAATCAGTTTATTACTTTAATATTTTGCATGTAGTACCTGCTCTTCGTACATTGTTTAGAATTAAACAAAGAATAGTGGTAAAGAATTACAGTTCTGCCCGGAGGTTACTACTTCACTGAAGTTAAGCAATATTTTGTATTATCTGTCTTGATTATCTGTTTTTCATTATTTTGTTTGCTATTTCTTTATCCTACAATTTTTTCGTCATTGTCGTGACTGGCGCTTGACCGGTCCATTATATGTAGTCAGCAATGGCTGTGCCGTTATATTTTTATGTTCTAGTTACCTTCTATAATGTTTACACACTTAATCAATATAATTAGATATGAATACTAGGTGGATAAGGGTTGCTATGTTTTCAGTGGTTTCCCTAAACCTTGAAGCAAATCCACAATTATACACTGTTTTGTTACCACACAATACAATAATGAAAATGTACCATACGAATCAATAATTAATCACTTCACACTTTATGTTGTTTTAGTCCAGTCACTCTGGCACTTTTTCAGAGAACAATAGTTCTCGGCGGGTAGCGCAACGTGATTCGAAGCAGCGCTATTTTTTTTTAACTACTAATCCTAAGCTTCTTAAACTATTGTAGTTTAATCGTATCTAGTTACAAGGCTTCAAAGTTTCGTTTTATAAAAATAATTATTTGGTTTACAAAAAATGTTTTTTGCAGTTTTTTACTCTAATTAAAAATAAATTAAAAAAAATTACAATTTTAAAATATACTATTTAGTAGAAAATTTATCGTTGAACAAAAAAGTCTTATTACTTTTGTCTCGAAAACTTACAAAAAAAAAGATACAGAGAAAGAAAAACAATAAAATTCGTGGTAAATTTTTAATAAATTGTTAATAACTTTTGAAGCGTTGCCTTTTGGACAAAATTATTTTTTCCATTCTTAAATTATTATTCCGAAGCAGAATGATTTTGCAGGTAGGCGAACAGTCTCTAAATTCCTTATTTTTCAGCCAGGGTTGCTGGACTTTTTGTAGTTAATATATATAGTGATTAAATTTGTGGTGTATCCGGTTTGTTTACAGTGATATTCATAATAATATTTTGATCGTATTTTTTGTTTTTTATTTTTAGATTTTTCAACAATCTACACCGATTCTCAATCTCATTCTCGCTATTTTAGGCAAGTAAAAAATATAATGAAACGATTTCTAGTTTCCTTAAACTAACAAGTTATTGTGTAAAACCAATAGTGTAGGCAGTTTAGACAAAATAACGACGAATAGAAGAAAAAAATTATAAAGTTTTGAAATTTTGGTTATGAGCTCTCGCTAGGAACTCGAATACAGATCCAAAGAGTACCCAGCCCCGGGGGGAGCTTCATCTCCTTTTGCTCAAAAAACGATCCCCGAAGGTGACCTCATGACGGTTTTTTTGCGCTTTGCACGTGAACCGTATCTCTGACGAGAAAAAGTTATAGGACATTTTAGATTCTCCATTAAATTTTCCACAAAAATTTTTATATATTTTATACCCAAGGCTCATAAATGACCTTTGAAAATAAGCATAGTTTTAAGCGCGAACGCAAAAATGAGCCTTGCGCCGCTTTTGCGTTGATTATCATGAAAAATATTAGCATGAGCAAAAAAATGTATAGAAGGAAAATTGTAGAGCAGTTCTTTCTACAAGATCCATATTAGATACAATATTTTGAGAATGTTTTAGTGGTAATTTTTTTTAAGTGGTTACCCTTAGTAAACAATTGAGGTTTTATGTTTGCTTCTACTTGTTTTTTATTGAGGTTTTTGGCCAACAATTTGCCATTTTTTCTTTCAAGTTTTTGCATTTCTACCAATTGCCACGTTGTTTTTCTAGAACGAAATACTTTGTTAAAGTTAATCATCAAGAAACATCAAATATTACATGTTTGCGATTGATAAATAAGAATGGCAAAATAGTAACGAGCTATATCAAAACAATACCGGGTGCTACAAATAGTTGTGGATACACCTTGTGGATAATAATTTGAATGTGTACGTGAAAATTTAATTTATTGCAGGAAAACAATAATTACACGAATACTAAATATTTCTAAAATAGTTAGATTTAGGTATGTGGAATGTAAGTACCAAACGGATTTTCATAATGCTCTATTTAAAATAAGTAATTTATAAATGATATTAATTAGGCATGTTGACTTCTAAGTTTAGAACACCCTGTAAGAGTTATCGATTAAGTTAACGTCTAGGATTAATCTTCTAATCAAATGTATGTTAAAAAATCTAAAAATTGAGGTTATCATAAATTTTAGAAAGAAATCTACTATTAAGAAATCCATAGTACTGATTACAGTTAGGGTTGGAAATATTCTGTTTCAAAGAAAGGTAGACCTTTTGAAATTTTAGACGGAAATAACTATTTAAGTTTAGAATTTTGTTGGATATCACTATTGAAAACCTGAATGAGGTATAGGGCCCAAGGTAACATATTTTGTGTTAACATTAATAAAAAACATACATAAAATAATAATACGAATCAAAATGTCTGAAAGTTTTTCTTGTTTCATTTTAACTCAAAAACTATAGTCACTTTCAGTCAAACCAGAAGCATAAAATAGAATAAATAAATAAATAAAAAATAAATATAAATTAATAAAAAATACACATCCGTCGGCAGAGTTGCTGTAGTAGATTAAAAAATTATAGATAACTTTTCCACTTAATCCTGTTTTAAGTTTATGCTTTGTTTAAATAGTTTTTTATTACTTTCACTCTCAAAAGTTTGTAAGTTACTTTCTATACGATCTTAACAGTTTATTTTATTTTTCGAGCAAAATGATTTATATCCTATACGCTTTTACACGTTATTTAGTGTATTAGGACGTTTTGTTTGTGATGCCCAATTTGTTGCTTCCAAGCACTTTAAACCGATAATTAAATACAGTATTCCGAATCAAATTGCACAGGTTACAGAATATAATCTTACAAACCAAAAACAACTTTCAGACGTACGATAATGAATAGCATTTTTGAAAGTTTAATAATGATCAAGGTATTTTCAAAAGCTAATACTATTGAAATTTTAAATCGTTTAAGAAAACGTTTGTTTATTCCATTTATTGAATTTTGTCATTGCCGAAGTTGTAGTATAGATGGTTGTCTTAGTTGTCCACGTTTCGTCTAGTATCTTACTATAAATTAGGAATAAGACATGAATAACAAATTGAGTTCAAGGTCAAGTAAACGTCGGGCAATCAACTACACATCAAATTAAGTCCTAAACTTAGTTCGTTCCTGTACGTATACTTAAAAATTAGCAAATAATGGGTAAGGTTTATTAATTAAAATACAAATGCATAAACGAGCCTTTCATGAACACGTGCCGGATTTAAAGCACATGCCGCGCTGAGTACTTGTAACTTTGTGAATGCTTCATGGGCTGTTATACACGTGTTTTTAACTTTATTTTTTATTATAATTGGAACCTCTACTACGAACTGTAAACATTCGAAGGCAAAATAAGACGTTTAGATTTATTTTGCAATATTATCCTCCGTCATAATTTGAAAATGTTCGTAGATGTCAACTGGTTATTGCCTAATAAAAAGAAACGTCAAACGTCGCACTAATTTTAAAAACTTTTGAGCGATGTAGGGCATCGTATCGAACTAACTCTTACGAATTTTTGGGGATTTTTGAGTAATCTATAATCTTATCTTTAGAAAACTTATGAGATTCTACGGCACATAAATAATTACGTGGTGCCATTTAAAAAAATCAAGTCATTGATGAATTTAGAGAGTTCAATTTAAATAACTGATTACTCAAAACCTTGCAAAGTTGGAAAGGTAAACAACTAGCTGTAGGTAGCACATGTAATGGATATTGCAGCTGGAAATCGCTGTTGGACAAATTCCAAGATAACTGAGTCATTTAATTTTTTCGAAACGTCAATTTTTCCGGAAAAAGTGAAATAATGCAAACATTTTTCATTTTAGACACTATGCATTTCCCAAAGAAACCAAATGTGTAATACAAAGTTGGTGGTTCCATTTAAAAAAAAACATAACATTGGTATGTCGTACGTTTATGGAACACCCTTTATAAACGAAAATAATTTTAAAATGTGCAGCTCATTGATTTGCACAACTTTCATTGCGATAGTTTTTTCTAACCCTAATATTTTCCGAGATATTCACCTTCCACTGCTAATGGGCCACCCTGTATGTACTACAAAAGCAACTTTAAATCATGTCGTGTTTTAATCGCAGGAATCTGCCAAAATGCAATTGCAAATTGCAAAATAGTATTTATTGGGTAGATGCTAGACGTTTTTCCTGTCATAAATTTCAATCTTTTGGAGAAATAAATTCACTGGATTGTAAACTTAGAAGTTAATGAAGCGGATACCGCAGGAAGCGTACTATAACAGATTTTAAAATTCAAAGTTTAACTGTGATTAGCGTTAAACCTTGTGGAAATATATACAAAACAGAAAAAAGTCAAATATCATTTGACCCCCTAATTGCTCTAGTGTAACAAAAAGTTTAATTTAATTTTCAATATAATATGGCTTATCCGAGTTTTTTTTAGAATTACTGTTTTAATTACTAATGAATTATCAATTACTAGCAGCTTGTTTTTACTTACAGTAAGATTTTCTAGTCTTAAAATAAATAAACTTCTACCACTAGTTATATTCATAGATATGCATTCACAATTATACACCACAGGCAGGCACGCAGTTACGTAACTTCTGAGTTATATATGGATGTTGTGTTCTCAAAACGTTTAGATTTCACAAAATGAGTAAAAAAGCGATATAATATTTCAGTTCCACAAGTTAGTATACTGCAAACTAAATTCTGAGATTATATTAACAAAAGTTTGTATATACCGTGTTTTGGTGTTCACACCAAGCGAATAACTCCGTTATTTATTGTCCGATTTTAATGAACAAAAAAAGGAATTAAATGGCACGAAACAATCTACTAGATAGTGCTATTTAAAATATATTTGACCTTACTTTCTATGTTTTGCGATTGCCAACTTTTGATTTTCAAGCGGCACTGTATACATATATTTTTTTGGCTCATTAAATAGAGTTTTTTTTCTGCATCCAATGGTATCTAACTTTTTATTTTCCGATCACAATTTCCCCATAAAAAAAATTACAAAGATAAAAAAATTTAATTTATGAAATTGCTCAAGGGTGCCATGGAAAAACAAGCGATGCTGCGGCTGTCATATTGTAGCATCTCTTGTGTTGCCATTACTTTATCGATGAACATGAACAACAATGAGCTTCCAGAGGTGCTGCATGTTTATTTTGAATTCAACAAAAATCGTCGTCAAGCAGTTACAGTGTATAGTCAGCGCTATTCCGATAGGGTTGCTCTGGCACAATTACACCATGAAATTTAAAACTTGACACCACAATTTCTGTAAACAAAGTTTGCAGGTAGAGACTACCTGCTGTTAGAATTGTAAATGATACCCTTAAGCCTGTTTCACAATGTGCAAACTTTGTTTACAGAAATTGTGGTGTCCAAGTTTTAAATTTCATGAGTGTACGTTAGCGCGATTGGACGCACGTTTGCGCACGTACGGGAGTTTCAAGAAACCTAAACACCAGCAACGTCGAATCAACGAAGATGTCGAATTAAACATACTGCTAAGTGTAGAAGAAACTCCCAAAACGGAAAATTGCTCAAAATGTTGGTACCTTACGGCAGACAGTCTATAAAATTTTGAAAAAACACAAAATTAAACTCTACCTAGTCAAAACAGTACAAGCAATTGAAGCGAATAATCGAGTGCGACGGCTGGAAATTTGCAATTTTTTTACAAATGCAACACTACAAAATCCATTATCCTACACCAAAATTATATGGGCGGATGAGTGAGTGTACATTCACTAACAAAGGTATCTTTAACAGAAGCATCCATCGGCGTTGGAGTCAGGAAAACCCAAGGCAGGTCATAGAGCACCACCATCAGCGGCGCTTTGGTGTAAGTGAAAACTTAGAGAGCTTGGTAGGATTTACTTCCAACAGGACGGTCTACACCCTATAACGCTCAAAGTAATGTGGACTTTCTCAATGAAAAATTTGAGCAACCTGGTTTGCCGGACCTTATACCTTCTGATTTTTGGCTGTGGACCTACCTAAAAGACCGTATTCACATAACGTTACCAGAAACTAGGGAGATACTGCAGCAAAGAATAGTAACAGCTTATCGTGAAATACCAGATGTGAATTGTGTATTGCGCACGGTGGCGGGCAGTTTGAGCATCATAGTAGTGTGGACTTTGTTTTATTGATAAGTAGTGCAATTTTATAAATTATTCTATTGTGTTATGTTTATGTATCATGTACGCTCTGCCTTGAGTTGTCCTGACTTTGCTACCTTTTACGTTCCTTGTAATTTTTTTTCATGGTGAAATTGTGATTGGAAAGTAAAAAGTTAGATACCATTAGATGCAGAAAAAATATTTGTATTAAATGAGCCAAAAAAATAATACCGTGCCATTTGAAAATGAAAAGTTGACTATCACAAAACATAGAAAGTTATGTCAAAAAAATTTTTAATAGCACCATCTAGTAGATCGTTTCGTGCCATTTAATTCCTGTTTTTGCTCATTAAAGTCAAACAATAAATAACGTGGTTCAGTTTTTGCGTGACAGCCTGTATACTTGTTAATGACATGTTAAATCACATCGGAAGAGCTACATAAGTCAAAATTATATTGTATACCAAAGTTACGATAGTCAACTTTTTTTTCAATGACACCCTGTATATTTTTAATGGATTTTGTAAGGCTATTTTTTTCTTCATACAACGAAAAAAATTATACAGTTGTATTATACGGTTTTTAATGGTACTTTAATTTTTGAAACGAGGGACTTTTTAGTCCCTGCAAAAAACGCATTGAAAAAATTATACTTGTATATCAAAAACCTTGTTGCACGTTGTTAAAATAATAAATTATCAAATACTTCATCTAACTGCAAAACCTGTTGCGTATCATTTTAAATATCATACAAGGTGTCCAAACATTTTCACCTGAATATTTCGTTTTGAAAAACAAGTAAAATAAACTTTGGCTGTTGAACTTCAAGTAGGTATTTACTTTCTCGAATACATCAGAAGTAAATTTATTGAAGCGTTTTGGTTGTCAGTCGGTGCAGAAAATAATTTTTTCCCATACTGTAATGAAAGTTACAGTTTTTTACACGATAAATCATGATGGAAGTGATACTTTTTGTCACAATTAAATACAATGTAAAACAATGCTCGTCTCCATGGAAATGTTTGTCATAATCTACGCGAATTACTGCATCTTTTGAATTATTTTTAATTCGGCAGTATGCGACAAAAAAAAAAGTGTACAACTCGTGTGAAAGCATATTTTTTCAGTATTGTTGTACAATAACTTTTTTAAAAATGTCTCTAAAATAAATAATTTTTTTTCTTTTTACTACCAAGGTATGAAACGTCTAAGAAAAAAAAGTAATTCTAATAAAATTTATAAACAATGAAGTTCTTATTGATTTTTTCGTAACATTTTTTGAATACATAATATTCTTTGAAGACACTATGTCTTATTTATAAGATGTGAAATAAAAACACAAAAATCATCAAAATTATTAAGTTATACTAATTCCATATTAGAAATAATAGTGGGTATCTTTAAATATTCGCCCCAAAAGGTTCTGTCAACCTAAATTTTGGTTTAACTTTTGAGACTTAATATTGAAGTACACTACTTGGTCTAATTTTTAGGTAGTAGGCTCGAGCAACAAATGTTTTCACCACAATATTATTATGATAGTACACTGCGGAAATGTATATCAAATGTGCTTGTTTCTTTTGAAATTTTGCAGATATTGTATTACCACCATTGGTGCATATTCCAAAAAATTGTATGAGTCTATGTTTGCTTCGGTGAAAAAAGGGTCTAGGTCAATCTTGGCGTAAGAACAATTTGGCGTCAAAACATTTGTGCAACCATGGTTACAGTTAACATCATTTACTCTAGTGGCATAGTTTTAGCAGAAAAGGAAAAATTGTATTTAACCTGATTCAACATTTATTAGTAATTACATTAATAAAATATCATTCGTCATCGATCAATAAAGTAACATAACAAGAGTAATTTATTTACTAAAACATATGAAAGTTTCTATCAGATATAATTATTAAGCATCAGTTAATTCCCAATTCTAATCTTTGCTACTGGTACAAGCAATATTGAATTATTTGTTGTCACTATTATTATAGACGATTACGGTATTTTCATGAGGTGAAAATAAAAGCTGATTATGTAACAACTAAGTTTGATACCGTCAGCATGTACAAAATTTGGTCTGCGTCAAGTCTGGTCTGTGTTAAGTTTGGCCTGGGCCAAGTTTCGCCTGCGCCAAATTCGGTCTGCACCAAGATGGAGACAGCAAATAATGCCAGTGTATTGCTTTGAGTTCCCTAATAGTTCTTCTAGCACTAAACATGGAACGTAAATAAAGATCTCCAAATACAGTTGCTGAGTGCAAAATCAGGAGTACACAACTCAAATCCGTTAAGAGCTATTTAAGAAATCTTGCAATTGACAATGATAAATACTTTTTGATATGAAAACCATAGAACTTTTTATTTGACAATGACATAAAGTAAATTTACTATTTATTGTTAAAAATAAAACGGTAGTCTGTAAAAAAACGTTCAAAATTGTAACACTAAACTTTGATATAACTTCCAATTTTTAATTTGTCATAACGACCAACTTGATCATAAGCCGCATCTTCTATATAGAGCCGCTCTTTCGCGGTCGACACGAACTCTACGCAAGTTTTTACGGATGATCTCGTCTCCCAACTGGGGACCCGTAAACGCAGCCAGAACAACGGGCATCATGATCTTACGCACAGATCCGGAAGAACGAGTTTTATTTTGACTAAAAGTTTGGTACTCATCTGCTTAGGAATTAAATTTTGCCCGGTAACAAAAAACGTGCTTATTGCGAGGCTTAAAGGCTCGAAAGTTTCTGCTAACCCTACAAATGGAACGAATGTTTCTATTCGTAGATTGCCCGGCCCGGGACGTTTGAACCGGTTTCGCCATTTTGGCATACGACGGGTTCACCCTTGAGCCTAGCGTTCTTCATCATTTGGTTGACGAAAATGTCCTCGTGTCTAACGACCTGCTGAGAACAAGATTCTAGGCGGTTCTGCTTTCTTTATTTACCTCCGTGCATAAAAACCTGCGTAACTCCTCCAAGGCTCTCGCATACCCCCCTCTTGTTTTTTGAGATGTCACCGTTGACAAGGCTAACTATTTTTGGTGCGGCGGATGCTTAGGAACTACCGACCGACGTTTATCGTCTTATATCTGTTTGCATTTGTCGGATGATATTCTCACAAGCAATTAGTCAACAGGTCAGCGTCTATAAGTATGCACGTACATGGGTGTATGTATACACACATATCTCTGCTCCATCGTGCTTCGCGAAAGAAGTAATCAGTTCCACTACGAAGAGGTGTCAGGCACACTCCGCATATTTTTATGCCGGAGCTCAGCTGTTACGGTGCCACAGTCGAGAATCCTAAAGTATTTATGTAAAACATGCAAAGGATCTTAAAATAAGTAAAATACAAAACGTGTAGCCCGCGGACCGTACGTTGTAAATCATTTTCCTTCTAGTTTTTTGTAGGAAAGATCTGATTGCCTAAAAGATTTTGCAAGTTGTTACATAAGTTAAACATTTGAAACGTTACAACGTTAGGAACTAGTAATAGCAAAATAGATAAGAAATATGTCAAATTACTAAATTATCCCACATACACAAAAGGTTTCTAGTAGAAACAACTTGCAAAACTTTTAGGTAATCCGAAAGACCCAATTGAAATGTGTGATAAATCGGGAATATATATAATTAATTGTAAAGACTGTAACTAAGTATATATAGGGCAAACTAAGAAATCTATTAAAACTCGTTTTAAAGAGCACTTAGATCATGTCAAATATCATCGCACAGGTAGGTCCAGTGTTGCCATGCATATGCTTGAAAATGGCCATCGAGTAGGCGACATTGAATTAATTAAGAGAGTATATAATAAAACGAACTTGATTCTTGTAAAAGTTTGGAAATTTTAAAGACAGAAATTTGCTTATGAATTATGGTGATAACGGCCCATTAGGATTTTCGGAATTGTTTAAACTTATATAAGAATCAATGAAGTCTAACTGTGCGTGACACGCAGATAGTATATATAAACTTTCCATTGTTTTTATTTTTAGTATCGGTTCGCTGATGATGATAGCTTAGCTATTGAAACACGTGTCCGAGTTTTTTGGTGTTTTTCCGTTTGTTAAAATAGATGCTGCAGTTTAGTGTTCCATTCCTTTGATAATATATCCGGATAATTTTTAAAGTTTATAATATACATTATGCCTACTTAAGTTGGAATCATATAGAAAACTTTTTTATTATTGGTTTTTTTGAAAAAAAGTTATTCTTGATCAAAAGTTCTGTACAGTCTACAACTTAAAATGCAACCATTAGATATCAATTTTTTAAGCCTTGTATGAACTTTTTAAAAAAATATGAATTTTGCCCAAGAGTAAAGTACCATTATTTTTTACAATACAGAAGAATGTTATCATGAAAAGTTGTTTTGAATTGACAAAATAAACAAACTCTCGAAGAAACAATCAAAATTATTGAGAAAAGATGAAAACTGTATAAAACTGGTTTATACGCAACAAAAGAATATAGAGAAACCCGAAAGGAACCAAGGAAAATGATAAGAAGGGATATGGAAGATGTGTATGGTAAATGGCAAAAGAAGTGATGGAAAAATACAGTATTACGAAAAGTAAATAAGAAACGAAGAAAAATATGAAATCATAGTAATGAAAGACAAATATGAAAGAGAAATAACAAACAGAACATAAATAGTGAAATTAACTGAGAAACATTATGAAGATCTATATTCCTCTAAAACAATAAAACTACAAAATTTAGTAGAGATAGAAATGACAAATGTTGGTTTTGAAGATCTACGTGAAATTGATGAAGAGGAAATATCACTTGCTCTACAATTAATGAAAAATGTTAAGGTACCAGGTGAGTCCAATATATTAATAGAAATGGTAAAAAAAGCTCGAGAGGTAATCTTACCATGGTTAAAGGAACTATTTACTAAATGTATAAAAGAAGAATTTTGCTATTCAAAAAGGAGAAAGCTGTTACACAACTATCGCTCAATAAGCTTGCTGTCACAAATATACAAACTAATAACAGTAAAATTAGATGAAAGGGGTATAACACAAGCGATCACCTACTGACAATAAAGACATTAAAAAGTAACAGAATACAACCTGCCGCTTTACTTAGCCTTTACAGATTATAAAGGGCGTTTAACTCAATTGAACACTGGGCAATTATGATAGAATTAGATAACGCACGCGTTGACTCCAGGTACAAAAACATAATTAAATATATATACAAAGAAGCTTTGTCAGTTATTAAAATCCAAGAAACCGCTAACAAAATACCAATAAAAAGAGGAATCAGACAAAGTGATACGATGTAACCAAAACTGTTTACTTTCACCTTAGGAGGCATCTACAAAAAACTAGATTGGAATAATTTCGAAATTAACATAAATGGAGAAAGACTAAATCATCTCAGATACCCCGATGATATTGTGCTAAGGCCGACGACGAGGAATATCTAGAGAAAATGATAACTGAACTGGATAGAAAATCGTAGAAAGTTGGGTTGAAAATGATTTTTAACAAGACAAAAATTATGAGTCAACAGAATAACCAAGTAAAAATAAAGGAAGCGCAAATAGAACACATCACAGATTATATACAGCGTCATCGCCAAAGTCCGCCCTAAATGAGAAACTTCTTTATTATGGGTTTTTCGATAAAACGTTATTCTTCATAAAAGTTTGTGCATCCTCTAAAGCCAAAAATGCCATCTAGGAAAAATTTTTTTCCAATTTTTTTAAAATGGTGGCTTAACCCCAATGGATTTTTTCTTTTGGGGATTATTGAAGAACGAGGTTTACAAACACCGTCCTTTAGGGATAGAGAACATTTAATCAAATTTGGTGCATTTTTAGTTTTAAGGAATGCACAAACTTTTATGGGAAATAACTTTTATCGAAAAACCTATAACAAATAAGTTTCCCATTTGGTGCAGACTTTGAGGATGACGCTGCATATAACTAGGCCAACTGGTACAAATTGGCAAAGAGATTAAAGACATAGAGATAGAAAGAAGAAGGAGACTGGGATGGGGCCGGTTTTGGAAAATTATCAAAACTACTTAAGAACAAAAGAATTTCCCAACATATTAAATCTAAAATATTTGACGAATGTCTACTACCAGTTTTAACATATGGAGCACAAACATGGACACTTATAAACAAACATAAACTAGAAGTGACACAAAGAAAGATGGAAAGACTAATGCTAGGTATTACAAAAACACAAAAAGAGGAACGAATGGATCAGGAAAATAACAGGAATAACAGATATAACCGAAAGAGTTACTCAACTTTTTTTTGCAGGCCATATAAAGTCTGTCCAAAAACGAAGCGAAATAATAAATCAACATGTTTAACAGATTCCAATGGCGTACCGATGTATTGATACTTTTTTGAAAAGGGGGTTCAAAATGTAGAAGATGTGTAACCTTTCATCATTAATTAATTATTTTGACACATTTCATCTTATTAAATGTTCAAATTGACCTTCACCTACTTCCATGCAATGGTATAAACTACTGACTGTGACAAACTGAAATTTGACACATGGGCGTGTCTAAACATTTCGGTTTATTATAGTCATTAGTTTTTGAGGTATTCTAAAAAATTAATTTTTTAAAATTTACCACCCTGTAACTTTTAAGGAAGCTTTTCTGATAAAAACTTTATATGAAAAACCCAATTTAAAATTTTTATCAAATAATACTTGGGTTTATTTTTGGCCACCACTAATGAATCACCTTGTTTATCAGAAATTGCTAATATTATTATCGATCACATTTTTAGGAATTTTAACTAATTTATTACTAATAATTGAACTAGAAAGTATGTACTGTATTTGAAATGACACTTGAATAGATTTTAATGTGTTTTTAATGATATAATTAGGGGAGAAATATGGTATGTAATTATAACGATAGCCTAACTAATGATTATTGTCATATCATATCGGTATATCATAAGGTGTACTTACGTTGCAGTATTGAGTTTCATTAGAATGGCATCGAGTCCTGAATTTATTCCAAGGAAACGCGTGAAGAGGTCTGCGCTTTCCGCCAACGAAAAAACTATTGTGCTCAATGTCTACAATTATTTGAAATGCCATAATCCGTTGAAAACAGTTCAAGAAACAGTTGATATGTGTTCACATATGACTAGCATTGGAAAAACAATAATATTCAGACTTTTGCGTGAAGACAAAGTTTCTGTGCGTGAGCCTAGTTTATCTCAAGGTTTTATTTTAAAAAAGAAATACCCACATTAAATAAAATTGTGTCAGTTGTGAAAGAGGAAGAGGGTATAACCAATTTAAGTAGAACAATGTTGTGGCAAGTTTTGCACGAATTGAATTTTTCATGGGAAAAAATGAATAGGAAATCAGCTCTCATTGATAAGGAAGAAATTGTATGTTGGAGGAGAAATTACTTACGAAATATCTTTAAATTACGTTTTGAAGGCAAGAAAATTTATTATTTAGACGAAACGTGGGTAAATGAAGGTTATACTGTGGGCAAAATGTGGCAAGACAAAAATGTAACCAGTGGACGACAGGTTTTTTTAGAAGGATTATCTACAGGTTTAAGACCTCCTTCAGGAAAAGGGCGACGATTAATTATTACGCATATAGGAAGTGACGAAGGCTTTGTAGAGGAAGGTTTACTGCTATTTGAATCGAAAAATACCGGTGATTACCATGAGGATATGAATGGGGATGTTTTTGAGGAATATTTTGACCAAATGTTAGATTTAATACCAAAGAGTTCCGTAATTGTTATGGACAATGCCAGCTACCATTCCAGACAAATCGAACGTTTACCTACAACTTCCTGAAAAAAAACACGTTATAATGGAATAGCTTTCCTCATAAAATATTGCTTTCGAAAATGATATGGTGAAAAGGGAACTACTAAGTCTAGTACAAGGTGTTAGATAAAGTTTAAAAGATATGCAGTTGACGAAATGGCAGCAAAACGTGATATTTTTGTTCTACGCTTACCGCCATACCATTGTGAATTAAACCCTATAGAATTAATATGGGCGCAGGTGAAGGGTGCAATAGCGAGAAATAATACCACGTTTAAATTAAATGACGTTCGACAACTTTTAATGACTTCTTTAACCTTTTACTGGCCGCACCTTGATGTCATGTCCATAGAATGATAATATTCTAATAGGTTGTTATTAGTATTATATTATATACAGGACTAAAATAAAATTTTGTATACATTTGCTGATTTTGAAAAAACGACATGTTACCATTTTGGGAACGTTGGCATGTTGCGGTACACAAGTACTTTAAAAAATATGAAAGCGAATTTTATTATTATTTATTTCTGAGTGCATGTAAAATATATAAACTGAACGATTATTTAATCATTGCCTTAGCAGAACGTGTATACGCCTACTTGGAATGAAAATGATCAAAACAAACATTTTTGTGAAGACGTTTTTCACATTTGCTGCATTTCAGCCTCGTGTTGTTTTGGCAGACTATGCAACGTCCTTGCGATGTACTTGTGGGAATGTGGTTGACACCGTCAAATCTGATGTCTCGTAATACAGGTGCAGATGGCCCTCCCGTTTTTCTTCTTTGGGCTGCGCCTACGTTGATAAGCGCTAATGCTACGTTTCGTCTAAACTGCAGATGGGTTATAGCGTTTCCGGGATTTATATGTTGATAAAACCGAAACGCGGCAATAACGGCTAAATTTAGACCATTTGAGAAAAGGTTCCACCACCACTTCTTTGATCGTAACATAGGCCTGTAGCTGGCAGATAAGCGGTCAAGAAGATCCACACCTCCCATGCCGAAATTATACATACTAATTAGGTTTGGTTGGGTGACATCTTTTTGTTTACAGACTTCACTCTACGTGTCGTTGTTTGAACTGGTGTAACTTTGAAGTGGTTACTTGCCACAGTCACTACTGCATTGTCGTTCCATTTTACACATACTACAAACCCGTCTGACCTATAATCGTAAGAACCTCTATCCTTTTTCTTCATGTCCTTTGACGATATCAAGGGACATTTGTTCGTTCTGTTCTCTCTCACCGTACCACAAGCACGAATACCTTTTTGGACAAATCTGTTAGAAGCGCGTGGCTTGTAAAAAATTGTCAAAATACACTACATGTTTATCAGGGTTTTCTATTACTTCCAGCATCGAATGTACCACCCGGCTTCCTAAAGGTGTTGTACGGTCTCCTGACTTCCCACAATAAATTTCCAAGTTATATGGATATCCATCGTTTCCACAAAGCATCCAAATCTTGAATCCAAATCTGATCGGCTTATTTTTAATGAACATTTTGGCTGAGTGTCGCCCATGATATGGAACCATGGCTTCATCTATACTAAGATGTTTGTGAAATACCCCAAACTGTTGAAAACGTTCTTTTAGTTTTTCATAGAATACCAAAACTTTTGCCACCTTGGAATTAGAAAGGTTACGATTGTCAACGAGATGAAGGTAACGCTTTATGGTTCGAAATTTTTCTCGGCTCATTGTTTGAGCGAAAATCGGGGCTTGCATATCGTTAGCCGTAGACCAGTAATCATTTTCAGATGGCAGGCTATGATAACCACTGATAAGTAGTAATCCTAGAAATTGTCGGATCTCCTCGTCAGATACATCAAAGTTATGATCATTTTTTCTCTCCTAGCATAGAGCTGAGTTTGTTCTCGAATATAAGAAATAATTTCGGTTGTAAGAAATAAACAAAATATTTCATATTCTGACTTTCCAACATGTTCTTCGCCTACTTTTGGAGGATCCTCAGCGTCACGATCGATTGACACGTTTTGCGTTTTTTCCACATTCCTCTTCTTTTCTTTGAAGTTTCTTCTTCTCCCTCTTCATCGTCCGAAGAATCTTGAATATGTAGCTCCACTTCTCCAGGAACTTCCTGGGGCATTTCATGCGAATGCAGTACATCGTCATCAATTATCTCTTCATCACTATCAATATCTTGATTACCAGATTCTGGAGGAAGTATTACTATATCAATCTCTTTGGCAGACGAAGCTTCAACATCATCTACCGCGTTTGTCAAAAATCTGTATCTGGCGACAGATCTAAAACATAATTATTTCTATATTGTGTAAAATTTAACTTTTTATTGTTAGACTAACCCGTAAAACACCTTGGATCCATAATACACTAATCAAATTCTAAACAAAACTAAAAATCAGAATGAAAATTCTGTTTGCAAAATAAACGGCTTAACTTCAATACAACTGCACTGTTCGAATTCCGCATGAAAACTAAAACCGACTAAAAATTTCAGTGTAAAGGAAACACGTGCAATGACAAGTTACGACTTGCAGCAGCCTGTACTTGTAACACTCGACGACGATTGATGACAGATTGTGTTCGGTACTGGCCAACGTTACCAATTTGGGACATGCAAATTTATGATCCATTTTAGAAAAAATATAATTTAAAATTTGAAATCTTGATAGCAGTTACCAAATTCATTCTATTGACTATCATTCTAGCAAAAATGGTTCTCAAAAAAACAAAAATAGTGAGTTTGTTGTTCATTATTGCTAAAAAGAAGCAAAAACTTCAATTTTTGGTAAACTTCCGACATGTTTTTTCCTTGACTGTGCCAAAAAATTAAAAGCATCTTTCATAACGGATAAGTACGAACCCTATTTTTTAGTAATAAACAGCTATACTGACGAACAATATTATGTATAACTGGTAAAACGAAATACAAGCTATGTTCCCAAAATGGGAACGATGGCCGTTAATAGGTTAAGTAATGTGACTGCGGAAAAATGGAAAAAGTGTATAGATCACGTAATGAAAGAGGAACAAAAAATGTGGGAACTTGACAATTTGATAGAAGTTACTATAGAGCCTATTGTAATTTCAATACGGTCAAATGATACTTCTTCCGAAGAAACAGATGAATTTTCAGAATAACTGTATTTTAAAATTATATATTTATTATTTTTCCTATAAATTTAGTTTTTTCTTGCTAGATTTTATTATACCTTAAATTTTCAAACTCTATAAAACGGTTTCTAACAAACAATATGTTTTATAATTTCAATGATATGTTTAAAATTACTTTCAATAAAATACAATAAAACGCAATCGTAATTTTTTTTGTCAGCAAAACCCATGTACACGCCTATGATCTTTAGTTTAGACCTCAAGAACAGGTACGTCCCATTGTTAACGGATTAGGAGCTATTCATAAATAACTTACGTTGTAACACTATAGTATGGAAGCGGTATATCCTAAACCTAGTTTTGAAATCTTTTATGTATTTCATACAAAATCGTGTACCGCTTATATGTAAAATAAATGAACCATTTTAATTTATTACTTCGTTTCGTTTCTGGACAGACTTTAGCAAGGCTAAAAGCTGGCAGTTAGAACGTAAAAATTATACGTTGGGAGGAAAGAAGACGAAGAGAAAGACCGATCACAGATGGTATGACGACTTAAAGAAAATTGCTGGATTAAAACGGATATCAACAGCTCAAAATAGAGAGAACTGGAAAAAAATGGAAGTCTATGCTCATCACTAGGCGACCTAAAGGCTTAAGAAGAAGAACCCTAATTAATATATGTAGTCTAGCAGTAGTGAAATAAAAAAATTAGTTCGGCCATTTTTTAAATTAATTAATTTATAATATACCTAGAGACCAATCCATTATGGAGGAAGAAGTAAATAGAAGATATGTAATAATACAACGCTCACTGCCGCCTTTAAATAAATTGCATTAAATACATACGTAGGTATGTCTCATATTTGCTTGTCACACTCATACATCTAAAACCCATATTAAATTTTCTATTTGCATTCAAAATGTAAGTAATATGTAATTCTAATCTTGTTTTTCATAGTAATAAAGGATTGTCATCGAACACCCACAACAATATGTTTTCGCTTTATTATACCAACTTAACGGAATCGTTATTATTTAAATTTATTACAAATAGAACCTAATTATGTTATTAAAATAAGTTAAAAATTTGTCAGTTAAATAAATTTTGGATTTAATTAACTTAATTAACCTACATTTATTTATTATAAAATATTGTGGGGCTCTTCCAAAGATATTTTCTCATCTATGTTATTCACAAGTATTTGTTAAATGAACATCCTGGTTCAATTTTTAAAAACGCTTGATACTATTTACGGAAAAAATCCTACAAATTATGTTGATGGTTACATCATTGTAACGGATTATAGTAACACGTGAAATTATTTGCGCCGAACTTATGTAAAATTTTTCTGATTTACATTAAATTATACATTAGGTTACGTTTGAAAAAAGGAGGCGACATTGAAAATAATACAAAATTCTGTTGATTCATAAATTTTGTATAATACACGAGAGTTCAATTTTTGGGATGACAGTCAATCACTAAAAATAAAATACAGTTATGGGAGTATTTGTTAATTTAGTGCAGATTTAGTGTTGATACGAAATTCTACCTCAACTTATTATCAATTTAAAATAGAAACTTTGTAAATGTCACAGGCATTGTATGCGACCTACATCAGTGGTCAAATTATCCACTTACGCTTTAATTTATGGACAACAAACTTGAAAATTCTAATGTTAGAAACTATCTTATGTACGTTTAATGCGGCGATATACAACAGTTATTAAAAACACAAAATATAGATACATTATAATTTTATTAGAGTAGAATCCATTCATTCATGTTTATTAGAATAAATGTGTGGATGTATAGTAGAAAATTATTCAAAACTGCTTTATCAAACACATCTAAACTTTTGTATTCACGGCAGATTTTGATTATACCAGCTTTTTATTTGATAATGGGAATATATAACCATTTTTTTGCGTGCAATATTTATGTGGGGAACCATTAATGTTGTTGCACTTAAGTAGGATATTATCGCAAACATGATGTTCGTTGGGCGGAATTTTTTTCTTAAAAAATTGATTGCACTGATAAGATTAACTGGTTTAATAAACTGTAATCGATAAACTGTAAATTATTGTTGATTCGAACCGTTTGAGGCATAAGGAAAATAATTTCTCAGAAAATAATCGAAATCTATTACGTTTTTATAGTTACAGCACATAAATGATGTAAATTATACACAATGAATATTTAGTATGGATTGTAATTAATTAAGTCAATTTATTTTAGAGTAAAAACATTTTTTACTTGTAAATACAATTAGATGGAAATTTAATTCGCATTTTTTGTAGCAATTTTGAACGTGACTACCTCATTCAATTTTATGTTGTAGTATGTTTTACTGATTAGATTTTAGATTTATAATTAAGCAATTAATTTGTTTTGATTTTTATCAGTTAATGGTTTTTCATCGGAGTTAGTGAAACCATTTGAATAAGAAACTGATTTAAAATTTAGAGAGAAACAAATTGAGACAAATTTTAAGACAGTTTTATAAAACGTTGGCTTACTTTTACTAATAATACCATCATTATGTTTGACAAGATGACGTCACGTATACAATAAGAGTTTTTCTATTTCTAAAATGATGCCTGGAGGTCTAGTACGGTTCTGTCTATATCAGAACATAACGGTATGGTTGTCTTCCTGGATATTGAGGGAGCTTTAATTAACCCATATATGGAAGTAATTTTTAAAAAGCGTGGGCTGGATGATACTATATGCTAGGGGGTAAAGTAATTATTGATTAGCTGGGGGTGTTTTCAGGTTTTCCGATTCCCTCGAGTCTTGTAATGAATGAGATCATGGAACTTCTCAACGAATTACAATGTGTTGTTTTCGTAGGTAGATTTCAGAAAACTTAAGATAATTAAACAACAATGACATTTAAGGGAAATCCAAGAGGATCATACCAAGAAAACTGCTTTTATAAATTTTGGCTGTCAGCAAAACCAGACCTACCGCTAACTTCTCAATGGTGTTTGGAGAATTTCTGCAAATGCAGGAGCAGGTAATGTACTTGGTCGGGGAATGGCCTTGAGCCTGCATCTAAGTAACATTGTGTTTAAGTAGAAGATGGCTTTTTGTTGGGAGATGATGGTGGTTACAAGACATAATCAAAAACTGGTACGTAGGCTCACGGAGGATTAACAGGTTTGAGGCTGTCTTGAAAATCTTGACGAACAGGATGGATTAAAAAAACAGATAAACCAGCAGTGGCGGCTCGTGGTCAATCTTACTGGGAGGTCAAAAATTAATTAAATAACTTAAAAAAATATAAATAACTCAAATGCACCCCAAAATTTTATACAATCTACAATTTTCTTCAAAATATAGCAATTTTCGAAACATTCTCATTAAAATCTCTAAGGGATTTTCTGTAAGCATTGTCTAGCTGTGTACGAATATCAACATTTCCCACGGTTGCAAAATTTACCGAGCACTTCATGTGTTCTGCAGACGAAGCATGTTTTTTTATTTCCTCTTTTAAATGTTTTAAATCTCTGACACCGGATTTGGACTATAGCGAGTTTGACGAGTCTTTACAAAATAATAAACAAACAAAACAGTAAAATACATTTGATACTTTACAACCACATATCCAGTTAGCTAAATCGTACATTACCTTGCGAAAGTTTCGATGAACATCTTTATTTTTGTCTTTGCTAGTCTGTCGTAAACTTAGTTCTGGCAAAGGACGACCATTTGCCTTGAACTCAACTAATTTTGTAAAATTAAGTTTGTTAGCATTTTTAGTTGTTTAATTTTCTGCACTACTGACATTTTCTATTATAGCGCATGCACACGCGATTCAAAAATAGTATTTTTACAAAACAACACAACAACAGTAAAACATATCAATATAAATTCTTAAATTGATTTAAAACACGCGAAAATCGAATCAAAAAATCGAGCGTAGTTGTATACCCTATACGAAGTCAACGTAAACTGCGGGACCCGGCTCGTGACCCAAAGTTGATTATTGTTTCGGACGTTTGCGTTTATTCGGGCGTTGCACGTTTTTCGAGTTTTTCCGGGTAATTTGGAACTTTTACGATAATACAATTTTATCATTTTAGAAATAGTTTTTGTTTTGAATGCAAAAAGCAGTGGATGATGGTAAGGAAGGATATCAAGGTTTTTTTGGAAATTTAGGTGAAACGATCTATCGAATGAAGCTTCTACATTTTTTTCTTGATTTAGACTTTACATATAAAATGCTCATTAAATTTCCATTTCTTAAAGACCCTCCCAATTTCATTAATACTCTATCTGGTATTAGTGTTCCACTTGCTTAAGAATCGGTTTTCTATATCGATTGCCATGCTAAGCGCAGACTGCGCCAAAATTTTGTGAAAGAAATATATTGAAAAACATTTGTTCAGGAATTTTCCGCCTTTAAATATCTCAAAAACAATGAGTAACTTTTTTGAGAATTTGTATCCTACTTTCTTCTTCAAGCATAGTCGGATTCACCATCTCATGGACATATGCTCAAATTCATTGAAATGTAATATTTGTGGAATTCTGCAGTATGTAAGATGCCGGCTGTAAACTTTTCAAAATTGCGAAAAAGCTATGCGCATTTTTAATTCAATTTTTCAAATTCTTGCCAACAGAATAGAATAAGTAGCCAGTGATAATTTACGGTCACAAATATTCCTTTTTCAATATTTTTGGCTTGTTTGTCACTTCCTGAAACTGATTTTATAGTAAATTGCAACTATTAATTATTTATTTATTTATTCATTTCCCAACAGAAATTTTCTTTTACAGGGAAAAATTATACAAATTAATGCTTATAAGTGTACAAATATAATTATGTAACTAAATTACTAATGAAATAATACACACAATTATACGGCTACAACAATAAGTACATATTACAAATCTTATCATTATATAAGTCAAAAACATTTTTACATTCGTTGCAGTATCTACTAATATTTAGAATTGGCGAGTTATGGTGCTGATTTGTCGTTGCAGTTTGAAGGTGGATGACATCGTGCGAACGAGATGACAATCTGGGTATGTTGAACGAAAATTGTATTGTAAGATTACTGTCATCAATAGAACCTTGAATTAAGTCATAAAAAAATTTAACAGAATGAAATTTACGGCGATTTTCCAATCTTTTGAAAGTAAACAGGGTTTCAGAATTGAGGTTTCCACAGCCGGAGTCAGTGTAAAAATAAAAACGTTTGCTGGGATTAGTACCATGTCGGGGAAATGGTAACCGTAGTTTGCCAACGTTTCTCCACCATTGTAAAGGACTTCATCAGGGTGTTCGTTTCAAGTTTCTCGCTCTGATAATGCCTCTTATAGGTGGCGAAATGTTTGTAACTACGGTTACCATTTCAACATGGTCCAATCTTGGAAGAGGTTTTCGTTTTAATTATGTTTGGATTCTTTCAAATCATGCAATAACAAACGACATGACGGGTGTTATTTATCAATGCAGTGAAAAACCTATGAATGGCATTATTTGAGTTTTAAAATGTTTTGTTCGCATCCAAAAATATATTATATTTGCCGCCGAGCTATCACGTGAACAGTGCATGACTACACCATGCGTTCGCAGTTGCAATTTGATAAAATTTAGTGCATTGATATCGATTAAGGTTTTACGCGGTTAGTCCTGAAATCGCTTAGCCCCGGAGGGCTTCCTATCTCCGACACCTCTTAGCCCTGAAATCGTTTATCTCTGAGATTTCCTTAGCCCCGAGATCCGGGATGTTATTAAAAACAAAAAACATTTTTTTCCCATTGTATCATTAGATCATCTTGGATATTCAAATTCAAACACTAGATATTATTTGCCAACTGTTAATCCACAACCTAGGCACTATACTCATACTCATTCTATTTAGAAAGGTTCCATTTGCTTCATGCCCAGTCATTAATTTAGGTAAATGCCACCCAATCTAGCCGTTTGTCCTATAAATCCATTTACAAATGTTAGGGTTAAGGGTTTTTGTCAATAATTGTCTTCTGCCTCCTCGAGTTTGTCAATCATCCACCCCTGTTCGTAAGTTTGAATTCTAGCTCTCACTTTTACTAGTATATCTAGAGGGATTATTCCAGCTATCACGCCGATGTTTTCGCCTGCAACTGTTCTGTATGCTGAGTTTTTACAGGTAGATTTAGAAAACGTAAGATAATTTAAAATCCTTTGGTGCTAAGTGCTCAGTGAAATCCGAAGTGGTAATACCAAGACAACTGCCTTTATAAATTTTGCCTGTCAGATAAACTAGAGCCACCGCTAACTTCTCAATGCAGTATGGAAATTTTATGCAGATATAGGAGCAGGTAAATGTACTTGATTGGAGAATGACTGAGTTTGCATTTAAGTAACATTGTGTTTAAATCGAAGAATAGTTTTCGTTTTCTTTGCCATAGTTGTGACGTTTTGAAGGTGGTTTATATAATCAAGGATCAGCGTGTTGGCAATCCACTATGGACGATTACCGCAAAAATTTAGAAGAATTATTGTATGGTCTATTTATGTTAAATGGCATTTTATGAATCTGGTAGTGTGGTTAATTTTTTTCGTTGTCGCTGACGGGAATGTCAAGGCCCACTAAAATGTGGCGGTAGCAGTTGTCGTTACCACAAACATCTGTTTTTGAAGCAACGTGAAAAAGTAGGGAATACACTACTAGTGCCAAAAAATCAAAACTGGTAAAATTTGGCAACATTTGGTGCACTGATGCGGCGCAATGGAGGTTTGAAACAACTGCACAATTGTTCAATTCATTTTAGAACTTAATTTAGCAATATTCCAAATCCTACTAAACATACCCCTACTGCTAGAACAAGTGAAATTCATGAAAGGTTTTCGACATTCTGCGGGAGAGTTTTGTTATTTATCAATTTACATCGTCATTTGGGATAAAGTGACTGTAATATATTATGCAGCGCCTACCAATTTCAGTAATAACGAATTTTGTCATAACACATACAATACATAATTTTGATTGGGTTTTTAGGTGAGAACCATAGTGGAATCATAGTTAGATAGGCTTTTTAGTGACGTTGTGCCGCCTGTGGTATTACAACAAATTTGATTTCGGCGATAGCTTAGTCGAAAGTTGGCTGTTTTGAAATTTCAAATTACCATAGCGCCGTCGCGTCGTCGGTGTACCAAACGTTGCCAAATTTTGTTTTCCAGCTACTACTAATGCATTCGTCTTCACTGCCATTATAGTCGATTGCTTCATACCGACACCAAACTGCCTCGGGCTCAGACTGATTTTGTCTAGGATGATGTATAAAATGGCATTTTTATAAAATTTCCCTGTGTTGTTGAGTAAGCAAATGGGTCTACTTTTCTCAGCCTCAATTTTGGAAATAAGGATAACGTTGTCTGTGGAAGTTTGTTTTTTGTAAGCGGGGAACTGAAGACTGTCTTGAGTATATCAAGTCTTACCCTTGCTATGGCTTTAATCAACCTTGAAGGGACACATCCAGTTTTGGGGTTTTCCTGGGTATTAGCGATGTTACTGCATTTAAAGTTTGATTAGTAGTCATGATCGATGTAGTGTCAAATTGTATTTGAGGGATTGATCAGAGGGTGATCCTGTGGAAAAGGATCTGTGATGGTTTCAATTGTTTGAGTGGAAGTGAAAAGGGAAATTTGTTAAATTCTTAGCAAAATTTATGCAGGTAAAGGTTTACATAGCAGGCTATCAAAATTCTGATACACACCTTGCTTTCAGAGGGAATTTTTGTTCCTTTTAATTTTTTTTCATCAGCGTGGTTGCTGTTCTCTTCGATTTACTCAAAATCTCCTTTTTCGTGCGTTAGCTGCGGTGTCCTGGACAGCGTGGCGACAGCTGCTACTTGATAAGCGGCTGAGTTCTTGCGTATCATCTGAACCGTTATTCGTGGATGGTCGTTGAATGAACGATTGAAATACAATCACTTGGGGATCGTCACCGATGTGTAAGCAATTAGACTGTTCTGGGGATTGTCATCGTAAAGGTCTGAACTTTATTTTATTATCCAGGGAGTGTCGCATCTCTGAAAATTAGACTTTAAACGCAAGGATTCGTGCGTTGTCAATACAAACGTGCCATCATCACACGGTGATTTCGTGACTCGGACTTTTTAACCCGCTATTATAAACACTTGTGTGTCGTATGCTTTCAGTTAACTTTCTGTACGAATTTTGTAAGAGTATGATATTCGGGATCACTTTTTTAGCCTACCGTTTGTAGGCTATTCATTATATCGGTATACGATGCGGTTGGATTCACTCGGGGCTTGTTGCCTCTGGGTATTTGCAAATGAATTAAAAGCTACGGTCTTCTATTACGTATTACAATACTAACCACTTACATAACTCATTTACTCATATATTCTGTAAATTGCACACGAACGATTTTTGACCATTTATAAGTTAAATTAAAATCAAGGACGTACCGTTGCATGTACAAATGAACTACGCGAATTAAACAGTGACGTACTGCATTAATGTATGTGTCATTTGTCAGATCCCTTTAAACTTTTGTGTGATATTACTACTGTGATAATTATGAATTGTCTCTTATCTTACATTCTTGTTTTGTGTGATTAAATATAACGTGTTATTTCTAAGCTGTGTTTCTAAGTTTAATGTAGAATTTGAAAATATAATAAAAAATATTACTTTTATTCAAAGGTGTTACTTGAACAAAAAACTGTTTTTTCTAATAAAATGTTGTCTCCTTCGTTGATTAGTCCTTCTTAAAGGAGATGTCGAAGGGTGTAGTAGTTCAACGAAAACCCGTGTATTTCTTTGTCTATTTTTTGACTAGAAAATTGACTAAATTTTTGGAATCAAAAATGTTCAATTTAATACTCAAAATTCTTCTGAGACCTTGAGAAAGACTAGCCAAATTGTAGTCATAATGTTGGCAAATAAACAAGACATGCAGTACTATTCTAATATTGAACTACATCCTTCGACATCCTCCGTGAAAGTCCTATCAAAGAAGGGGACAACATTTACAACCAAATGTTACATTAAAATAAGTTGGTTTTCTGGCAATATCACCCACGTTAGCCACCTAAGAGTAAAATTAAAGCAAGGACAAAAATGTTTACACTTTTGTTAGAACGATAATTATATTCTTAGAAACAGAGACGAATTCAGGGAATTCTTTGAAAAAAAATTAATTAGGAATCACGTTGATAGCAGATACCTTACTTAACCCAAATATTAAATTTGACTAACCCCGATATGTGCTCAATCAAAAAGACATAAAAGACCAGCCTGGTGAAGGTGTCCCCACTTCATACTTTTGAATTTGAATGCATTGATTTCAGCTTCCAGAAATCAGATTTAAAAAAACAATATGTTGTTTGAAAGACCGTCCTCTTTCATCGTTGTTTCTAAGACGTATCCGGAGATGTTCCCGTGCAAAACGAAACCGCGCTGAAATGCTATTTGGACCAGTGGTAGGTCTGTGAGGTGTCAAGTTTGTCTCCCGTAGTCATTGTCTTACTGTTCACTCTCTGACAGCCACCCTCGGAAATTTGTAGCACAGGTCTGTCAAAATAGTTTGTAGAGAGTCAGTTCGTGAGACTTTATCAGGCATGTATCTACTCAGAGCCTTTCGTTGCTCCTGCTCTGAAATGTGTCTAATACTCCATCTGTGTTGTCGTCCCTGGTCATTTCGGTGTGATGATAATACTAAATGTTATGTAGTGTATAAAACGGAAAACTTTCCAATGAGTCAAACTTGTATCTGTGCTTGAAAATGGTACAGTAATATCAATTAAATATCACACTTATCAGGGCTAATGAGTATCGAGCTAAACGGCTAATATCGATATAGGAGGTGCTCCCAGGCTAAGCGATTTCGGTGCTAACCACCTGCTACAGGTGATCAATTGCCTTACATCAAAATTTAAATTGAAATTGCCTTTCTCTATAATTGAGATCAAGTCAGTAACAAAATCACAAATTCCCCAGATTTACAAATACTTTTCAATAAAAACTGGTTTAAAACGACAAAAATACAACATTAGTATAAAATAATGGTTACAAGAATCGCTTAAAGCATTTACTTGCTTTATTTGAAAATTATATTTAAATTATTATCCTATTCTTGCGGCTATTTACACTTTCGGTTCACAATTATATAAAGTTTTACGATAAATACGAAGAATCATCAACTGATATATTACCATGCGTTGATAGTTGATTATTGAAAGAGAAAAAACGATTTCTAAAAAAAATAAGCGATTAATATTCTCATCTGTCACATTAAAAATTTTCATTACGTTACTTTGTACTTATTTACGAAATTTATATTCAACTTTAATTTCGAACATAGAATCATAAACAGACATGTTAGACTATTTCTAAAATATTCGGAAAGTTTAATGTAAATAAGTAGAATTTAGCCACTCCTACGTAAACGAGACAAAATGGAATTAAAACGGAATCGACATTGTTCCTTAACGAATGCCTTACAGCTACTGACAATTTTACATGTTTCTTTCAAACCTACATAAAAATGTTACCATTTTAGCAGAACCGCTTAGCTGATCCGTTCTTAATGGTCTAATTATACGAAAATAATAACAATTTTGACCCGAAAAAGAAAAAAAAATACCTATTAGCTTTGGAATTAGAATTCGAGAATTTTGGGTGGGAATCTTTAAATTGTGTAATTATTGTAATATTTGAGGGTACTTTGGAAGCGATATACTTTTATTTAGATTTTCAAAAGCCATTAATGTTTCGGGTTCGAATTTTTTTGTAAAATTAGCAATATTACGGTGTGGCCTTAAAAGTATCAAAAAAACCTAATTAATTTTAATCTACAACTGCGATGGGTAAACATTAATCTTCCGCTCAATTTCTTGATATGCAACATTATTTTATCAGTATTTATTTGCGTAAGCTTCAACGCGTCAATTACATAATAAGTAGCTACTTTAACACAATTAGAGAAAAATCTTTACATCAATACGATCAATCTTGTGACCATAGCTCGGTTATAGGTAATTTGCTTTCACTAAGCCGCCTGTAGGTTAATAATTTCTTTAAAAAATATATATATAACACACAAAAATGAAGAAGTATAAAAAAATAAAATAGTAGAAAGTTAATTCCTCAAGATGTGAATTCAAAAGGAATCGATATAATCCGAAATTAAACTCATCTTACAGAATGATTGATTAAATGCTTAAAATAGTAGGAAATTAATCAGTCAGAAAGTTTATTTAACGAATGAATGCAAATTCGTTCATTTTTAAAATAAAAATCGTTTCATACGTACAAGAATGTAGCTAACACGTAATATCACCTCGACAACCTGACATTAATACATCAACATTGCATTTTAATGAAATTTTATTAAGATTTCTATTCTTTAATGCGTCAGATTAACTTGATAGATATTTTTTGAAGTCTGTAATTGGATAGACTAAATTAAGGTCGTGTGCATAGTAATGGAATTGAAAATAAATATAATTGACATTTTAAATTCGATTAATTTAATAACCGTTCGTGCAAATATTTTAACATTTTTTTTCGAATATTATTCTTCCAGAAAAATCTTCGGGCAGTTTATAATGCCACTTGTTTGATTTACATATATATTAAGCTTGTTAACTATAGTTTTTATCATGTTTTAGTAGTAGTAGTAGTAGTAGTGTTGTAGCTGGTTATAAATGAAAAATATCTTGAATGAAATTGAAAAATGAAAATGTTTGTTGTATTGCTTTTATGACATTTGTATCTTTTTGTTTTGCGTGTAAATATCTACTTCATCTAATAACGAATTTTGCAGTAAACTTCTTTTGACACGTTTTAGCTGGAAGCGAAAAAATTTATGATGTATACAAGGCGTTTAATAAAATGGGATCCAAAATATCTAACAATCCTTAGCACGTGCTGCTCATATTTCTTATGCGGCACGAGTTTCAGCGGATGCGCCCTATAGAACGGTTGATCTTTACGATAAGCCACTTTAAGCGAGAAAATGTGACATTATATGACATACTATGTGTAAATCTTCTTATGGATGCTGTAATATGTGTTGCGACTTTTTTAGTAACTTCAATGAAGCATTTTCGCAGAATATAAAACTTTGAAGATTGCATTCTAGATAAATAAATGATTCTAGAAAACATAGCATTACTTTTTGATAAACTAGAACTGAAAATTTTACGTTGTGAATATAACTTCAACCGAAAAACGATGAATCGATAAATACTTACAATTACGACAAAACTTTCTAAACTAAACTTTGAATGATAAATTGATTTTATAGTGTTTTAAATAAAAAGCCATAAATTATGTTTAATTTATTGTTTATGTGGAATTTTTGTTTGGTTTAAATGAACACAACAAACGTTTGTCTAGTCGCGGCCTCGTTTATATCATTGTTTTCGTGTCACAGCTTCTCACATCGTGACAAAAAAAGTTCTTTATTGGTAGAAACGAAAAGTATCCTATAAGCTTGCTACACATTAATTATTAGTAGCTAACCTTTGATATTATGTCTAAAGCGCACTAAAACCGCAAATTTTTTAATCCAATTACTAACTGTGAATCGTTAACACCGAAAGAATAACAGGATTTCAAATAACTACTATTAGCCTGAAGAATTACTTACTTATTATTTAAATTTATGAAGTTAAACAGCAGCTGAAGAAACGCGAATTTCGAAAAGGTGCAGAATAGAAATAAGAGATGAGCTTAGTTTTAAAAGCATCAGTAATAATCGGCTTAATCTGTAATTATTACTAGTATTCGGTAATCTTCAAAATTTGTAAACATCAATTTAATTAAATTCTATTATCAAAGTAACAGTTATTTCTTCACAAATGCATACACGTGCATAAACTATTCGTAACCCAAAAGAAATTTATTATTTGTAATTATTTTAATATACAGTAATTTATTGTTGATACAATAAAATATAAAGGTTATGTACGTTATTAATATATAATTCGTGACTGGGTGTTGAACCTTGACTATATGCTGATAAATTATTAAACTTGTTAATATAAATTTTTTAATGTTTTGTAAAATGTTACTTAGAAATAATAGTTTCAATGATAATTTTACTGCGACTTACCGTTAAAATTCATTATGTTATTAATTAGCCTTGTTCCTTTATAAGTACGAATTGATTTATTAATAGGTATGTATTATCTAACGGAAAATAGTTTTCTAATTGAACAAAAAAGTAGTAAAATGTATTTTTATTGAAAAGGAATCGATAATTTAAATATTTAAATTGGTGAAGAAGTATTTTAAAGTAATTCAGTTAGAACTTGACATAATTTTATGTAATTTGGTTTTATCGTTTATTCCTTCAACGCTTTCTTTGTGCTTTCATACTGTCATACCTTTCCTTTAGTAATTTTGGAAAAATCCCACTGTATGAGTGTGTGACTAATTTTTTTAAACTTGGTATTTTTATTTAGCTAATTAATAAAAAAAACTTCGCTGGGAAACAAGTAAATTAAGTATTATTGCATTTAAAGTGCCTCATTTTGTTATTAGATTTGTCATCGTAAACTCAATGCTACGCTTGAAACTACCTTAAAAATGAAAATATGAACTTTTAGAACTAGAAATGTGTAAATGTAAAAACTTAGTTTTTATTATGCACTTTTTTGCTTAATCCGGCTGATACAACGTAAGTTTTGAAGAAGTCTACAACATTTGAAACAGTTTTTATTCTTATGAATATTTAGGGAGCAAATTATTTGTTGACATAATGAATGTTCGGATTAAATGTCCCACACGGTAAAATTTAATTTGCACAAATATTTATTTTCAATTAATTGACTAAAACCGAAGGTGTTTTTCAATCTGTTACTCTATTGCGTAGGTGTTGTTAAAACGATCTGATCGACAACTGCCTATTACTAGAATTCATGTGAAAAATACTAAAACTCTATCGTTCTGACCAAAAACATAGTTTTTTAATCACTGGTAATTATGATTACCACCTTAAGTTTGTTCCGTACTAGGATGCCTCAAACCACATCTACTTTACTACTTGCGTTGGCGTATTTATAAGATTTGCTGTGGAATAACTGCATTTAAAGAAAAAACACTCTAATGGTGGCCTCAAAAGTATTTACTACTGTTTTATCCGTACAGTATAGTAAACAGAGATATATTTTGACAAAAATAATAGTAGGATACCGCCTGCGCCATGTAATTGTAAATAATATAAAGTACCTTATATTCATGTTTTGTACCGAAAATAAATTGTCATTATATTGTTAATTAATATTTAAATGCAAAGAAACGTGTTTTTTTTAACTTATTTTTACTGAGTGAAAAGTAATGAACCAATCTTATTGGTATACAAAGAAAAGTTGTAGAGGATATAAATACGAAAAAAGTGAGCACTAATTCAACTCGATCAGGTAAATAACTTTCCGAGAAAAATCGGAAAAAGTGAAATATTTAAGTTCTATTTTAAAATTCGTAGATCGTAATTTTTGAGATGTAGCATAAATCAAGGATCAAGGATTTTAAAGTAATATATTTAATTGAAGCTGAATGCTCGTGTGGTCGTCCGTTTGTCAGAAATAAAAAAGAATGTGAAGTTGAAATAAAAAGAAACAAATGTATGTTCTCATTTTTCGATAAAATTATATTTAACACGCAAAATTAATGCAAAGATGACTGAAAATGACCAAGTGCGTTTCCAGCGCTTATATAAATCGCAGTTTCCTCAAACGGCGCCAGCGGAAGAGTACCCCTACTACTCCGCCGTTTTCTCACACTCGGTCATTTTCAGTCATCTTTGCATTAATGTTTTTCGTGTTAAATATCATTTTATCGAAAAATGAGAATACACGTTTTGTTCCTTTCTATTTCAATTTTTTCTGACAATTGACCACCACACGAGCATTCAGCCTCGATTGAATATATTGATTTAAAAATTTAAATCGCAATAGTGCATAAATTAATTTCCCGACAATTGCAGGGTTTTGCACACACTAAGTACGTACCTTCTATTTCCTGAAAAATTTATGCTACTTCTTAAAAAATTAAGTAAAAAGAAAACCCAAACATTTCACTTTTACCGATTTTTCTTGGTAAAGTTATTACCTGATCGAGTCTAATTGGCGCTCATTTTTCGTATTTTTATCCTCTACAACTTTTTTTCACACCAATAATATTAGTTTTTTCACTGAGAAGAAACACTTTTTTGTATTATAAAATAATTAACAATATAATGACAATTCATTTTCAGTATGAAACATAAAATTTACTATTTACAATTACATCGCGCAGGCGGTATCCTACTATTATTTTTGTCAAAAATGTTCCTATTATTTGCTCTATTGACTAGAGTACTAAAGAAATTTAAACCTTTATATTATAAAACTTCTAAACTAGTTTAGGTACATAATCATTACCAAGAATAGTTTAAGCAAAATTAAAAAGGAAAACCGAGTAAATAAAAGACTGGTCTGAAATAAATTTAAATAATAGGTAATTATTATTCAAATATCAGTTTGTTATTAAAAATTAGTAATAAAATTTTTTGCTCGGCCTGCTTCAGTATACATCATCACCGAAAAAAATAAAAATAGCTTAGAAGAGTATTTGATTGACATCCAGGCTAAACCATCACTACTCCAAAGATATTACAAGTCGGTCAAACACTAATATTTATAAGTAAAATGTGTGTCTTTTGTTGCGTGTGTGCTTCTGTACAAGAAATACTTGTCTTTATTGACACACGTGTGTTTTAAGCATTAAAGTTATCGCTTAGATAGCGCTTTGCACTTTAACACACACAAGTCGTTACAGTTAACTGTTGGCATTTTTCTTAGTTTATACTATTCACACGTGTCCATGTTATACACGAGATGTCGTAAGACACACATTTTACTTGTATTATTTACGTATTCCATCATGAGGATTGTACTGATTTCAGTGTTATGAGTAGAATGTGATATTGCCAACATTTAGTAACATTTTTACCGGCCAAGGACTAGAAAAGGGGTCTATTTGGCCGCTTTTGTGTGATGCAAAATCAGTGGTTATGGACGGAGGACCAAAAAACAATGTCAACTGGAATACTTCGGACACTTAATGAGAGATACGCACAAGTATGGAATCCTAGAGTTAGTGCTACAAGGAAAAATTGATAGTAAAAGAGGACCAGAAAGATGGCGCATATCATGGCTAAAAAATCTGAGGCAGCGGTGTGGCAAAACAACAACTGGACTATTTAGAGCAGCTGATAATAAGGCAAAAATAGCCATTATGGTTGACAATATCCGATAAAGAATTGGTACTATAAGAAGTAAATTGTTCAAGAGTTTTGTGAATTTTTTTTGCACTTGTTTGATCAATTTTACTTTTTTCTTGAATAGTTATTTTTAACCCCTTTTTGTTCCATCTAAAACGACTTAATTTTAACAATTGCCAAGATTTTCACTTCCGGAGTGATGGCTAAAACGGTATTAAAATGGTCACCGTAGTTACCAACGTTTCATTCGCTTTCGTAAAGGTGCTTTTCATAGCTTGTTACGAAAAGTAAAATTTTGGGACTTCTCAGATAGTTTGTGATTTGTTTTGGAAATAGTAACCATGGTAATATCCGGGACACTCGAATAGAATTTGAATTCAGAAATAGGTTTAATTTTTTTTTTAACCTTGTTCTTTTCAAAATCTGAAAAAGTATTGTAAGTTACATGTAACGAAAAATGACTTTTTGTAACTTATGTGGTATCAATTGTAGGTAATATAATATACTACTTAAAAATATTTTCTAATTATACCGTATTTTCAAATTAACAATTGTGACATTCGTTGTCATTATTGGTTCTTATTAATTTGGACAAAATCAGTTAAAGGTGATGGTATTTAAGAAAGGTGCTTTAGTTTCTGCTTGTTTTGTTTTAAAAAAAATGAATCGGATGATGTTGAATTCTGTATTTTTAACAACTTGGGCGACAATAAATCTAAGAACGGTAATTGGCTGATTGGTTTCCTGTTCCCTTCAAGTAGTAGAGAACGTGAAGGTATGGGTGTTAGCTTACGCAAATGTTGTGGCAGTGGAGGAAAAAGAGATGATAGTAGCTTTTCAGAAGAAGAAGGACCGGAAGGAAAAAATCGAGGAATGGAAATGTCTAGGCTATACAATAAACTACAACAATAATGATGAGGCACAAGTGAGAGAATTAGTTAAAAAGGGAAATATGTTGCTAGGGCAGGTGTGAAGAGTAGGGAAAAAGGTGTGGGGAACTGAAACAGTAAAAAAGAAATGGATTTTTGACCAACTGGTGAAGATTGAGATAGATTATTTAGCTAAAATTTGGTGATGGAAAGATAGTATGGATTAGATGGAATCCAACAAAAATAATGGCGATGAATCTTAGGGTTAGATAGGTACACGTCAGGTTACATTGTGGAGGAGGAGGTAAAGTTTAAAGAAGAGATAAAAAGATGGAAGAAAACAGGATACTACAAACGTGTTAAAAGGAAATGAACAAAAATAGGATAGAAAGGGCACAAGAGAAAAGAAAAAAAATACTACGAGAGATGGTGTATGGTTAGGGAAGAAGTTGAACTTTCACACCCTTTGTCTGAATTTATTGAATTGTTTGGAACAGATTGTAGCTGTAATTTAAACTCATTTACTGAATTTACTGAAAAGTGCACAAAAAACTATTTTTTTTTAAAGATGAAAGAAAATCATGCATTACACAAAACAAATGATCTAACTATTCCACTACTTTGGAGGAGAGTCGTGAAAATATGAACATACATGTTAGATATTTTTTAGTGTAAGCAAATTAATAAAGTACATCAATTACCCTGTCACTGATTCACCAAAAACAGCAGCTAATTTTCAATATTAGTTTAGTGTCGTCGAAGATATTTTCGAATTGACATCAGTAATTTTTAAGGTTCTAAGCTTTCTCGTGTGGACAAATCGGCAACACGTTGTAATGCTTGTATAATATAAAAAAAATACGCTATTTTGTGGTAGATCTGTTTGCGTGATTCCATCTCCTAATCCACCTATCGGAGAATATTCTCTCTAAAAATTGACGTTCCATAAAAAATGCGTTTGGTATCCATTGCAAAAACATGTTTTGACAAATACCCAGGGTTACCTCTTCAGAACTTTTGGAAGTTCATTAGCATCATTAAATATAAAGTGATTAATTATATTGATATTTCACTATGAAATGTTGCCTCGCTTGTACACAATGTAGTGAATCATTCTGGTAGAATGTTTAGCAATCAATGGTAATGATCCAACCTACGATCTAAATCTTCAGTTGTCAAATCCTAGTAGCTTGCGCATGATGCGAGTGAATACAATAGCAATAACAATGATACCGTTTCCTTGGTAGAAATTGAGTGGGATGTCTCTTGTGTTGAGGTGCATAAGTATTTCTTAGGTTAAACTTCTGCCGTGAAAAATGTGTCCAGATTGATGGATACTTCCTGTCGCTAGCAAAAGTCTTATCAATCCAACAAAATATCTTTGTTTAAATTGACGCCTTTGAGGATGGCATACATCCGTAAATCAATCACTACCTTACGCAAGCACTAAAAATAATGTGGAGGCATCGACTTTCTTAAAGCTCTACATGTTTCTAAAAACTAAGAAACGTTTTTTGCTCAAAACCAAGATTTAAAAAAATGTTTACTTATAGATACCCCATCCATGGACACTAGCGCGGGCCAAAAAAAATTTTAGAAATTGATTTTGTCATACTTGTAAAAGATGTAAAATCCACCAAGAAAATAAATGATTTTTGTTTACCTAAAAAATAATAATTTTAGCCGCGCCCTCCACCCCCAAATATTACAAAATTTTAAAGGCTGTAATAGTTATAAAATGTATCTTATTTGTCTAAAAAACACACATACCAAAAAAACAAGTATTTTAATTTTTGACCGCGCCCCTGAGGACTTACCCTTAAGTACGTATACCAGTATACAGTTTTTCACTGGGAAAAGAGATGACATATAATCATTATTAATTTGTCTATAAAAAAAATATTCATCGTTTGTTCAACCCAGAACTCACCGCGTGGAGGTAACTGTATGTCGAGTTCCACCCCTACCCTCCTCCCTTCCCCATTCCTTGTATACTCCTACATGTAGGTACTTACGAGTATTTACTTCTTACTAGAAAAATATTGTCCTTTGTTTTTAAACGATGGCAAACTGCTTCTAGCCCCTAGCTTGACTCGAATGTAGCTATCTCTTGAGACGACACCACATACTTTGCTAGATGCTTCAGTCACCAACTTTACACAGCGCTCGAGTGCTTAGGTGTGACATGGAAATGTACGGAACCATACTGACAACTGGGTTGTGTTTTTATTAGAAAACAGACTGGAGCATAAACTTTCATAACAAAAGTGACAAGTAAAATAAGGTTTTCTGAGGGAGTTCTGTAGAAATATACAATCGCAGCAGCCGGTTTGCTGTTGTTAGCCATCATGCATGGCCCATTTTACCAGGGTCTTTCTTGAATAAACTTTCAGGGCAGTGGCCTTCTCGAATAGCCGAGCATAAACGGTATAGATGCTGTTGATCTGTACTAAGTTCTTTTTCATCAACTTGAGGTAAAATTACGTCAATTTTTTGAAAATTTACGACAGGTCTTGATTCGCATGTTGCTAGCCAAAGATCCGATTAGACCAGAAAAAGAATTTGTGTGTCTGTCGAGGTCATAAAGAATATGTCTGAGTGGTAGTTCATTTGTGTGCAACAAACAAATTACCCACTGTAAGGGTCTTCCAACATGAAGTTCAACCAAACGTATAGTACCGCTCTTCTAACCAGTATTTACGTTGGTACCATCACAACCAATCACTGTTAAATAATGTAAGTCAACATGTTTAGCTTCGATGTAGAAAATAATACTTTGTGATATATTTAACGCAGTACCAGGCGGGTTAATCTTTGCATGGCCAAAGTATGTACTTCTGGTTCTTTAATTATTGATACGTGCTCCTGTTGTTTTGTAATACGACGTCCTTAAACAAGAATCATTGTCTGATCCTTCCTTCCATCAAAATACATTCCTTGAATAGGCTTTTTAGATTCAATTGCTATTCTGTCAACAGCCGTCCTTTTTTCTTCAGTTCTCTCAAAAATTTGCTTTTATCTATAACATTTCAGGATTTTCAGAAGACACTAATCCAAAATCACGCAAAGTCGCAGTAGTAATTTTTGCCACGGTTTGATTTGAGGCTCCTGTCATGTCTGCCATTTTGGCATTTTTGATTATCTGATATGTCTTTGTCTAAAGATGATGATGATGATGTTTCATCCAGTATTTTAATCTCTTCATCTGTTTTTAAGGTTGACGGACCTGCTCTTTCTAACAAAAGTCTTTTATTCTGGTTTTGTATTTTTTGGGATTCCCGGATTTTAACCCCCGAGCGCATTTTTTTTTTTTTTTTTTGGTGGAAAAGAAAGGAAGGTTTAATAAGAAAAATTTTTTTTTTTTTTTGGAAGAAGAAGTAATAATAATAGAACTATAAGAAGAAGAAATAAAAAATATTTTTTTTTGTTTTTTTTTGTTATTTTTTTTTTTTGAAGAAATGGAGTATTTCTTTGTTTTAAAGGCTTAATTAAATTTTTTGTATTTTTTGTGACAATCCGTAATTATAGCTAATATTCAGTTGTGTGTGACAGTTGATAACGAAGCTAAATTCATGCTGAATTTTATTTGAGACAATTTTAGCAACTTGACTATCCGGTGGTTGTTTGCTACCGTCTCCCTTTAATTCGGTTTGAACGAAAAAAAAAACACCGCATCATTTCTTCATAAGTGGGGAGGGAAGTCTGCGATTCTAAATACTGCCCCAAACCAAAAATAGGATGATTTTCTTGTGTTCTAGTCTTAATCTATTTTCAACGTTTCATGGTTGCTTTTGCACAAATGAATAAACTTTGAAACGTAACTTAAAATTATTTTACAGTTCGAAAAACAAACAAAATCAAAAGCACTAAAATAAAATATTGATCTCTCACTTGTTTTGCATAGACGTAAGTAAATAATACACAACTAAACTCAACGACTGTCGGCTTTTAACTGAAAGTTTTATTATTATTTGCAACGAAAAGTGCGTGTCCTAACATGTTCAGATGCGGTCTACCGAAAACAGCGCTTAGCTCAGTAGCACGGGAAAAAGAGATTAGTCTAGGACATTTATTTAAAATATTCTCAATTACCAAATATACTTAGCGGGCGCGGACAAAAGTTAAGCAAATGCAACGGAAAAACGGTATGTTTCTATAATATAAGAAGATTTTTTTTTCATTATGACGTTACGAAATAAGAAATCTAAAAAAATTAAACAACTTAATGGACACAATGTATTTCCTTATCTTGGGCATTTCTTTGATCTAGTAGTTGAGTCCTCTTGAGGTCGTTTTAGAAACTTAAAAATGATTTGGAGCAATTTCTCTTAGCCACTTTTAAGAAAAATAGACCAATTGTGACCAGTCTGTACAGGGTGGACCGATTTCGATGGGATTGCAGATTATTTCGGTAACTATTACTGTTAGAGCAAAACTGTTCACGTAGTATTAGGTCAACTTTTTGAGACAAATTAAACAGCGAAAACAAAAATTTGCTATCCTTTTTTATTTTTGATGCAGGGACAAAAATTCAATTTTTCCAAATTTCGATAAGGTTCCATATCTCATCTGTTGATAAAAATTCAGGAAAAACTGTAAAAACATTTCTTGTTTCAGTTTTTAGCGTAAAATCAAATGGAGTAGTCAATTTTAACTTTGGTCACAAATAGTCGAATGCCACATAAACTTAATTTTTTAAATGGAAACCATAGTTGATTTGACTTCATTAAAATCCTTATTTTGTAAGCTTTTCAACAATGTATAGTTTATAAAGGATCTTTTAGAAAATTACGGAATTACAAGCGAATTTGTTAGTTTGCACTTTGTAAGTAGGCGATGCAATAATATAAAACAATGAAACACAGCACATCTGTCAAAACAAGTGAAAACTTTAGTTGTGCATTAAAACACAGATATCACAAGTTTATTGTTCTGTTTATGTTGACAATATTCATTCAGTGTGTAGAAAATTCGGAAGAAGCGGAACGTTTATACTTGGAGAGTTTCCCAGAAAGGCATCAGTCTAATAAAAACATATATAAGAGGTAAATAAATGTTAAAGACTATAAAGCCGATTTTCTAATATGATTATTCTTGTTATTGCAGGCTACAAAGTAATTTAAATAATTTTGGGTTATTTACCCGACCACATCCGAAACATACCGATATAGCAAATCGTGAACAAGATGTCTTAAATGTTTTAGCTTGTGTTGAAACCAACCCAAATACTTCTAGTAGAAAAATTGAACAAGATGTTGGTATTTCCAAAACAAAATTTCTAAAAATTTTGAAACAGTATAAAAAATATAAACCTTATAAGATTCATATAAACCAATACCTTTATCTAAACGATCTTGAACAACAATTACAATTTTGCCAATGATATATTGATAGATGTGTTGCAATGCCTAATTTTCATCAAAATATAATTTGGACAGATGAATCTCATATAAGTGTGCTGGTATTTTCAATCGTCACAATCATCATCACTGGGCAAATAAAAATTTACATGTAACGGTACCTAGGCGTAATCAAGACAGGTTTGGGTTTAATATTTGGTGTTGCTTAAAAGGGAATAAGTTACACTATTGCATTTTTGAAGGAAATCTTACCGCATATCGATATTTAGAACTATTACGTATTGAGCTTGGCGAATTCTTAGATGATTTGTCTATATCAGAACGAGTCGGTCTTTTTTTTTCCAGCAAGATGGTGCTCCGGCACACAATGCTATGGTAGTGAGAAATTATTTAAATGATAAATTTCCAAACTGTTGGTTAGGTACCTTTGTACCAATTCCATGGCCACCAAGGTCGCCTGATTTAACAACTTTGGACTATTTTCTATGGGGTTTCATAAAAAATGAAATTTACAAAAACCAAATAATACTATGGCAGAATTTTAAAACAATTTACATGCTGATTTTCAAAAAATTAAGCCGTTCCAAATATCAGCTGCAATTTTATCATTACGACGACGATGTCACTTATGCATTCGACAAAATGGCTGCCAGTTTGAACAGTTTATGTAAAAGTAATATTGTCATTTGTTTGACAGTTGGTTTGACCTTGTTCTTAAAATTAAATAATTATACCTTTTGTTTGTGTTTCATTGTTTTAAATTATTGCATCGCCTACTTACAAAATGCAAAATAACAAATTCGCATGTAATTCCGTCATTTTCTGAAAGAACCTCTATAAACTATATATTGTTGAAAAGCTTACAAAATAAGGTTTTAATGAAGTCAAAGTCAAGTATGGTTTCTATTTAAAAAAAAACTAAATTTATGTGGCGTCTCGACTATTTGTGAGCAAAGTTAAAAATTGACTACTCCATTTGCAAAAAAATTAGTCTGAAATCTGTTACAACAATTATTGCCATTGTCATAAAATTTTAAATGGGACGCTATACTTTCATTTACATGGTTCGATAGACGATGAAATTTCCAAAAAGCTAGCGGAAACCGCAAATTTCTGCTTTTTCTCTAACCGGAGATATTAATAAAACAAGTACCATTGCTGGAGGGCTATGTCGTATTTCCGAAACCTATAATGAAAAAGCTTTCGAGTCATAAACTTCTATTATTTACGTTGTAGCACTTTCACTTTCAATCAGTTGTTCACATAGTTTATAGGTGATTATTGTACAAATTTTGGTCGGTTTAAAAAAACGGGTTACGATTTTCAATTTAATTAGAAGTACAGGTAGTAGAAAAGAAGTGTTGTTTGCAAACATGACAACCTTGTAACAAACTGCTGCATGACGTCATCCTATTACTATGGTGAACGAACTATACAGGCTGTTCTAAATTAAGTGCGCACCATTGGTAACTTTGTTATTTGTGGAGATACAAAGTCGGTGAAATTAGCAAACTAGTAGCTTTTTTTCCGCTGGTTACGATGATGAAATCAAAAAAGCAATTGAATGTAGCATTTAAAAAAATGTTTTTTGAATGTAATTTGAGAAAATGGGAAAATGTTTTTAATGGAACTTCCTGTACATTTCTTACTGTAACAATCCCAAATCACACACAGAACACAAAAAGGTCATGTGCAATATTGGCCTAAAATTGTAAATAAGCGAAGTATCAGCATATTTCTTTTAGACTAGACTAATGCACCTTGAAATGTTGAGATATGTCAACATATTTACTTCTACTTCTTAATTTATAATAAATTGTTTTTGAGTTCTAGTTTTCACAAATATTCTTTCATTACTTCAAAATTTTCTGTACAATTTTAAAAAATATGTTCTGTATGGTTGATTACGTTTAAGATACATTTGGCCATATTGTTTCAGTGTTTGGATACTATTTTTTCTTGACACGAGATTTTTTTATTTTAGACTAGTAGGCTATGTATGCCTAATATTGAAACTTCATTCCATGTGTCATTTTAAGTCAAGTGCATCAAGTTAATCTTATGTCAAAAAAGCAAATTAATAAATTAACTTATGTGAATGTAAATTTAAATTTGAAGTTATTTTTATTGCTTAAACGAATTTCTTATTTTTCCGGAAACGTCAGTTTAGTTAGTTAAGTTATTAAGATTTCAAATGCCATTCACTCATTTAGAAAAATGCGACATGTTAGAAACATACCTTGTGTCGAGAAAAAAATAGTCTCCAAGCATTGGAACGATATGGCCAACTGTATCCTGAACGTAATCAACCAGAGAAGTTATTTTCTAAAATTGTACAGAAAATTTAGAAGTAATGAAAGAATTTTTGTGAAAACTAGAACTCAAAAACAATCTATTATAAATGAAGAAGTAGAAGTAAATGTGCTGGCATATTTCGAAGCGCACAAAAATAATTCAACCAGAGGTTTGGCAAAAAACAGTGGTATAAAATTCTGTACCATTTGGAGAATTTTGAAAAAGTATAAATTTATACCCTTTAAATACCGACCGGTACAAACATTATTACCTGGTGATACCAAAAGAAGACTAGTCTTTTGCCAATGGATTGTAGATATGTGTAGGCAAAATTTGAACTTTTTAAGATGCATTTTGTGGAGCGATGAAGCTAATTTTTCAAACAGAGGAATGTTTAATCCCAAAAACATGCACTATTGGTCTAAGAAAAATTTATTTATTGTTCATCCCAGAAATCCTCAAATACAATTTAGTATCAATGTTTGGTGCGGTCTAATAGACAGCCAAATAATTGGACCAATTTTCTATAGGGGCACTTTAACACAGAGGAGATACGTTGATATGTTGTCAGAATTACTAGAAACATATTTAGATGATGTCAATTTAGAGGCGCGTATCCGAATGTATTTCCAGCAAGATGGAGCTCCTCCCCATCAGTTTCACGAAGTCAGAGTGTTTTTAGAAAGGCATTTTCAAAATAGATGGATGGCAACAAATGGTCCGATACGTTGAACCCCAAGTTCTCCTGACATAACTCCATTAGACTCTTTACTTTTGGGGTTATGTCAAGGACGAAGTCTACAAAAGAAGATATGCAAACCTGGCTGAACTTCAAAATAGTATTAGAGACATTATAAGATCCATAGATGGCAGAACAGTTCTAAAAGCTACAAACAGTGTTATAAAAAATGCTCGAAAATGCATTGAAAAAAATGTTGATGTGTTTGCACATTTAATGTAGTTTATTGTATTATTTTCTTGTTGGATAAATAATATGAAAAAAGTAAAATTGAATCTTATTTCGCAGCCATTCACGACCAACTAGTCTAAAAGAAAAATATGCTGATAATTCGCTTATTTTCAATTTTAGGCGAATATTGTGTTCTGTGGGTGATTTGCGATTGTTACATTAAGAAATGTACATTAAAAAAAAACATTTTCTTCATTTTCTCTTAAACGCTACATTCAATTGTTTTTTTTTTGATTTTATCATCGTAACCAGCGGAAAAAAAGCTACTAGTTTGCTAATTTAACTGACTTTGTATATCCACGAATAACAAAGTTACCAATTATGTGCACTTAATTTAGAACAGCCTGTATATGAAATTTATTTTTTAATGTATAATATTTGAGCATATAAAATTTTGATGTTTTTAATTTAACTCATTTTATTTATGCTTTTAAATTCTAAAACAAACTTTGAGCTTGTACTATAGTAGCTATACAATTTCAGAAATAAGTAATTTTTGTTCCGTTAGGATGAGTGAGATTCTATCTATTCTAAGACATAAATTGTGAGTACTATCAATAGCAAATATTTCCTTTAGTTTAAAAAAAAATTCAGCAACAAATTTTTAACATCATTAAAAAATATAAACCGCTAATTTGGTAATCAAACTTTCCCATTATGGACAAAAACTGAATCCAGTTCATGTTTACATACGTATACAGATAAGAAAGTAATTTAGCAGATATCCGATTTGGTAGTACATATAGTTTGTTGAAAAAAAGTGATACCTACCTTAACAGTTTTAGAGAGTTACGAACGAACTTACAGCCCATTAAGAATTCTTGTTCTAAGTTGAAAAACTAATAATCAATTAGTTCAAAAATTCGTCAAAAAAACTCATTTGAAAATTTGGCGGTGTCGTTTATAAAATTTGTCGTTTTGATCGGGTGTGTAAATTGAAGTTTGCATATCACAAGCAAGACAGTCATAGTCATGTAAATATGGGTCAAGATCAAATTGGTACTAATTTCGCAAGCAACTACATTTATACTTCCCGACATTTTTTATAAATAAAGTACATACTTAAGCCTGGAACAAACGATCTTATTTTATCCAGCAAAATAAAAATTTATCAAAAATATGTCCAAATATGACTTCCTTAATTTCGGTGCTTTTACTGAACTACATTGAAGAAGTAAAAGGTAAATTGAAATAGCAAATGTATTTTTTAATAGTTTTAACGACATTCGGTTTATCGTATTTCCTCTTTAATGTTTAAAAAACGTAATTCTGGAAATGACAATTAATTTCCTAATTATATACATAGGTATGTATAATCTGCGCATTTTATAATATTTTAAAACATTCTAAAATATAATTGTTAGTTTCCTAATCGTTCATCTACTTTCAAACTTTTATTACCACATTTGTTAATATAATAGTTTTAATATCATTGTATTTATTATTTATAATCTGTTCAATGTCACCACTCAAGTTTAGTTTTTTTCTTGTTTTTGTTTAATCCTCATCATGATGTTTGTTTCATATTATTTTTGTTTTTGCTTTCCCGCACATTTTGTCCGCTGTGCTTATCATTATTTTCCTCTACTCTACATTCTTGTATTTCATTCTCATTCTCTTTCCCGGTTACTTAATTTATAATATTTAATTAATCCAAGCTTGCATTAGGTTCATTAGTACGATAGATAAATTTGAGATCAATAATAGTGTAACATCCAAATTTCTTTGAGTAAATTTATTACCGACTTTGCTTTTTATCTCTAACTCCATTAGCAACCAAAGTATTTATGTTAAAAAATCTTATATGTTGTACACATCGTCTACGTATTTGTTCCGTTGATACCATAATCAACTTACTTTCGTTTTTGTTGTAATTAGTGTAATATCAAGGACTTGCAATCTTTTAGAAATTCGATAATTTTTTTAGTACGTTGTTTTTAAGTGCAGATATAAAAAGTAATCGTTTTTGGTTTTGTTTGATTAATTAAATTTTGTGTTTAAAACCGCGAATATAATTCTAAAATTAGATTAATTTTGTTTTAAGTTTTTAAATAAATTATAGTTATTACGCATTGCTTGCAATTTAATTGACTGACATAGAATACTCCGGAAAGAAAGTTATGATAATGTAATCAAGTTGAATCTGTTGATAAAAGTTACATAATTAAAAATCATCATTACTAATGGTTTAAAAAACATGAATTTTCAGTAACTTGAATTGTCAATATCAAATGCATTTAAATCCTTGTAAATTATTTAAAATTTTATAGGTTTAGTGTATAACTTACGCGGATTTCCGCACAGTAAAATGTGTAATTAATGATTAACATACTTCCATAATTAAACAACAATTTTGCATTTTAAGCATCTTACGCAAATAGATTATTTTTTTAATTCTTTGGCGGAGTCATATACATCGGAATAACCTAGTAACAAATAGCAATATGCTCTGTGTTAGTAACAACATACTTGGAGCTTATGCAATTTCGAAGCATGTCATTCATTACGTATAACGTGGAAATATTTAGGATGTATTCATAACATTAAGAATGTTGCTAGTAAAAATTCACATGATGTTCCAAACTGAATAAGCGCAAAAAATTAGAAGTGGTGTTCCTTTGTCGATAAATAATGTGGGTCTTTCATCTAAACAGAATTCATACGAACAACCCCTGCTTAGTTTACAGTTCCTTAAAAATTGCTCAAAAAAACGGTTTAATTTTTTCTAAAAAACAAAAAAAGTTACAAAATTTAAAATAAGTCAACATTTCTTGCTATCAAAAAAGCATTAAATAATTATTTCATTATTTAAAAATTAATTTCAGATAGATCGAGTCTTTTTAAACAAATAAGGTCTCTTATATATTTTTTTTCAGGATCAACGATTTTTGAAAAAAATATGTTTTATCAAGTACTAGGTTAAAAGCCGGTCTACAGACCGGCGGACGACTTGATGAGAACCCATATAGCACTGTTAATAAAATTATCCTTTCATATAAATAAGTATTTGAAACTGTCTTGGTCAGCCTGTCATTTTAAGGTATCACTCGATGGGTGGTCGTATTTAAAAAAAAACAGCCCCCACGCCCACCCACATGTGTGGGGACAAGTGTTTCTTTATTAGACGTCGTTCGGTCCGGGGGCATGCCCAAGAAATCTAGCTATTACCACTTGAGGTCAAACACACCCCCACGGTGTGTATAGAAGGAGAACACCAGGAGAATTAACTCAATTATTTATAAGGACTGTGATAAATCACGTAGGTTAGATTTTAGTCTTCTGACATGTTAATGTTTTTATTGGAAACGTTATTTAACAAAAATGAATTATAAATTATTGAATCTTCATCTTCTTCTTCTTTTCAGCCACTTTCAATCACTCCTGGACATAAGCCTTTCCCAAGTTACGCCATTTTCCTCTGTCTCTTGCTACTGTCTACCAGGTTTGACCTGCCACTTTTTTTAGATCATCTGCCCAGCATCTATGTGGCCTTTCTCTGCTCCTGATTGTTGTTCTTGGGCTCCAATTAAGTATTCTCTTTAGCCACCTGTCATCATCTTGTCTTGTAACGTGCCCAGCCGGCAGAACCGGAGGTATGGGCTGACTGGTGTGGAAACCGGTAAGCACTAAAAGTCACATAAGCCAATGATGATTCTGTGACATGGCGAGTAAACGCCGCTAAAAAAAGCGTTTCCGGGGAGATTAGTCTCGTTAGTCTAGAAAGACAACCCATCTAGGAGAAGGAACTCCAAAATTAAACCGCCGCCAACACGCAGGGCAAGCGTGGCGGGCTACGACAAAAACCTTCCAAACCAAATTATTGAATAATCAAATCAAATGTTGAAAATGGTCACCTTCAGATATTATACATGACTCTAGGTCTAGATGGCGCACTGGTACACCTTTGCGGTCAAAAATTTTAGCCTACCCGAATCGTACAATGTGTTTGATAATGCTTTTTTTTCAAAAATGATTGATTCTACAAAAAATACGAGAGTTCTTATATTTTAGAAAAAAATCAAGCTATCTGAAATAAATTTTTAAATAATGATATATCAAACAGGAAAAAAAAGATCAAATCAAAACAAATTTTAGAGGTAGTTTTATTTTCCTCTTGGAACTATACAAAAATACCACAAAAATGTTCATGTAATACTTTTTCGGTAACAAGAATTTAAAATTTTGTTTCCAAGAAAAAATTGAAAAACGTGTTTTTGCTCCATCTTTAAGGAGCAGGTAACTAAGCAGGGTTGCTCATATAATTTTGTTTTGTATAGAAGAGCCATATTATTTTGCGACAAAGAATCACCACCTACATTTTTTGCACTTATTTATTTACACCCTGTATCATCTACAAATTTTTAATAAAATCTGTAAAACATTAGTTTTCTTTTATTCATATTGTCAAGATTGTTGTTTATAAATGGTTTTAAATAGCGCTTACTTATACTATAAATACAAATGAAGACATTTCGATATGTTAATCTTTCTAAAGTTACTGAGGGAACCAAGAGATATACAAAACTCCCAGAATATTTTTTTTAATGCAACACCTCAACATTTTGCTGTTGATTTTCTCCAATAACGTCATATCAAAACAATACCAATAATTGAACACGTAGCTTCGTAACCTAACGGTTTATAAATTAAAAGATGGACAGAATGAATAGATTATAAAAAAACTGAAAAAAAATCCCGGGGATCTAGACATAGAATTGAACCAAAATCATAAAGAACAGAAATAAGACATAAATGAAAGTAGTACACAGCAAAAAACATGGAAAAAGCACCTAAAGGAAATACAGCAATAAAACAAAACATTTATTCCAATTGGGAGGCATTGATAAAAGAAAACAAAACACATAAACAAACTTAACTAACTAGTCTGAAAACTGGCTGAAGATGATGTTAGAAAATGCAAAGAATAAGAAGAGTATTTAAACAAAATAATACCTCAAAAAAGCAATCACAAAAATTAAAAACAAGGATGGAGAAACAATCATTATTAGAAATTGCATACTAGATATACGGAGGAGCCCTGCTTAATTTCGCCAATAATATAAAATCAAATACAAATTACGCTACGGAAATCACTTTATTGTTTCTCTACTCTGAAAGTGGCACCTCAAAAACATGTGATTTAAATGCTTCAACAGCCTCTTCAGCCATTTCATTTTTTGTGTTTCAGAATAAAAAGAAGTCAATCGGCAACAAATCTATCTAACACGGGCAGTGAGTTATTAATTAGTAGACCTCTTTAGTAGTAATAAATTTAAGAATTTGTCATGCTGGGTGGAGCCCTCGACGAACAATGATTGGCCGATTTCCGAGGTCTGTCCCAAAAGTATCCGACCTACGTTCATATCATCGTGCGGAGATACTCAGGCGATCTCTGGAGGGTACGAACGTCACTAGCAACTCCTAACCTTCTCGTCAGTAGCCTGAGATGCCGATGAAACGCATTAATTCCCGCGCAGGGTGTATTTGTTTACAACGACTCTTTTGCGTTTGTCGCAATTTGCTTATTGCTAAAAATGGCAGAACTAACCGAACAGCAAATTTGCATAAAGTTTTGCTTTAATCTCTGGAAAAGTTGTGCGGAAACTATTGAAATGTTGCAAAAGGTCTTCATCACGACAGTGGTCCAGCGCACGCATCAAACTTTGTGCAGCTGTTTTTATTGAAACACAATATTGCGCAGCTCCGCCAGCCTCTATACAGTCCCGATATAGCTTCTTGCGACTTTTGGCTGTTTCCTCGATTGAAAATGCCGCTTAAAGGACATCGATTCGACAATAAACAGACTGTTGAAAGTATACGACGAATGCACTAAAGGCGATTCTGAAGACTGACTTTCAAGAGTGCTTTAATAAGTAGAAACATCGATATGAGCGTCGTTCAATTAAATGGGGACTACTTTGAAGGATGCCCCCCCCCTCCCCCGATTACGAATAATAAATCAAGCGCTGAGAAACCGAGGTAGGTCGGATACTTTTGGGACAGACCTCGTATGTTGATTTTTCTGACTTCTTTGGCAAACAAATTGATGTATACTAGTAAGCATTAGCTGTTCTTTGATCATCTAATGCAATAGTTGCCACATCAACCGTTTACCAGAAGAAACCAACAATAATTCCTTTTTAAAACTCTTCATAACCGTATCACTTTAGTTGGTTTACGTTTATTTTTAAACACCCATACGGTTGATGGTGGTTCAGTTTCAAGTTCGTATGAATGCATCCAAGTTTTGTCATCTGCTACAATATTATATTCAAAATTTCAACAACCACCTTTAAATTTTTGTAACATTTCTTTGCACCGCTTGACACGTGCCTGTTTTTACTCTCCATCAAACTGTGAGGACTCCAGCGACTGCAAAGCTTCCTGACTTGCAAATGATGGAACAAAATTCAAATGCATCTGTTTTGTGGCAATGCCCAAGGACCCCTCTATCTCAACGTATGTCACATGTCGATCTGATAAAATCATTTCTCGCACAGCATCGATATTTTTGGCAACAACAGAGGTGAATGGACGGCCTTCGTGAGAATCGTCGTCAAATGTTGAATTTTGCAAACCATTTCTAAACCATGGTTTACTATAGTACTGCACCCACAAATATCGAATTAAGTTTTTCTGCAGATGAGTTTGGTGTTAAACCGTATCGAAAGTCGTAAAAAAATCATTACTCAAAAATTGCTGTTTGAAATTTTCGTTTTTCACACTACTGCTTGCCTGCTAAAACAGAACCAACCAACTGTGGAGGCAATGAGTAAAATAGAAAAACCTAGAAAAATGACATCAAAATGGAAAATAGAGTAAAAGTGGAAGATGATTTATCCAGAAAATTTGAAGTTAAAAAGTAAGTCTAAGACAAGGAGATCAACTCTCAACATTATTTAGTACAGCATTAGAAAACTTATCAGAGAAAGGGACATACATAAATCTGGTCTAATATATTACAAAAAATACCGGTCTTAAGGATTTGTTGACGACATAGCGCTACTAGCAAGAAGTAAAACAGAACTGGAGAAGGCGGCAAAACTATTGGAGAAACCAGCCCAAAGAATGAGACTGAGATTAAATGAACAAAAACAAACATATATGAGATGGAGTAACAGTGACTCTGAAACTAACAAGTAGTTTGAAACAAGAACAAGAGAAAAATCATACAATTTTGAAGAAGTAGAAAATTTTACCTAGTTACGAAGTTTTTTACGAGATGACCGACAGTAACAGGTGAAATAGAAGCAATCATAATGGCTGGAAACAAATGCATGTTCCCACTAAATAAAGTGCTTAAAGTAAAGATGCCAATCTATAAAACTATAATTAGACCGATAGTGTTATACGGGAGTTATATGAACTTTGACAAAAACAAACCAGCACATGTTAGGAGTGCGTTGTCTCCTGTCTCTTGATATCCTTATCTCTTAATACTACGTCTTCTTCCATCTTTCTTCCTTCTGGTCTTATTCTTCTTCTTTGCCCTCTTGCATACCCTCCCTTTTCAATATATGCCTGTACCCTTATCTTCTCCAATTCAACTCTTTTGCTATTGTATACCCAGGTGTTTTCCAATCTAATCCTAGCGTTCATTTCCAGTATTTCTCTTGAATTTTCTCCAATTCATCCCATTCCTTCCAACCCTAGAACTCCGCTCTGTACATTATTATGCTTTTAACCAATTTTTCAACTCCGCGTTTGCGTCGCTCATGTTACATACCGCTGTATGAATTGTTGGCCGGGTACAGTGCTAGCGACGCACTTTGGTGCTGACCGCTGGTCAGCGTCGTGAGCTTGTCGATGCTAAGTGTCAAACTTAACTGGACTCGCCACTGGTGAACTTGACTTGATTTGATTATTTATTCTACCTACTTCGTTTTATATGTGATAAGTAGGTTGTTTGCTTCGTGTGCGAGGTCGTGTAAAATGCTTCCTTGTGTGACGCATTCCGATCGTTACTTCATGCGGAAGTAATAATAATGTTAATGGGGTAAAGACGGCAACCCATATGATATTTAGCCACAAGGGATCCTAAAGCTAGAAAATGCAAAGGAATATGAACGGCCTTTCTGGCAGAATAAAGCCCATCAGCACTTTTTTTGGATAACAACAGAAATCCTATTTATTAATATAAAATAAATAAAAATTAACAAAATAAATGCATTCATGTTTGTCTAATCGAAACGTCGGCATATAAAGAATATGGTTTTTTAATAAACCAATTATCCACGTATTCTTATTAAGGATCCTACATCAGTTACGACAATTTACTATTTTAAAACTAAACTACTTCTTACTTTATTCATTTCCACAAGAGATTTAAAACGATTAAAAGCATTGTTTAAAAAAATATAGTTTTTATTACAACTAGGGCAATAAGAATAAAATATTTCCCTAAGTTGCTTGTTACAGTTTGTATCAGCAACCGTGGGACCTATTTTTATGTTGACCGTGTTGTAATCAACAGTTATTTCTGATTGACCAGATATTTTTGTAAAAACTGCAAAAATAATAAAAATGTAACTCAATATGCGTTGGTAAGATACGTTGCTAAGCAAGTTAAAAATATTTTTATACCAGATATTTGTCTGATTAGAACCCACGTAGTAAGCCCAAGAATTTCCCTTATAAAAGAGCGAATGACAAATTTCAATTTTTTTAATAGCAACTAATCACAGACGAATTACGCGATAGTTTGGGCGAGACGCTAAATAATCAATAATTTAGCTGAATAATCGATAATTTAGCGTCTCGCTCATATTTTATTTGTTTGTTGTCAATATTGTTTTTCTAGAATTTGTCGTAAGTGCTCTTTGTTATCCGCTATTAGTGCAACATCGTCGTCGTATGTTAGATTGTTGAGTCTGCGTCTATGATATATTTTCCTTCTTGTTCCCATTCACTTTTCTAAAAATATTTTCAAGGACTGTGGTTATTTATTTATTTATTCGTATGGTACATTTTCATTATTGTAATGTGATGTAAGTGTTATGTATGGTGACGAAACCGTGTGTAATTATAGTTCGTCTTGGCAAAGCATTTGCTTCAAGGTTTAGGAAAATTTATGTATTTTTGGTCATGTGGGTTCAAAACCGAAACCTTCAGCATACCACTCTTACACATGAAAATGGCTTTATAAATATCAAAGTCGACGACTGGATACTTGGCGGGTGCTATGTATCTCCGAGTATCCCGTAGACAAGATTTAAAGAAGAGATTGATGGGATCATTGATAGTATCCCGAGGAACACAACGAACAGGATAAGCATTGGGGACCTTAATGTTAAATAATCACAATGAGGAGGAGTAACTGACAAAAAGGATACTTTAGTGAAAAAATGGCCTTCCACAATTGATTAATTGTTAAAAATAAGGTACTAACTGACTGATTCTGAACGAGAAAACACTCCCAGATCATCAATTCGAGGTTTCCCAAGATTCCTACGTATCTGCGTAGCAATTTCAGACTTAAAAATCGACACTGAGCGGATGAGGAAATCGTTTAACAACAAAGCTAACATGCCACAGACCAACAAAGAGTTGGAAGAGGGCATCATCACCTCATATAAAGTTTGCACTTCCTGAACAACGAGAAATACCAATCGGCTTGTATTCTATTGGTGGACAGTCAAAATCGACCAAAACCAAATTCTGTGCAACATTTTGAGGCGGGACTACACTAGAAAAAAAAAATTATAAATGTACCACTAACAGTTAAAAGAGAAGCTTGTTACCCTCGCGGAACCCAAGTTGCTGCACAAAAAATCGTAATTGGCAAGTTACCAGAAGTTTCGTCAGAAATTGTGAAAGCCACTATTATGCGGTTCCCTAAAAAAGTTTTACGTGATTACTTCGTTCTCCAACTGTTGCTGACGCGTGGAAAGAAGCCGAAATCTGATCCTAGTCTGATCCTAAAGTAGATAAATGATACTACTGCTTACAGGATTATATCTGTTCTAAACTCCCTGTCGAAGGTTTATAAGAGACTGATAGCTGCGAGAGCCTGAAAACGGCTGCAAACTGTCTCCAAGACGATTTGGTTTTAGACAAGGCAAATCCACTATCATAGCCATCGAGAAAGCAACCAACAGCCTGAATGTTGTGAGCAACTCATAAGTGTTTATCTTGCCGAAAGAAATATTATTATCCAACCTGGCAATGGGCGTCGTGCTGGGCCCAATCCTTTGAAATATCTTTTATGACGTGGTTCTGAAACTAGACCTACCCCAATTGCCTTTTGTATGGAAATTCAAGAACGTTTGTGTCTGACAATCAAATATTTTGTAAATGCCAAACTATTCCTATCTGAGATTTATATCTAAACTATCTGCGACTTACCTATCAGACACTTGCAAGAAATGTCGCGAGATGAATGTCATACAATCAATGTCAGGTGTAAACGCACCTTTACGCCAATGTGTTTGAGGGAAGATGCTACAGTAATAAGAAAATTAAATACACTGTTTTTATACCACAGTCAGATAACACATCAACATCATCTGATAGTTATAAACATTCGACGAAGTTGATAATGACGATTTTCAAAACCAAAATGGGCATCTTACATGTGAGAATTTTGACTTAACGCCCAAATTTTTCAGATTTAATTAAGTACTTTGGCATTTTTTTTTATATCATAAAAGTGCGCAATTTTAAAATTTTTATTTGGTCCCTCAACATTGATACTCCAGAAAAAGTAGCTTTTCTATTCCGGGTGTGCGGGTGCGCATAACTTGCAGATAATATTCTTTATTGTCCGTACTACCCTGTGGCAAGAACTCATGATGCACCACGCCCCTGCAATAGAAGAAAATTGTGGACAAAACCTTCACGTTCGACCGAACTTGACGCGCTTTATTCGGTCTTGGCTCATGCAGCAGCTTCTATTAGAATGATTGAGCTTTGGTTTCCACGTCATAACCATAAACCCATGATTCGTCACCAGTTATGACCCTCTGGAGCACATTTGGGTCGTCATCTTCTGAGCTATGTTAACGCGATACTGTTTTTGGTCGAAATTGAGCAATTTAGGAACGAATTTGCAGCGAACTAACCTTTCATCCCCAAATCATTAATTACAATCAAATGGCACGAGCCAATCGATATGTTTAGGTCCTCAGCAACTTCTCTAACGGTGATTTGACGATTGGTCAATACTATTTTCTTCACTTTATCAATGTTTTCGTCCGGCACGCTGTTCGTCGTTCACATCTTCTCGACCCACTGAGAACATTTTTTACCACCGATAAACGTTCCAAAAAAATTTGGAAATATAATTATTAAATTCCAAAAATTGAATATTTTAGAAATAGTTGTTAGTGAGATGTAAAATAATTAGGAAAGCAAGAATTTTCAGTTTCATATGGTGTGTCCGAGTGCTCAAGCACAGATATAGTACAACATATTAAGATATTCGAATGTTGTATAATAAATGGCGTTGATCTTGCAATTACTAGAAATTGTTCTTTTTATGTCGTAGTATATGCATAGTATTAACCAAACGATAGTTTAGTTTAATTAGTCATGTATTTGCTTCATTCCGTTTCTTTCTTTTTATTGTTAATTTTATGCATAATTATTTTTTTCTTTCTTTTTCTTTTTGTAATTAATAATAACAATAATTACTAGAAATTTTTTTTATTCACCGAATACATTTTGTTTAACAAACCTCATTCGTAAACGAATTGGTTAGTCGTTAGGGTTCAATTCCGATTGCAGTATTTTTTTTATCCACAATCACCATATTATAGAGCTATTATTATGCCGTTATGAAACGCATTATAACACCTATAAAACACTAGTATTTTATATTCCATAAAACATTAGTGTTTTGTAATATATAAAATTCAAGAAAAATTTGCAGAAAATTTAGTAATTATTTATTAACATTAATATTAACATTCACTTTAACATCAAAAGTAAACTTATTTGCAATATCAGGATTTACATTTACACAAACCACGTTTGAGGAAGACTGCATCGCGGAGATCTCTTGCATTGTGCTGGATTTTTCTTGAATTTTTCTAGCAATATCGATTTTATTTGACTCGCTTTCTTCTATATACCCTCAACAACACTAGATGACCTCCACGCTCCGTGCCTCTTAAGAGTGAGAATATCACCACCAGCATTGGCCAACAGAGTCGCCGAAGAACGGCGCATACTATGGCCCGTGTAGGATTTAGCGTCTAGAAGTTTTAAGAAAGAAGCAATCTGTGAGGGGATTCTGGAAACAGTGTTAATTCCCACAGGTTGCACGGTGCATTTTGAATTTATATAACGCAAAAAAAATCTTCCCTGCGAAATACTACTTTTAGGACGTAGGCGTATGTATTTCTTGAATATCTCCATAACATTAACAGAGAATCCTCCGTCTAATACAGTGAAACTTCTTGACATATTGGTTTTTGTTTCTGGGATGGACACGTAGATAAAAGATCCTTTATCTTTCACATGTTCAATATTTAAGTTTACCAGTTCATTGCATCGTAAACCTCCACAAACACCCATTATGACAGCAACCTAGAAATAATTAAGATACCAATAAAAAAGAAAAGAAAATTGGTTGTACCTTCATCATTAAGTACTTTTCATCAGATGCTGTTTTCAAAAATTGTTCGATGTGTCCCCTCTAAACCACTTTTGCCAGTGGCGTAACGTTACTCAGCCGGGACCCCCCCCCATGATTGTCCCCGGGCCCCATCACTCCTTCAGCACCTATCACCATACCCCTAATTACCCATCATCTTGTATCTCCTTTTATTCATTATCAACGTCAATTCTATAGGCTTACCTCAACCCTCAACTCAACCATTATTATTTTATATGACTGTCTAACAATTCATTTGTAGGTGAAACATAGTACCTATACTCCATTCACATATTAAAAACCACAAAGTAGGCCTTTGTTTCATTATCATAAGTTGGCAGCAATTTCTATATTAATGTTCTGTGTCGATTTTTTAATTCAACGTTGCCGAGTCGATCCGCGCCCGTACTTCATTCTTTAAGATTTTCAATTTTGACAGTCGCAGTTCTTGTGATAATGACAACATTGTGCATCAATCTGACAAGTATACAGAGTGGAATATGTCAAATTTCCATAGCCTCCCGGGTGCTTTTATAAAAGTGAACGGAGTATACTCTATTTTGTAGAAACCAGTAGTCCAATAAACCAACTGCACTAATTTGAACCGAAAAGAAAACAGGATATGACTGAAATACACAATAACGTTGGTTTTAATCAACTTTTAAAAAATTGTTACAATGTATAATAGATACAAGATAACAAGATATAATAGATTTTAAAAAATAGATATTTGTAAACAAAGACTTAGTTTTGTAAGACAGCGAAGATCTGACGGTGGTTGATGGTCTGGTGCTACAACAATATCTTCTTCTGCCTTCTAGCTTTCTTAGCAGCAAATGCCCTTATAACTTCATCCAAATCCACCTTTTTGGCTCTTTTGTTCTCTATACTTAATAACGCGAGGCTGCTGAGTCTTTCTTGGGCCATGGTATTCCGTAAATAATTTTTGATGAGCTTTAACTTGGAGAACGATCGCTCCGCACTGGCGACTGTCACTGGTAAAGTCAGGAAAAGAAGAAACGCTGTGCATAAGTCCGGGAAGCTAGACGTCATCCAATAATTGTCCAAAACAACAGTTCTGCTAGTTGCCGGATCGATGACAACTTCGCAATCTCTGGCCTTAGAGTTATTGTAAAGGCTTTCAATTTTGAACAAAGGTCAATACTTAAATCTTCTTCGTACTCATGTACAAGAATTTTCACTTGTTTGGTAATTTCTGCGTCTTCTTCTTGTAACAAAAACGCTGGAGACAACACTGAGAAGAGTTTGCTGACTTCAGACATTGCCTCAAATCTCAAGTTCAACTGATAAATTACTACGTCGAGAGTCGCGCAAAAAACACACACTTTGAAGTTTCTTTCACTATCCAATAGTCGTTCATCTTGGCAAAGCTCGTCAAAGTGTTTTTAACTTTTCTATTTCTTTTTCATCAAACTCGGGGCTAACTCCCCATTTCTCTGAAAGTGTAATGGCAGAGGCTTTTATTTCTTCAAAGTTATTTTTCATATTGATTAGTTTTTCTTCTGCTCTTCCTAACTGTGAAGGTGCCTGAAATAGATCATATCCTTCGTGTTGAAGGTTTTTTGATACTACATTAATAGCTTCAAGGATGTTTGTTTGAATAACGACTTTAAAAACGAAAGAAAACTTCTCAAGCTGTTTCTTTAATCCCATCGCTTCGGCTCTTTCTTTGGGTTTTGTAGAAATAACAATTAGTTTAGCCAAAGCTTTCATGACATCTACATAGCAGTGGCTAAGCGATTTCAGTGAATCAATTCTTGAGGCCCATCTGGTGGGGCAAAGCTTCTTTAAAGATCGAGAAGACGAAGCGAGAAGGTCCCATCTTTTGCTGCTTTGACTAAAAAGACAAAGAGTTGTTCAAGGATTCCAAAAAATGTAACATTTTCAGGGATACTGGTCATGGCATCATTTACTACCAAATTTAAATTGTGTGCCGCACAGTGCACAAATTTAGCAGTTAGCTGTTTTTTCAAAATTCTGGTTTTTACTCCAGTGTAAGCTCCAGACATTGTAGCTGCGCCGTCATATCCCTGTCCTCTGCATTTAGTAAGTGGGATATTATTCTCTTGAAGACTAAGTAGAATTTCTTCTTCCAATCCACCTGCTGATTGATCTTCCACCACTTTGAACCCTAAGAAACTCTCATTTATCACCAATGATATAGGTTTGCCTGAGGCATCTTTAGGGATTGTCACATATCTAATTATCGTGGACAATTGGTCTTTCTTGGTGATGTCTAGAGTGGTATCGAGGATCATTGAATAAAACATTGCATCGTTGATATCTCCCACTAAATCGCTCTTAACCTTATCACCTAGAACCTGAATCAGTTCATTTTGTATGGTCGGGCTAAGGTACTTTTGCTTTGTATTTTCATTCAACAGTTCATGTAACACGGGATCATATTCTGCTAAAAGTTCCATTATTGCCAGAAAATTGCCACTGTTAGTTTTTCCTATCTGTTCTCGATGGCCTCTAAAGGCCAAGTTACATGACGCAAGAGTAAGTGTTACATTAACTATTCTATGTAACACTTTGTACCATTTGGTTGTCTCCTTTTCTATTTCGTTTATGAAACTAGTATCGATTGTTTTTGTTTTACCCAAAATTAAGGGTGACACAAGCTTCTAAGTGAGAACTGCTATTTTCGTGCTCTTTGATTCTTTTCGCAATTCCTTCCCAGTACCTGACACCATTAACCCAGTTATTGTGGTAGTGAGGTGAGGATCTGTCAGCAAAAGCCAGCATGGATGGCAGTACACGTAGTCTCCCATTAAAGAGTAACATAGCCAATCTCTCTGAATACACATGCCGGTCTTAGTCCTTATTTCATAATATGCTTTGGAAAAATGCCTATTTTTCTGTTTCGGGTCTTTTGGAAAAGGGCCCATGGGTTTGCATGGGCCATGTCGTACAATAAGCTGCTTTGTGAAGTCATCAACGTTTTCTGTGAAATGGGCCCGGTCTGTGGGAAAAATATTGTTTGAATTAAAACTAGTAACTGGCTCAATGTTACATTCTGTTTGTTCAGGCTCTTTAACCGGGCCTGATGGAATTTCCTTTATTTCAATATCTCGGCTTGTGCTACTGAAACTAGAACAAGGCAATACCTCAGAACTAGATGGATCTTCATCAGCAGAACGATCACAATTTTCATTGGGCTTTAGATCCAAGGTCAGTTTAGATGTTGAAGGTGATAAGTCGGAACTAGAAAAACCGTCACCAGCAGAATGATCAACATTTTCTTCGGGCTTCGGAGTGTCTGAAATCAGATTGGATGTTGAAGGCCGTAAGAAAATGTCTATTTTGGTCATTTTAGACCGTTTCTCACTTTCTTCCACCTTCTTTTTGCGCTCCACTTAGGTGTTTGTAGGGCTTCATCATTATAACTTTATACACGCACACTCAAAAGTCAATACGATAAAAGTTCACTTTACAAACGGCCGTAAAAATTAGAAAATCGACACTGACGCTGAGGCGCAACGCACATCATACAAGTGTCAGACGCTGCACTGCACTGAGAGGGATGAGACTTGAGGGCTGAGTAGAAGATGTGGTGGGAGTGGGACGGGGAGTTGTGCAGTGCGAGGAGAGGGCGAGGGCCCGCTTCGGCACGGCTCCGGCGCGCCAGCCAGCTCTCCTCTCTATACCTGTTGTCTTGTCACAGGGCAGACGAAAACGCAACCATTTGTCCAGATCGTACTGCCACCATACTCCTACTATAAATCGAGTTACATAATCACTCGCCTATACTAAACATTTTAACCAGGAAATAAATTACATAACCAGAAAATTATTTTTTAATATCAATTGGTTCTTAACAAGATGAAGTAAAAATTAAATAACAGGTTTAACATCCGGGCCCCCAGACCCCGCCCCCCCCATTGGGGGTTCTGGGGGGGGGGGTGTAAATTACGTCACTGACTTTTGCCTTCTTTGCCTTGTAGTTTTTTGATTGGCTCTTGAGATAAGCAATTAATTTGCTGTATTTTGATATGTCAATATTTCTATGCACACTCAAAGTTGCTCTTAACATTGAATATTTCGTCCACATCGACGAGGAGGCAAACTTGCTTCTTTCATTAAAAAATAAGCCAACAGGACGTCCTCGTTTATGATGTTTGCACCTCTTTTCTCTCTCCATTCATTAAAGGTAGCAAATTCTTTTATGTATGCATCTTTAGATTTGGCCGGCAACAGTTGCAAGGTTACTTCTTCAGCTTCTGCTTTAATTTCTACCGGCAAAGAATCACTTTCTGACATTTTTCAAAACGACGCACACAAACGATTTCTAATTTTTCAAAAATATTGTTTTAATAAACAAGCATCCTAGCAACTAATAATGCAAAGCCGCCCAAAGTTTCACTAAATTTTCTAATATTTGCTATTACATTGAAATTTTAGAACTGTCAGATTACTTATTTTCAATTAAATTGGTTTGATTGTGGATAAAATCTTCTGTAGTTGCATTCGTGTATTTTAGTGGCATATTATCCTCTTAAGAAAATTAAACGCTCAAACTTCGTTCTCGCGATTAAATATTCTTGCGTGGATAATCTGCCTACTAAAACACATACAGGGTAGCTTTTATGTATGGAACCAAGGCTCTGTAGCCAAAACGGTTGAAGTCATCATTCTGGAAATTTTAGGGATCAAATCTGAAGCTATTTCACATAATTTGACACAATCAAAAAATTTCTTTGCTCGATAATTTTTTGACACGGCCGCCATCTTGAATTTTTTTAAATTGCAAGATGGGTCATGTGATATATCATTCGAAAGCTTATTTTATTAACTTTGTAACTGAGTTTGAATATTTGAGTTGGATGGTAAAAATACGCTCAGAAAAAGTACAAATTAATTTACTGCTCACGAAATAATTATCGAGAAAAAAAGAAACAATAAGACTTACATGGAGAAACAAGAATCATTAGATTTAAATAACATCGTATGTAGAAAATCAATGTTCTTAAGAAAACTGAAATACTTTAACGAATTAAATGCTCAAAATGTGAATCATTTACCTCCTGACAGTAATGTATACGATTTAGGAAAGAATTAATTGAATTTATCAACCAATTTTCTGGAATAGCTGCAATCTCAGCTTCAATACGGTTTCTCAATTCATTTAAATTGTAGGGTCTGTTCTTGTATACACAGCTTTTCAAATGGCCCCACAAGAAAAGTCCAGAGGGGTCAAGTAAGGTGACCGGGCTGGCCACTCGAGAGTTCCCCTTCTCCTTATCCAGCGTCTTGGAAAAGTTTTATCTAGATAATTTTGAACGTTTATCCCATAATGGGGTGGGGCACCGTCCTGCTGAAACCAGATATCGCCCCTAACAGCATTTGGGTCGTCCACGTTTGGAAAAAGTTCCACAATCCTAGGGATAACATTATCCTGTAGGATGTTAAGGTAACTGTTGGCATTGAGATTCCCTTCTATGAAAAATGGTCCAATAATTCTACCTTCAATTATGCCACACCATACATTTATTTTTGAGGATACTGGGTGTGCACTGTTTCCATCCAATGTGGATTCGTGTCGGAATAATATCGGCAGTTGTGTCTATTTACGGCGCCATTGAGAGTAAATGTGGCCTCATCAGAGAACAAAATGGAACTTGCAAAATTGTTATTCTCCGCAATTGCTTCCATAATGTTCTCGCAAAACTGATTACGTCTATCAAAATCGTCTTCCGATAATTCTTGTACTAAATGTACCTTGTAAGGATGATATTTGTAATGCTTTAGAATTTTCTGAACTGAATATCGAGACATATTATGGTTTAGTGCAAGCTGATATGCTGATGTTTTGGGCTGATGAACTACATCCATTAATACTGCCAGTGAATTATCCTCTGTAGCCACTGTTGTTGGTCGGCCACTTCTGCGACGGTTCTTAACACTCCCAGTGATATTATACCGTCGTAAAGAGTTGGCAAACTTCTTTATGCGTGCGTTTTCTATCGCCGTAACCAACCATCATAAGAATTTGTAATCTTTCTGATTCAGTTAGCTGATTCATTTTTACGAGACGGTTCTAATTGTTGAATAATAATGAACTTAGTAATGAGAATAACTGATGTTTTGACGTTATAACGTTACCTAGGTAACGTCACCTACGTAACGTGTCAAAAACATCGCCACCTAAATTAAAAAGGCGATAATACAAATAATTGCAGAAATAATTATTAGAATAAATTTTTTAGGTATTTCCTCCAAATACAACTTCAATGTTTCTAGTCAGTTGCAAAGTAAATAAAATAAGCTTTCAAATGATATATCACATGACCCATCTTGCTATTTAAAAAAATTCAAGATGGCGGCCGTGTCAAAATATTATCGAGCAAAGAAATTTTTTGATTTGTCAAATTATGTGAAATAACTTCAGATTTGACCCCTAAAATTTCCAGAACGATGCCTTCAACCGTTTTGGCTACAGAGCCTTGGTTCCATACATAAAAGCTACCCTGTATACAATAAACAGCTATTATTAACTTTATTATCAATGTCATTATAATACATTTTATAAAAATTAGTACTAGTACTACCACTAACTACTACTAATTTATCTGAAATATTTCCACTACCCATGCCGTGAAATGAAATAACATAAAATAATTGGATTTGGTTCGTTTAGTTTTCCAAAATAATCATACTATCAGAAATTGATTTAACGTCTTTCATAATGTGTATCAGTTTGCAACAGTAAACAAATTTGCAAAGAAGAAGAAATAAATTAAATTTATGAGTAGTTGTCTGCGACTGTGATGGGTGAAAATTCCGCCTTAAAACATTAACACAATTAAAAGATGTTAAATCAAGAGCAGATCCTCCATATTAGGTCTACTTTTTAAACTATATTAATTTTTTGTTAATTTACTTACGCTTTACCTCAGGTGATTACGTAATTATTCAAATTTAATGACACTTTGAAAATTTTTCTTTTATACCATTTAATTGGTTGTAAACGACGAATGGCTACAGGAACTAATTAGAATATTTCAAATTTACAAACAAAAATTAAAATAATTACTTCTTGCCATTACAATAACCTTGAAATAAATTAGTTCAAACTGGTAAGAAAGTTCATTGATTTTTATTAGATGTCAAACTAGATGAATAATATTTATGTTATGTATACCCTGCTACATATAAAAATCAGTAGGTCAGGTCAGGTTCAAGGTAACTTTATTGTTTTAGACTGCAGCAGGGGCGGGCGGTCTTGAAGGTCCCCCAGGGGGCCAAGGTGTCCGCCTTAAGCACAAACCTCGTAAATTTACCGCCTCCGGCAGCCTCAGTGATAGCTCCTCCAGTGTTAAACGACAGGTAAGTTGCTTCTATCATAATTTTAGCTACTTGTGAAGGGTGACTCCGCATTTTAATTGTTTACAAATATTACCTCTTAATATCTTTCACGCTTTTAATGTGCTAATTCTTCTCAGTTCCCAGCGAAATATCTCCCACTATTAAAACATTGTTATTGACATTTTGAAATGTTAAAAAACTTGTATTTTTGCTTTTGTAACAATAAGATTTACGTACGATTATATGCTTAAAAATCTTATAGTATAAAAAAAACGCCGTTTAACCAATTTTAGCTACATATGCGACTTAATCGGTTTGTTTAAGATACAAGAATAATTATTATTTTAATGTTGCACACGTGTTTTTATTTTCACTTCCAAATTAGAAGTACGCTACCTATTTATAAATAGGTACTCGTCTTTAGCTGAAGAATAGAAACGCAATGTCATTAATTTAACTGTACCTACACGTTGATGTAATTATTAATAGTTTTTTGCTGTAATTGCTTAGTAATAACCAGAATTTGTTTTAACTAAGACAAATACGAAGCAATTGCTTGCCTTATCAATTTCCAGCTGCTAAATAATTATCTTTGTGTTTATTAGTTCTTACATACGTGTTTCTGTTGTCTGTCGGTGCCACGCGTGTTGGTGTTTAATTTTTTTTTTGCTAAAACCAAATTGAAACTTTAAAGTATGTAATTTACGAAATTACGTGTAATCATGAAATATTCGTAGTATTTAGCTTGTTTATTATTTGATTTGGAGGAAAATTGGATTATTAAGGTTTTTTTAGATTAGATGTCACTCAGTGTGGTCAAGATTTTGAAATCTGAGTAATTTTTAAATAAAACCTGTTAGTGTATTACAATTTTTTCGGTTTAAAGTTATAGTTATAGATATTCTGCTGTAATTATTTAGTTAATGTCAGTTCACAAAGATACCGGCTAACCAAAACTGTGGTAGACTTGCATGAGTCCTCCTGCGGGCTTAGGACACTTTGCCCAACATCCAATGGACACATTATTGCCCAATTTTTTGCAGTAGCAACTGTCATGTTGGATAAAACACCCAACGACCCAACTTCAGGGACAGGAGACAACGCATAATTTGCTATTTGGATCGTGCTTCCACTTGACTTGACGCCCAACTTGGACATATCGCCAAGATTCAAGCTGGACACTTTAATGTTTAGACAAACATCCTACTTCATAACATTGAACTCAATGGTGTTTTGTTGGAGTCGTTTATTTCTATTACATTTTGTTTAAAAATTTTTGTCAAATGAAACCAAAGAAGATTATATTTAATTCGGAACTCACAGCAATTGTAAATAGTAAATAGTAACATTTTTGTTCACTTGTCAGATTGACATTCGCTATGAAAGATTGTAACCATTTAAATTCGAAAAGGTTTAATTCCTTTTTTAAACCTTTTTTTCAAAATCAAATAAAAAATATCTTATGTAACTTGTAACGAAACATGATTTTTTGTAACTCATGTGATATTGATGGACCTCTATCGTGACTGGTAAAATAAATCGGTACGCGACAACTCGGCGATTCCATGTCGGCGAGAATCAACTCGGCGATGGTCAAGTCGGCGATCGGAAACTCGTCGATGGTCAACTCGGCCATTTCAACTCAGAGATGCTATACTTGGCGACGGCGAAGTAGAATTTTATAAGAAGGAAAGTAAAAACATGATATTGTAGAAATTCTTTGATTTTATTCATCATGTACAATGCATAATAATAAGTACAATAATATACAACATCTTATTCCATATTATAATTGTGGGATAGCCCTCTAAGGTATTCGATTATATTGTCTCTATTGTAATTGGCCACCTTATTTAAAATTCTTTGGTCGAGTTCCACATAGCGTCTTCTTTTAATTGTGACACTGCGCCCGGTTATTGCTCTTTCGTAGTCAGCATCATATGTTGTCTGAACCTTCCTTAAATTTTCTATGAAGGTCCATAATGTTAGGTGAGCAATCCCAGAACCGAAAGCCAATTGCAGCTTACGGTGACATGCTTCGGCGAAATTATTAGTTCTGTCTCTTCCATTCAAAGTGCGGAAGTAAACAGACCAAATCGCTGATGGAAACGTTGCCGGCATTCTAGTTCCATTATTTCTCAGTCGTCCGATGTAATTATTGGTGAACCATCCCAAAATAGGTTCGAATTCATCTGGCAAAGAATCTTCTAATTCAGCAATTGCAGCAATTACATCCTCTTGTGGAACAAATGCCAGTGAAGTAATCATTTTCGCTTGTAGTGCAAATTCTGGATCAGAATTGTACCGACCAAGGAGATTACAAGAAGATAAATGCCTTCGAAGATTCTTTACTAGGTGGAATAAACACCCCAAATATCTGCTTCTGGGAAAACTTGTCGTATAGCCTGGTGAATCCCCAATTCGTAATCCACGCTGATGCTTTCGGGATTCAACTGTGGCCAAAGTTCTCTTACCATGTTGAACAATCTAAGGTAAGTTTCTGCGGTCTTATCGGGTAGCCAACAATACAGTATTGGAAACACAGGACCCTTATCTTCGTGCGTATCTTTCCTTGCCAAAATGACAAATATTTGCGCGAAAAGTGGTGGGCTCAATAAGAAAGTGCCATCCACAAATAATTCTTTCATACTTGCACTCCACGTTGAATGGTATTCTCTACCAAATATCAATATACGCTGTGGATCAACCTGAATTCTTCCAGAATCCGCCAACAAAAATTCTCAAAATTGGTAGGGCTGTACTCGTATTGCGAGTACTCATGTGGAATGTTAATTGCCTCGCGAGTTTCTGGATTTGCCGGTGCGTTGGACGTGTTTATTCTTACTCTCTGAATGGTCCTCCGCATAACATTCGAACTTGGGAGAATTCCTTTGACGGCAGCCGAAACACTTTCTAAAATTCGTCCTCTAATTTGAGAAGGATTTTCCATCGTTGTCGTGGCCAGGTGCTTTACGGTGGTATTCATTTGTTGCGAAACAACATTTGCAGCATTTCCTACTGTACTGCATGTGTGCAGATTTCGGATTGAATTGAAAGTACCATCCACAATATTGGTCCATATCCTGCCCTTGCAATTTTCATGTTTATGTTCACAGCGCCAGAATTGAATGGTGTTGTCTTTATTGGTTTTATCCTTGGTGTAGAGATATCCATCCCAGGAGTATTTTGCCTGGCCCCTTTGGCTAAGCACGTTTTCCATCTTACTGAGAAAAACGGAAAATTTGTTATTTCATTGAAACAGTACTGTAATAAATAATATTTCTTACCTTGTTCGATGAATATAAATTAATTATAACAACGTTGGCTTAAGTATTTCGGTACCCGACAACTTACAAAAAACAAAATCGCACACACTGTCACTACTTCAGACACAAATCTGTAATAATTGGAAAGAAAAGCAAGAATTTACCTTTATACTGTAAAAATATGAATTGTATGAGGTGGAGGTGGAAATAGTAGTTTTCGTAATGAGTTCTTGTGTAAATTCGGCTAAAAAGAACTAAAAAGGTAATTAACATAATGATGATAACAATGAAGGGCTTAAAGATTAACTAGTCATTAACGTTATTAATTTTACAACCTGTGGTATTGGAAATTAAATAAACAAGGAACATTTAGTTTGGACTACTGATTATATTTTGTAATACTAAAATATTTTAAATTATCATGCACATCATTTGTATTGTAATCTAACAACAAAAGAATTTTTGTTTAATGTAAAAGTTGTATTGTATTTCTAATTGGTACTCCTTAGGCGATAGTACCCTTGAATAGACCGGATTAGGAATCTATGTAACTAGCAAATTAAACAATGAATTAATTTCGGCAACATGGGCAAGTAATAAAATATATACGGTTGTCAGGTTACTAGAAATTCTGAATTGTGTAACATTAAAAAAAATATCTATGGTATCACATTACTGTTCCATTAATAATTATTATCAATTAAATCTATTGTCTAATTAAATGCTCTTTAAGCGCTTTTTTCACATAAACAAATCTTGCAAAATAGATTGGCGTTCATTTTTGTACTAAACTGAAGGTCCTGCAACACCTACCGGATGTTGGTCCAACATATTGAAATAACCCTGTATAATGAACACTAATCTAATCTGGAAACTATTAAACCCCATATCACAGAATATAAACAACGGGCAGAAGCGATGGCTAAGCATTCTTTTTAGAACGATATTTTTAACGCTTGGGTGCGAATCCCTCAATAAGTGTGACACCGCCACTAGCCTTCGCTTCTGTCCGTATTCTGTGCCCATACTATGTTAACCATCAAAAGAGTAGTTTATCGAATGTACTGACTAATGACGTAATGCAATTTGCACAAGAGGCACAATGAATTAATGAAGCTTAAGCAGTATAATAATGGTAGCATAATAATATTGAGAGTGTTTCTTGGCCGATTTTATCATCGCCGAGTTTCCCATCGCCGACTTGACTATCGTCGAGTTGGTATCGCCGAGTTGACCATCGCCAAGTTGGTATCGCCGAGTTGACCGTGCTCGAAAATAAATAGCTCTTAAAGTAAAATGAATAATACTTCAATCCAACCGGGTGTATGTTAGAAGGTGTTTTGACATATAAAGTGCATAGTCAAACATTTGTTGTTAGTGTTGAATTGCTGTGTTGACTTGATGATGACATCTTGTTGTCGAAATCGGTTGTCATTTATTTATAATTAATTATTAATAAATAAAAGAATAGGTGCACTTCTTAACCTTATTTATAAATATTAACCAACAATTTTAACCACCTATTTTTTTCTCTATATGACAGTGTGAGAGTAATACATCAGTTTCAAAAGTTAAAATTGAGTCTGCGTATTTATTCCTCCATTTTTTATTTTCTGTACAAAGGCAATGCAATACTCCAAGAACGGCCAATCTGAAGAAATTTGGTATTTAGAAGATTTTTTTAATAAATGCTTCATATTGATTAGATTTTGGGCATAATCTTAATAATCAACAGAAGGCCATTTTAGGTATTTTTAAAAAAAAATTTAAAGCATGTCTTATATCACTTTTTTAAATAACAATTGTCTTTAATGGTTTGTTGCAGAATGTTTGATTATAGAATATTATTAAATAGTTGTATAAGCAGTCTATTGTTGAACGAGAAGAATTGTGGCACGACGAGCAAAACGAGGAGCGTCACAATACAACGAGTGCAACAATTGATCACTAATACAACATAATTGTAATATGACAATAAATATAAGATACAGAAATTGAATTGAAAATAGCAATTGTCATCGCTTGGAATTATGCATGCAACAAGATGGTGGTCATGTAAAGCATATCATACATCAATAATAATTACGTTTGTTTATATATAAAATATTATTCAACTTATTTGGGTTATTATGGAACGCACCTGAAAAAACAATATTTTTGAAACCTCTGAAGAAAATCATTTTGTTAATAGTAACGGTATACAATGTGTCCCAGATTCAATGTTACAGCAAATACCTTCGTTACCGTAGCGATTACTATAACATTTTTAGACAAAAATTGCTATTGCAACATATTTGGTATAGGGTGGACTGGACTGGACTAAACTTTTTTTTTCAAATAGAACACCCTGTATATAGGTGGATATTTAGTTTCTATGGTTAATTGTATACAATTTGTTATTTAACGCATATAGCATCGAAACTTGACAGTTTTCGAGATAGTATTGGCATATTTAGTAAACAAAATTTACGCGCGAATGAACAATGACTATAAATTTTATAATAACAAATTACAATTACATTCATACAAAATGTGTTCAAATTGATGTCAATTTCATGTAACGTATGTTTCTAATATATACGATTAAAATTCTCTGAAACAATGTAACACCAAATATGATAATAGCAGCGTATTTCATAGAAACATGCGTTACTTCAAATTGACATCAATTTGTACACATTTTACAAGAAATTGTTTAGGCCATTGTAATTTGTTATTATAAAATATCTCGAAAACTGTCAAGTTTAGATGCCATATTAGTCTAATAAAAATTGGATACAATTAACCATAGAAACTAAATATCTTCCTATATACAAAGTGTTCCATTTGAAAAAAAAACTTTTAGTCCACTACGACGTTTGTGAGCAACCTATAGTGAATATGTTGCAATAGTAAAATAAAATTGACAGGTTTGATCAATTTTTGTCTAAGATATTTTTTTTGATTGATTTTGGGACATGCTGTATATACCGTAATTGACTGAATGTAGTTGCTTAAGATGATTGTCCGTTTGTTTTGAATTAATTAGTACATTTATTTATTTATCTTTAAAATCTGTCCGAATGACGTCTATACTACAAATAAAAGGTGAATCTGTTAACTATTAATTATCGAAAATAAGAAAGTCTGGTAGTCTTAGAAACCTGTACATTTTTTTGAATTGTCGTTAAATCTTGAAGAAGGTTTTGATAAAATGACATAATTTCATTAAATAGAACTTTTACTTTTAGCTAACTTCAATGACAAACATTTGATATCAACGGCGGAAAGTAGTATCGTATGGACATCTTCTAGAATGCATTTTTTTAGTTTTTTTAATTAATGTCCATTTCTTAAATACAGTAGCAACAACAACATAAATTTTATTGATTTTTTAAGGGGGATTAAACTTTCATGTTCTGTTATTTTGTACTCTTCGTCTTTGTCTTTCCAACGCCTTTAAATAAAACTACGAGAAAGGAAACCACGGAGTGCAGGGAAGAAAGTCAACTGTTCATTTTGCTTGACAAAATGACATTTTGCAATTTGGATACAATATGATACAATATTAGCTTTTATGCTTGAAATATTTATTTTGCATTTATAAAGGATTGCGGTTAGTGCTTAATTAAATGCTCAAATTTCTCTCAGCTAATTGGAATTATCCAATTTGAGCATTATGTTATTCATCGACATTTAACTTTCTTTGCAGTACACTCTGTTTTTCAAATAACCCTCTCTACTATTTCAGCACACATCAAAAGTCTTGTTTAATACATTCAATGCAAAGATATGTAGCACCATCTTGCTGAAACCAGATATTATTAAAGAATATTGATGGTATCCTTCACTAAATTTGATTATTTAAAATGTTCGGATAGTGGGGGCCCGTCTGGACCCCAAGTATTTAAAGAAAAAGAATCGAAAGAAAAATCTCCGGTCCTGTTAAAGGCAACGTTTCGGTAGCAGGACCGGGGAGTTTTTTCGATCCTTTTTCTTCAAATAGTAAGGGTCCAGACGTGCCCCCACTATCTGGACATTTTAAATAATTATTAAAGAATTTTTCAACCATGTAGCGAAATTCTGCAATTATCCCAACATTAAGTTTTTTCCTAAAATTATAATCATTGATCAAAGTCAATAAGCTCTTCCGTCTCTTTTCTTAGTTTTTCTCCTAGCAGACTACGGTCAATCTGTTTTAATATCCATTCACTAGACACCATTGATTGGTGATAGGTGGACGATCTGGATGAGCATCACTAAATTACGAACTTCTTTGAATCATCACGTCAACAGTCATTAAGTGGAATGTAGAATAAGAAATATAATCTCTTTAAGCAGAATGAATAATAATTTACAAAACTAACGAAGAAAGTTTTTTTTTATTCTAGTAATCAGAAATAAACAGTTCAGTTTTTTTCGGAATTAATTAAGTACTTAAGTAAAATTTTGAATTTGAAATTCTTTAAATTCTTAGAAAGTTTATAAGGATTCTTTTGAAAATTTGGATTAGAAGGTTTTTGGGACGAGAAAAACGAATCCGTACTTTATTTTGCGGTAGACGCTAGAGGACGCTACAAACAGTTCTCTTGGTTGTTAAAAATTGGTTATAAGTTTTTTATCTTTGTGTATATGTCAGTTTTATTAGAAAAATATTATCCTCCTATCTATCTTTTACAAATAAGGTATACTTGTTTTATGTCGATAAATTTAACCGTTTTTGATTTATTTCTTCTTCTATTAGAAGCAATTTAATAAAATAAAATAAAAGTTTGTAATTACTTACGTAAAATGCTAAAGATTATTATGACCCATTGTTAGGGAAATTTTCGTTTGTGTGCGATTATTAAATTTATGTATGTACGTGCAATGGAAGATAAGTTTTTAGTTTTATGCCAAATGTCTTACATGTTAAAAGTGTACAAGTGCTGTACGAGTAACCCATTAAAGAAACAATTAAAATCATCTACCTATATAATATTCAAGGGCCAGATCTTAGGCCTAAGTGAAAGTCGGCGAATTTATGTAATACATCGAATCATTAAGGTAAGATTTATTTCTGTTGGGTTAATCGTATAAATCAAACAACAATTGATACAGTCCATTTTGCCAACATTAAATTTGGTCCTGTCAAGCCGGATGCCGTAATTTTATTGTAATCGTAATTAATTTGCCGGAGAAAACTGTATTTTTCCATTGCACGTACAATTTGAGATATCGCGCGTTGTGTGTTTTATCAGTCTTTTGTGACTTTGCATGCGCTACGATTAAATTTCTTTTCATTATTAATATTTAATATTCAATAATTGTAATAATAATGCCGAACACCGACAATTCTGATCCTGCCGTAATTAATAGAAATAAATTAATCGCTAAACGCGAGAAAATTTATGCTAGTGTACAATCCATTTTCGATTATTCCTTCAAACTATCTAAAGATAACGTCCACGCATTTACACCGCGATTTGAAAAGTTAAACCGACTGGAAGAAAGTTTTGAGGACATTCAAGATATTATTTTGGAATTTAATTCTGAACATGATCCGTCGTTAATGATTGAAGTTAACAAAACGCAAACGTCATTTGACGATTTAATTTACGGTGCTAAAGCTCCGTATTTAACTCTTATGAGAGAAGTTCCTAAAGCTACTGGCGAAAAATTATCTGCCACTTCTTGTTTGAATTTGCCAGAGTTGGAAATTAAACCCTTCAAGGGCAAAATTTCTGAATGGCCCACATTTTTCGGATTGTTTGAATCATTGATAGACAAAAACTCTTCCCTTAGTATTATCCAAAAATTTCAATATTTGAAAACTTTAGTTCTGGAAGAAGCTGCCGCAGTCATCTCTGATTACCATTTGTCAGAAGAAAATTATCAACTTGCCTTAACTGCTTTAAAAACACGATATCAAAATAAACGAAGGTTGGCTCAAATGTATATCGATTATATTTTGAATTTCGGTAAAACTTGTCCAAAAATTCCGCCAACTTGCAAAAGTTTTTGCAGATTCATTCCACTTCGGTTAATGCCTTTAAAGCACTTGAGTTGCCAGATCAAACTGACTTTCTTTTTACATTTATGCCTTCAGAATCTTGATAGTTCCACACGGAAAGCGTTTGAAAATAAATTCAGTAATGTTTCTGTCCCCACTTACTTAAACTTGATTGGTTTTGTGTCAGATTTATGTAGAACTAATGAATTGATTAATAGTTCAAATGAAAAAGAACCACAACCTTCTGCAAGAAAACCTCGAATGTCATTCTTAACTCAAGAATTAAATACCAATCAAGTATCCAATACTGTTAAAAATCGCAACTCTCAAAAATGCCAACCTGTCCGTATTGTGATGCTAGCCATACCTTATCGTTATGTTCTAAATTCAAAACCGTACCTTTGAGTACAAAATACGAAACACTTAAAAGAAGTCATCTGTGTTTTAACTGCTTTGGACCTCATTTAAGGTCTTTGTGTAAATCCAAATACACATGTTCGCATTGTAAAAGCAATAAACACCATAGTTTACTGCATCCACCTATTGAGCAAACAAGTATTCCGTCAAATTCCCTTTCGACACAAATTGATAACGTCGACCAACCAATATCTGTCACACCTACCCACTCATTATCGTGTAGTGTATCTGATCCTACTCCTAAACATCGAATTGTTATGTTAGGTACCGCAAAATCTTATTAAAAGATTCTTGGAATCAGTATCAAGTGGCTAGAGCAGTTTTAGATTCTGGTTCACAGATTTCCGCCGTAACCTCCTCGTTAGTTCAAAAACTGGGCCTAAAACCATTTTCTGTACCGTTTGAAATTGTAGGAATTTCTAGAAATTCTTCAAAACCTATGGCTCAGTGAAATGTGTCCTTTCTTCTAGATTTGCGCCTGACACAAATATTCCGTTTTGTCCAGTAGTGCTGCCCGCTATTGCTCAACCTCTACCAAACGTTCCGTTGCCTAATCTCAAACAACATTACCTAAATTTTCGCTTAGCCGATGAAGAATTTTATGAACCTTCTAATGTTGACGTTCTGTTAGGAGCTGATGTTTATCCGTTTATCTTAAGACCTGAAAAATGTCCTATAATTGTGGGAGAACCTAGTCTATTCGACACAATTTTTGGTTTCGTCTTAACTGGTCCTGTATCCGCTGAGCACGCAAATGTGGACCGGTCATCCTTGTTGTTGTTAAGTCCCTCTCTGGAAGTCACTCTTAAACAGTTCTGGGAACAAGAAGAAGTATCTAAACCCTTGCCTGAAAATCCTGAAGATACCCAAGCCGAACTTTATTTTAAAAAACTGTGACCCGTAATAGTGATGGTAGATATTCAGTTGCTCTGCCATTTAAATCTGTAAATTTTAATTTAAACAATAGGGAGATAGTCAAAAGGACATACTCTTATTATTTGGAAAAACGATTAAAGAAAAATGAGTATTTAATAAACTCTTACCATGATTTCTTAACTGAATATCTGCAACTGGGTCATATGAGCGCTGCTAAACTAAGTGCTGATTATGTATTGCCACACCACTGTGTAACAAAGTCGAGTAGTAGTAGTACCAAAGTCCGAGTAGTTTTTAATGCCTCTGCCACCGATAAATCAGGCCTTAGTTTAAATGATCTTCTTTATCGAGGTCCAAAACTCCAAAAATCTCTACCTGATTTGATCAATCAATTTCGAACCAAAAAATACGCTATTTGTGCAGATATACGAATGATGTATCGACAAATATTAATTCATCCTTCCGATAGAATTTACCAACATATCTTTTGGAAACGTCCTGGTTCAAATGAAATACAGGAGTTTGAACTAAATACTATAACCTATGGTTTAAAACCTGCCCCGTTCCTAGCTCAAAGAGTTCTAAGTCAATTAGTAGACGATGAAGGCCGTAGGTTTCCGCGTGCTAGTCACGCTATAAAGTATCAAACATTTATGGATGATGTGTTAACCGGTTCTGATTCGTACCAAGAAGCGTGTTATCTAAAGAATGAACTGATGCAATTGTTAGCGTTAGGGAAGTTTGAACTACGTAAGTGGGCTAGTAACGATTTAACCCTCTTAGATGATCTTCCTTTAGAACACCGTGAAAAAACTTTAACGTTTAAGTCCGAAGAAAACTTCATAAAAATACTCGGTCTGGTTTGGAACCCTGGATGTGATTTTTTGAGTTTGTAGTGCAGCCATTTGAAGGAACAGTTACCAAACGTTCCATTCTTTCCTATGTTGCACGAATTTTTGACCCGATGGGGTTCCTCTCTCCTGTAATTTTATACATTAAATGGTTTCTGCAACAATTGTGGTTGTCTCAATGTGATTGGGATGCCCCTAGCGGGTGCCCTTTTAAGTGATTGGAATCAGTTTGCTTTGGATTTGCCTGCAGTTTCAAGTATTGTAATTCCTCGATTTATAGGAGTATCTGGTTCAAAGAAATTGCTCGTTGGGTTTTGCGATGCTAGCGAAAAAGGTTATGCTGCTTGTTTTTATTTAGTTTCTAAAGTTGAAGGATCTATTCAAACTTGTTTAATTGCCTCAAAAACAAAAGTAGCTCCGTTGAAACCGTTTAAGTCTTCCAAATTTAGATTTGAGAACGTAGCATATAATTCAGTGCGATTGTACACGGATTCAAAAACAACTCTTGCCTGGTTAAAAACTCCTCCACACCTTTTAGGAATATACGTTGGAAACCGTGTCAGTGAGATTCTCGAACTTACAAATCCGATTGATTGGTTTTTTGTTAATTCCGAGGACAACCCGGCCGATTGTGCGTCTCGGGGATTGATTGGCTCTAAATTGCGTGATCATCCTCTTTGGTTTAATGGCCCAAGTTTTCTTACTACTTCTGAATTTTTTGATAATACTCCTAAACGGTTGTTATTTGATACCATGGAAGTTCCCGAGATGAGAAAAACTTAACTTCTCTTGCAGTAAATATAGAAGTTAGTTGGATTGAAAATTGTATTGAAAAATTTTCTTCCTTTTTAAACTAGTTCGTACTTTCGCTTATATCAAACGATTTATTGCCCATATGCGAAAGAAAATAAGATTTATCAGTTCTGTTTTGACTGCCGAAGAGTTGCATAATGCTCTTATTGAATTGGTACGTCTTGTTCAATTCCACTATTTTCAAAAGATATTACATGCCTTAACAGTCATAAAAAGAATAGTTTTCTAAGTTACTATCTTTAAAACCTTTCTTAGACACTCAAGGCTGCCTACGTGTAGGAGGACGACTTAGCAACTCCTCTTTGCCTCTAAGTATAAAGCACCCATTGATTTTACCAAAACAAAGTCACCTGTCTAATCTAATTGTTGATCACTACCATTGGTTATCTTTACATTCAGGTGCTCAGACCGTTCAATCGCTAATTCAGCGGAAATTTTGGATATTATCTAGCCGTTCGATAGTAAGATCACGAATTAACAAATGTTTGCAATGCCACAAGTTGAAAGCTCAAACAGAACAACCGATTATGGCTGACTTACCTAGTTCTCGCGTACAAGTAGATCGTCCATTTAATCAAGTCGGAACCGATTATGCAGGCCCGTTCACTTTAAAGGAAAGTGCACGACGCAAAGCGCCTCTACTGAAATCCTATTTGTGTGTTTTCGTATGCATGGTCACCAAAGCAGCACATCTTGAGGTTGTCTTGAAACTGTCTTCAAATGCGTTTCTTGCTACATTCGACAGATTCGTTTCACGTCGTGGGCTTCCTAAAGTTATGTACTCCGATTGTGGCCGAAATTATGTTGGTGCGGCTCGAAACTTGAAAGAAGTGAACGCCTTTCTTGAGTCTAATCATACCAAATTTTATGATTATTTTGTTTCTCGAGGTGTAACCTGGAAATTCAATCCTCCAAGTGCCGCAAATTTTGGAGGCCTTTGGGAAGCTTGTGTTAAATCTGCCAAATCCCTAATGAAACGAGTAATCGGAGAAACAATTTTAACTTTTGAAGAGATGACAACTTTTCTTTGTCGAGTAGAAGCGGTGTTAAATAGTAGACCTCTTTGTCGCGTGTATAATGATCCTGATCATGTCGATTATCTCACTCCTGGCCACTTTCTTATTGGACGTCCTTTGCTAGCCTCTCCAGAATCTCCTCTTGAAGAGGCTATTAACCTTCATAAACGTTGGACTCGTGTTAGACTTCTATCTCAATCTTTCTGGAAAAGGTGGCATAGTGAATATCTGGTTACGTTAAACAACCGAGTAAAATGGTCTGCTACAAGTACTGCCGTTGCTGAGGGCGAAGTAGTTTTTTTAAAGGATGCCTCCAGTAATCCTTTAACCTGGCCTATAGCCAAAATTGTTAAAGTCTACCCTGCCCCGGACGGTGTTATTCGGGTAGTAACTATTCGCACGGCAAAGGGAGAATTTACTCGACCGGTTAACAAATTGTTGCGTATGCCTCATTAAAAAACTTTAACATTTGTAAATAACTGTATGTGTGTCTACTTATTACCAATTATTGGTTGCGTATATGAATTATCCTTTTATTTAATTTTTCGTATTACTTTAACCTGTAAAGCCCTTCCGTGCTTTAAAGGGGTGGTGATGTTAGGGAAATTTTCGTTTGTGTGCGATTATTAAATTTATGTATGTACGTGCAATGGAAGATAAGTTTTAGTTTTATGCCAAATGTCTTACATGTTAAAAGTGTACAAGTGCTGTACGAGTAACCCATTAAAGAAACAATTAAAATCATCTACCTATATAATATTCAAGGACCAGATCTTAGGCCTAAGTGAAAGTCGGCGAATTTATGTAATACATCGAATCATTAAGGTAAGATTTATTTCTGTTGGGTTAATCGTATAAATCAAACAACAATTGATACAGTCCATTTTGCCAACACCCATGATTACATTAATACAGTCTTATTCGTTTGATAAATAATTGTATAATATTCATTTGTTCATTTCTAAATAAATTGCTAGTATTTAAAATTGTTTGTTACAGTTCATCCACGTATTAATAGAGTCACTAAAAACATTTGATTTTAAAATACCACAAATACTGAAATCCATGTGTAACGGTTGCAATTCACAAATAATAAAACAAATAGAAAATGACGGTTCTAGCGATACAACCTAGAAACAAAAAAAGAACAATACTATTTGGCTTGAAATAACTTACTAAATTTATGGAAAATCCCATATAAGTAAGAGTTAACACAGCAGTGTCCGGCTTAGTCGGTGAGTTGGGGAGGTTCTTGAGGAAGCTGAAAGAAATAAACTGCTCCGTAACGAGGCGCCACTTGCTAGGTAATAGAGAGAAATAAAACCGACCAACAGGAATTTAATAGGTCTTACTTAAGGTCTACTACGCTAAAACGAACACAAATCAGAGAAACAAATAGACATGTAAATATAGTAAATACAATTTAAAATATTAGAAGAATCTGGGAGATGTGAGAGATTCTATTGCATGAAACTTACGTGCGTTAGCAACAACAAATTAATTAGTGTTCGCAATTAAATATGTCTAAATTCAGTTAAGCTTATTGTTTGTTACCCCTCAAATTAAAGTTAACGTACCAATTCAAGATTGGTGATTAAGGAAACTCGACGCACACACGTCACTTACCCACGGTGACTTAAAAACTAGAATTAAACTCGGACTAGTATGGTAAGTAGCTCCCGCCAACCCAAAAGGCCTTTTGTTTTAGCTTCACCCACTTTATTGAAAGCGCCACAGCTTTGATGGAGCTAGTGAAAACAAAACCAAACGTCGGTGGATAGAGTCTACCCCGAATAACAATTTGCTTATACACTAGGGATTCAAACCGCTTAATGTCACATGTACGTGAGCTCCAAACGCATGCAAAGTGAATAGGTTCCTTATACAATAAACTTAGCTGTGTACTGATGCATGTAGTTCTCATAAGTAAGGTTTTTGCTAACGACAGCAGTTGACAGCTATTAGAAGATTGGTAGTTACAGGATTTCTCTGAGGATGACTAGACGACTAAGCTCGGAAAGTAGATATGTTCCTTCGAAATAGCAGGAACGCAGCGTGAGCGACCATCAACTGGTGGAGTACAATCGGCCGTTGCAGCTCCGAGGTAGGCGATACCGTCGTAGTCGTCACGTTTTTGTAGCGAAGGATTCCCAATTACTCGTTCCAGCACCTCCAGGAATTATCCAAATGGTAATGTACAAGTAAAGTATGAGGTCCAAACACGTGCTAAAGCATAGTTGTAATTAGAATAAATACAACTTTGAGACCAACAAAAGAAATAGCAAAAGAAGACACTTACGGTGAAATCGGTCGGATTTATATTTCCACACTAATTCAACTTGGAATTATTGAAGCCACATTGATATTTTACGTGTAATTTTTAGCTTCGTGAAGCACGCCGACAATCGCCCAATAGAAAGAAGGTCACAAGATGTCCACCCATCGTCTAATTTTATGAATAATCGATCCACCAATGAGAAAAATCGTAGTGTGCGCGGTAAAATTCATTTTCGGGTTTAAATCTGAGCTTTGTGCGAGCGATAGAAACATGCTGCCGCCACCTGTCCACTATTAGGGAAATTTTGCGTTAGGATAGTTTGGCACCTGTACAAAAAAAATAGGCAGGAACACACACTGCCTTTCATAAAACATGTTGTGTCTCACATCCAATGGTAACTCATAAAACTCTAAGAAATGTAAGTATAAACGGCCAATGGTCAACAGAGACCAACACATGATTTCCAACAATACCACACCAAATATTTATCTTAAATTCATGTGGGAAATGACGTTTTCTTAATATATGGAGGTTTTCATTATCCCAAACATGTTTATTTCTGAAGTTAAACACGCCGACGTGTAAATGTGGCTTCGTCTGTAAACAGTACCTTGCTTAAAAAGTGTGAATCATCATTATACCGGTCTAAGAATCGAAGACAAAATTGTTCCATATCTGGAAAATCTGCAGGTAGTAAATTCTGCACTCAGCTAAAGTGATACGGGTACAGTTTTCATTATGAAATAATCTCTAACTAATCATAAAGATTTTTAAATAATTTGTGATTTGGTTGTAATCTATTTGGGTAACTTTCTAAATAGCTACGACACGCACGACGTCAATTAAAATTTTCTTTCGCAAAAATACATACCATATCTCGAATTTCTTTATTAGAAAAGAAATTATGGCGAGGCATATTTCACGTGATATTATTAATTTTAAACAGATACTTAAATGAGTACACTATTTAACATAAGTTACTTGTAACTAAGCTAATTGTAAATACTACAGTTTGTTTTCAAATAACCAAAGCTTACTATGGTAGTTTTACATAAGTAACTACAAACTTTTATTTTGTTTTCTTGGATTGCATCCAATAGAAAAACAAACAATAAATTGAAAATGGTTAAATTTAACAAGTATACCTTATTTGTGAAAAATAGATAAGAGGATAATATTTTTCTAATAAAACTGAGGAAAAGGTTATAACCAATTTTAACAACCATGAGTACATTTCATAGCGTCCTCTAGCGTCAACAGCAAAATAAAGTACCGATTTGTTTTTCTAGTCCCAAAAAACCCCCTAATCCAAATTTTCAAAAGAATCCTTTGAAAAGTTTCTAAGAATTTAAAGAATTTCGAGTTCAAAATTTGAAATTTAAGGCCCTGTAATTTTTTATTATTTTCAAATGGATTAAGGTTAGTTTGGTTGAATCGCATTATTTTGATACAAGGAATCTACTATTGCCCTGTGTTGCATTAGTTTCGGGACACCCTGTAGAATGATACATTCGTGAATTTAAAGAACAAATTCAACTTTCCTATCGATCTTTGGGAAACACTTTTTCAGAGTATTTTCTAACATAGTGATCGTGCACCACACTCTCAAAATTTAAGTTATTTTGAAATAATTATGTTAGGGCCACATTGATCTAAGTTAAGAAAACTTTATCACCATTTAATAGACCAAGGAAAGTGGGTACTTAAAATATGACTCCTACCAACCATTTAAGTTTAGGGTTCTTTATAGGATATATTTTGAGCTTTTTCATTATTTGCCAATATTACTAAAGTTTGTTACCGCTTATTAGTAAACAATTATATAGCAGTGTTCGATGACCCCCCGGCAGCTCTTCTTAGTCGGAAGTGGTCTGAGTGGATGGAAAGATGTTCACAACGAAGGCCTCTACACTGCTCGGAAAATTTATAAGGCACCACCTAGGACTATGTAAACGAAATATCTAGAGCCCCTAGGTACTCATAGATACAGAAATAGACCTTACGTGCATAGAAATCAGTATATTGTTTTAGCGACTAGAGTTCAATTAACATCGAGACACACATAAACATAGTAATAGACAATATCAATTCGAATCAATAGCATATAAGGTTATCAAATACTAATCGTACACGAGAGCGAGTTAACAACACGAAGATAATTTCGAGGCACAAGCGCCCTTAAATAGGTTAGCTTATTTGACCGTCACGAACATCGAATATTGTTCCAAAGGTACTTAATAACAATTACGACGAGTACCTGACCGTGGCCGATTATTTAAATAAGTTCAAAGCGCACATAATTAATTGTACTTAAAGGCGCCAAAAAAGTACGTTGTTAAACTTTCAACCACGATACAAATACATATAACGCGACAAAATTAATTAATGGCATGCATAAAGAATTAACTTAGTTTGTGTAACTAAGAAGTTGTCTGTGTTTGACAGTTAATCGGTAGAGATACCAGCTCTCGTATCCAAATCTAGTATTTGAGTATTCACGAAGAAAAGCAAACCAAACGGGACTCCACTGATAACAGTTGCTGGACTGCACCAATGATTAGATAACCGGCTAGGTGGCCTTGACTCGACGATGGCCTCCAGGGAAGTTGATCGACCATATAAGTATAGTTGACTTTGTAATTAGTTTAATAAGTTTTTCAGTAAATTCCAACGGTGGTGTGATATCCACTTCGATAGGTTATAATTTTGGATTATTAATATTGCCAGTACAACCCTTATCCAATATCCAACAACTAATTAAAACAAAGTACGTCAAACCAACGACCAAAACGAAGGCAATACCAAACCAAAAAAAAGTACCTAAAATTAATAGAACCTGTAACAACAAATATTTCATTAAAACAAAGGAAAGTAAAAGAAAGAAAGGTACTTACACTGGAATCGTAACCAAAAATTTATTCCCTAATTAGAATGGGACGATTTTACTTCACTCGCTATTATTAAGCACGTGTCCAATTGTTCAACTTTTAGACAGCATTTTACAAGTACACCCTTTAACAACGAAGATTTAATAGGAAAAGAACATCATTTTTGCGAGCCGACGAGGTGTCACTTTTAGAACACACGGATACCAAAACGAACAAGCAACTCTAAACAGGTAAAATCTCCAAACTGCTCAATATAAGAATACATATTCAGACGCATCAGTGCAAACACGACGGCCTATACTGTAGGGAGAAAATTTCTTAATAAATTAATTATTTAGGAAATAATCCCGTCACAAGTTAAAATCAAATAAGGTTGCGTATCAACGTATGACTTATTCTGACTAAGCGTCTGAATTAATTTTCATAAACGTATGTAGACGTTAGCATGATCTTTTGATACAGGTTTCTGTATTACCCATAACGTGTACATTTAATCAGATGTCGCTCATTTTACTTAATTTTCTCTATTAATTTCTCTGGACTATCTAGTTATTAAACACCTAATATGTACAGAAAACAGAAATAAAGTTAAATATACAATTGATATTAAACCAGCAATCAAAACAAAACATCAAAATGGAAATGTCAAAATATTAAGTGTCAATATACGATTGTTACAATCACATATATTAACACGGCAAGCTTAAGTTTCTTGATTCTGTTTTTCTCTTAACTAATTTTAACCATACAGCAACAAGAGAATGAATTCCATACGTTGCAAATGTAGAAAAGATAATACTTATATTTTCTGCAAATTTGATTTTTAATTTAACACCTTCAAATGTTTTTCATATCTAAAACACATTTAATTAATTGAAGAAAAGCCCACTGTTGAGAACATTTAAAAATCAAAAAACAATAAATAAAAAAAATTGATTTATCTACGTCCAACATATAATAAGCCTATTAATTACTAAATAATTGTGTGTAAAATGTTACTTTTAAATAAATCGTACGTAAAAAATAAAATCGTGTGTAAAAGTACAATGTAATTTAAATACGACTTTCATTATTAAACGTTTATGTTGGCAATCAACACTCGAAATAAACAAAAGTGAAACCGCGTGCGTTTCTCTGTATAACGGTTTCTATTTGCAAAAATTAGTTTTGATGCCCATAAAATATTGTATGAGACACGTGTGTTAATGCACTACTTGCAGTTAAAACACTCACATGAGACTCGTGTTTTAAACTCCGCAACTCGTGCATAAAAACCTTTTTCACACACTTGTATCATAAATAACTATTCATGTGAGGTGGAAAACTGAAAAATATTGTATTTTTGAACCGTTTAAATGTTATTTTAGGAGCAAAAAAATATATTAATACAATTTAACCACTTATTACATTCTTAATCAGTTACTAATTATTTATAATTTCAATAACCTTCAATTAAAAATCATCCACATGTTTAAGGTTTCGTTGTACGTAACGATTAATAAAAAAAGTATACATTTCATTCATGTAGTTTAAAGGACTTTTATTCAAGCTGTTTATAAAATCAATAAATACGTGCGTAATCACTAATCCGATATTTATTTTTGGCGTGACTTGTACTACATACATATTTGAATTAATTTGAACATATGTAATACAGCATTATTTACGAAATTACAATAAATTTTAATACCATTTCGTCATTGATGGAACATTAATATGTAATAATTGGAGTAATATCTGATTTGATCGCCTACCACTTTCACAATTGAAATATTCACCACGTGCGCGTTTTTTAAACAAAATGAAATTTGTTGGCGGTGGGTGTGGGTTAAAAATGGTCTAAATAATAAAAAATTTCTGCTTTATAGCAACACAAGTTTTCTAACTTCCTGATATTTTTATAAACAAAAATTAGAATATCTTTTTTATCAGCTTCTTAATTTTTTCCATTAATTAAAAAATTACCAATTGAAATGGAGTTGTCTTTTTGGAGTGCTGCATACGATACCGTGTGGAAAGAAGGTTTACTTTCTATACTGTTTAACGTTATTCCTTGTTCCCAAATTATTTTTTTTATTGAAAATATGTTATATAATCGGAAGTTTAAAGTTTTTCTATATACAGGGCACGGCATTAGTGTGAGGAAGCTCGATATATTCGTTATTATAAAAAACATCAAAAACATTTTAGGTATACTTAAGCTACATGATTGAAAATTATTTACATATATACAGTGTGTTTCATTACTTGTAGGTAGCGCAAAGTTCTGTTTTTTTTTAATGGAACACTCTGTATATTATTATGACTTTGAGTTGCGTTTATTTTACCCATTACGCCAATATAAGGGTTTAATATGTTATACAGAGCACTTTAAGAGATATTACCATTTATAATCTAAAAACGTGTTATATTCAACACCCGGTATCTCTTAAATTAAACTATAGAAAAATTTTTTTTTACTTGTAAGAATTTTCTAATATCGTCTAATTTTTTCCTCAAAGTATTACGTTTTCTATAAATTCCAATTTTGAATACAGTGTGATCCATTATTCAATGACATAATTTTCTTATTTTTTTTTAAATAGAACACTCTGTATTTTATATCATTATAAGAAAGTTTATTAAGTGTACTTTTAACTTTATAAACCATTTCTTATTTTTTTTGACTAATTTTGACTATTTCAAAACATTTGACTTTAGATATTTTCTTTCTATTTTCGTGGTTTTTTATTGTCACCACAAAAATAATTTTTTTGCAACAATAATTTGGTTGATATGGTTTTTGTATTGAGGGAAAGTAATAAAAACACATTGCTTGCACGTAAATTGTCATCAGAATTTCGCTGATAGACGACAACCAAGAGCAGAAGTTTTTAGAAGTTTACTGCAAAAATTTCAACGTACTGACAATATAGGTTACGGGAAATATAAACAGACAAAATATCCACTACCCTTCTACTTCAAACCCACACCAATTTTTAATATACCATCAAACAAGATGGTCGTTAAGTGTTTGGGGTGGCGTTTTGGGAAACTATGTCATAGGACTCCATTTTTTTGAAGAACATGTAAACTGGGTTATTTATTTACATTTTTTGGAAAACGTATGATGATTTGTTAATACCTTAACTAGAAGTGTCCGCTTTCTATGCCTGAACTTGGATGTCTCTGGTCTAATTTTTTTCCATTTTTTAAAGTTTGTTGGACTAAAAATTATAGATTTTCGTACATTTTTGGGTTTGGGTAAACAATATTAACCAGTCTATACTGTATACTAGTAGCCTCAAAAAGAAAAAGTTACGAAAATGTGCGAACTTCCAAGATATAAAGAAAAAACCAAAGTCCTTGCATAATATTTTTACCTATATTTTTGAAATTTTGTAGATAAATAAAAATATTTATTTACATAATGGCTTCCGATGGAAGAAAGCTGACGAATTCGTACTTGAGCAAACAAATAATAGACTGTACTGAAAGTAATTTGAATTTAAAAGTACAGTTTCTCATCAACCATTTAATTAAAACATTGAGTGCTTGTGATGCAAATGACATCAAGCAGAAACTGAAACTCTTCAAATACCGATTCAAAGCAAATTGGAATAGTGCTAAGAGAAATGAAAAGTCTTTTTTCACTATGGATAAGAACTGGTTGAGTCAATGCATTGATTTCAAGGTCTTACAATCTTTATCCTCAACTTCATCTGGGTCTCGTGTGGATGCAGGTCGACCAAAAAAACCCTTTGGTGAATTGAGCAAAAGCAGTAAACGGAAAAAGACAAAAGATATTCGTGGAAAAATGTCTCTAAAAACTTTGATGTTCGCTGCTCAAATGAGTTTTCGTTCATCTGAAAACCCGAATGCCTCAAATCTAATAAAGGAAATGACACAATCTCCTATGCGAGCAGAAAAAATGCGTAAAACTCTTAGGAAAAATGAAGATCAAACCAAGCAGCCTCCTAACATTACTCAAGCACTCTCTACATTCATTGATGCAGATCTTACAAGGTTTCAGTAAAATACTATTAAAGGTGTCAACCCATATTATTGTCTACTACAACGTGCAAAAAAAAATGTTACGCTGCGTCCATGACGGTGACGGAAACTTCAGCTGAAGTGAAACTGCAGGATCTTTAAGATCGCACTGCATTAAAATTGTGTGATCAGCTCAGTGATGTGATTAATAGCATTACGCAAGAGGAAATAGATTCTTTGTAGTTGATGCTAAGTTCAATGGTACCTATTCGTCTTGTGAGTACAAGAACACAGAGAGTCTGTCATATGGCAAAATCCTTCTTCATTCTCTCCCAAGTCCTGCAGACTAATCAAAATTCAGTTTGTTCATGAAACTACAGATGTAACAAAGGAAGAAGTTACATACATTCAAAACCAAATTAAAAGTTTGAACTTCACTGTTTTACCTGCTCCTGATCTAGGAAAGATAAAGCATACCTTACCTCTTACTATAATCAATGGTAAGGTATGTAATGCCATCACAGATACAGCCTCAACAATGCGCTGTTATTTATGCCAGCTCACTTCTAAAGATTTCAATGATTTAAAGTTGGCAAGGACAAAAAAAAATCGAGCCTAATCGTACTAACTTTGGCCTTCGTGTACTACATGCCCGCATACGTTTTTTTGAACCCATGTTACACTTATCCTACAAACTTTCATTAGGAAAGTGGCAAGGGCGAGATCCTCGGACAAAAAGAAAACGGTTTCAGATAGAAAGAAAATAATTCAAAATAAATTCAAAAAAAAACTCGTGGATATTTCTAAACAAGGTTTTGGAACGACTAACGATGGCAACACATCAAGAAGATTCTTCTCTAATTTTGAATTATTATCTCGCATCACAGAGTTAGATTACCTTCTCTTGTCAAATTTGAAAACCATTTTCAAAGTGATAGCAAGTGACCTCGCAATCAGTATTGAAAAGTTTGCTGATTACTGTCGTAAAACAGCAGATAGGTATGTTGAAAAGTATGAGTGGTACCTCATGTAATCCACCCTTCACAAGGTTCTTATCCATGGTCCAGAAATAGTAAAACACTCACTTGTTCCCATTGGACAACTATCAGAGGAAGCAGCGGTGGCGAGGAACAAATATTTCCGAAAATACAAAGAGAGATTTTCCAGGAAATAGTCAAGAGTTTCTTGCAATGAAGATGTGATAAAAAGGCTGCTATTGACATCTGATCCCTTCATCTCAAGCTTACTTTAAAAATAAACAATATTGACCCAAAAAATTGCAATCAAATTGCAAATGCATTTAATAACTTTTTTATCAATATGTGCGAACACAAATTCTAGCCAGTCAGATAAAATTCCTTTTAAAGCTATAAAACTTAGTGCTACGTTTATAGTAAAGATACTGTGGGGGTTCTTTCCAACTTGTCAAAAATGACCAAACTACAGACCCATTGCACCTCTATCAATATTTTCGAAGATGATAGAAAATACACTGTCCAACAGAATAGTACTATAGTTCCTTAATTTGCAAAATTTATTAATTAACCAACAATGCAAAAGAGATCAACCACTACTGCTTTAATTACGTTACTGGATCTACATCTACAATAACCTTGATGAAAAGAAAAAAGTAATGACAATCTTTAATAAGAGTTTGATTGTGTAAACCATGATATCCTCCTATTTAAACTGGAAAATTTTAGTATACGTGCCACGATATTATTAAATAATATCTAACAAACAGAAAACAGTTTATGATGTTTCCAGGAGAAATCTAAAGTTTATTAAATGTTGACGTTGGAGTTCCTCAAGGAACCGTTCTTGGTACTCTGCTTTTTTAATCTATATAAAATACGAAAGGAAAATAATTTATAAGGTTTGCTGACGATATAACATTACTCTCAGCTGAACTAACCTAGTTGAAGACTTAAAAACTGATATGCAAAGAGTCAATATTAACTAAGAAACAATAAACTAACACTAATTGTTGATAAGACGGATATAATGCAATTTTTCCAAGCTCTTTAAGGTTCATAAATAACACAAATTTTAAATAAGTCTCTAGTTATAAACTGCTTGGTGTTTACACTGACTTATTACTAACGTATTTAAAGTGCATAGAGAATAAGTATAGTTGTCATTTACTAAAAGATTTCGATAAATTATTGATTATGAAGCAACAGTTACTATCATTCAGATATTGAATCTGTACTACGATATGCTATTGTTTACTGGGGTATTAGCTGTTCCGTTAAACGATTAGTTCTTTTACAAAAACGTTGTGTTAGGCCGCGTATTCACAAAAACAGATAGCAAGAGCGAATAAGAGCGAGCGAGCATTCTGTATCAATAATCATTTAGTGAGTACCGGCTAGCGAGCAAACAGAACAAACGTTTGGTTGTAAGAATTGAGGATTTCACGAGCGGAGTCATTATTGAAACAAAAGCGTCTTCCGGGATTGGACCGTGTCGAAAAGCTAACCGTACTTGCCAACGTTTCGCTTCATCGGGGAGAGAAACTTGAAACAATCAAAAGGAATTTCAAGGTAACTTTCAAGATATAAAGAAAAAACCAAAGTCCTTGCATAATATTTTTACCTATATTTTTGAAATTTTGCAGATAAATAAAAATATTTATTTACATAATGGCTTCCGATGGAAGAAAGCTGACGAATACGTACTTGAGCAAACAAATAATTACATAAATAAAAGTTAGGTAATCGATTTGTTACCAAGACAGATTCTGGACTAAAAGAAGTAACTTCTAGAGTTTTAGTTGTCTACTTTGAACTTTCTTTTGTTTGTTTCAAGTTTCTTGCCCTGATGAAATCCTTTACGATAGGTGGCGAAACGTTGGAAACTACGGTTACCTTTTCGACACGGTCCAATCCCGGAAGACGTTTCTATTTCAAACGTTTGCTTGTTCGCGTACAAAAAAGATCGATAGGAAGGCGATACATCAAAGAAAATACTTGTTCATGATCGTTCTGTGATCATTTCACGCTTGGTGGTAACAAATATTAACATTTTGTTTTGGATTATTGGAGGTGTAGTTTTTGTTCAGTGACCAGTGTTATGGAATTTCTTAAACTCATATTTCAAAAATAAAAATAAAATAGAAGATACAAACATTCTGGATCATACCATACCCATGTTGTACTTTCAAATTGCGAAATAGGCTACTACCACTATAAATATGTCTGTTTTTAAATAAAGTTACTTGTCAAAACCAATTTTTTTCTCAGAAAAATTGGAACAACGGCGTAGTTTCATTAAAAAAATGCTAATAGCTTAAAAACTGTATACTGTAAATTAAACTGGCCTTAAAATTTAATTCTGCATCCATTTCTGTCGTCAAAAATAGTAGCTGCCATTTAAAAAAATGAAGTAGTTGACACTTTTTGATTGTTAACTTTGAAAAATCGCAGTAGGCAAATGCAATAAGGCAGACGTGTCAGCATCGATTTAAAATATCGTCTGAACCTCTAGAAATAAATACACAAACAATTATTTACTTGTCTTCAATGTTCAAAGTAGTGAATTTTTTAAGAGATCTCCGTCAATCTAATTTTTTGCATTAAATATTACATTATATCAAAAAGCTATGACACATGTCTTTATGATGTTGTTGATCATAAAATTTAATGTAGAATTCAAATGTGTTGTCAAAGTAGGGTCATTTTATTTAAATAAGCAAAGATGACATCAATTCATATCCAAAAGTGCCGCCATTTTAAAAAAATTTTAGTTAGCCTAGAATCTTATAGTTGAGATCGCATCACCTCTCATATTTTGAACTACTCAGCGCCGAGGTTAACGACTTGTGTAATACGGAAGTACTTTCCTAATTACTCAGACTTCTTTTAGTCTAGGTAGTCTGACTTTTAGAGTCTATCTTGAACAATCGTTTGTTTGTTTTAAGTTTCTCGTCCTGATGGAGTCTCTTACGATAGGTGGCAAAACGTTACCAACTACGGTTACTCCGGCCATGGAAGCTTCAATTCTAACCCTTCTATCATTTTATATAATTTATTCTGAGACTTGGATACTTCTTCAGCAAAATCCTATGATTATTTTCAGAATGAACCAACACTTTATGCATAGAAGAAGGCTCAGGTGCTAACGATACGTTGTGGTTATTAAAATCGCAGTATTGTGTCATATACTTTCAAATTTCTCTAAATCTAGTGGTAACAGATATGATGAAAAAATTAAAAATCTACGAAAGTTTTTTAGTATATCTATATACAGTGACCGGAAAAGACTTATCAACAAATGGGAAAATTTTTTGTAATTGAGATATCAAAAAATTTCTTTTGGCAAATGAATTCAGCATATCAATTGACAAAAAAAACACTTTGACAAATGTCATGTGACCACTATCATGGCGGCAAATTTAAAAAATATTTTTTAAATATGTAAAAAGAGAGGTTAGATGAAAAGATATTGAAAAATGCTTAACAGAAAAATTGTTTAGAATTAGATTGTACGTTCATATGCAAATTTAAAAAAAAAATAACGACTTTTTAAAAATATCAGTTTTCCGGCATTTTTTCCGGAAATATTGAGAAAACAAAATTTTTGCGTTTGATTTGCATAAAACACAATAAAACCAACACATAAACTTCACAATCTAGTAATTGTTATTTATTAGTCTACCAATGGACGGTAAAGGACAAAAAACATAGTTTTTTTTAGGATGGACTTTGTTGCAATGGCCTACAGAAAACAAAAGGTTGAAATTACAAATTTAGAATTATTTTAAAATAGTCTTAAAATGATCAATTCTTTCATTCTAAACCCAATTTAAACAATTTTTTATAATATTGCCTGGATAATTAGCTCATACAAAACATACAAAAAATTTCCGGAAAAAATTTTTGCACATAGACGTATAATCTAATTTTAAACAACTTTTCTCTTAGGCATTTTTCAATATCTTGTCATCTAATCTCACTTTTTACATATTTAAGGGATATTTTTAAATTTGCCGCCATGACAGTAGTCACATGACATTTGTCAAAATGCTTTTTTGTCATTTGATATGATAAACTTATTCGCTAAAAGAAATTTTGGGATATCTCAATTGCAAAAATTTTTCCCATTTGTCACTGTATGAACTCCAGTAATTTCTGAAAATAAAGCGCAGTTGCTGAAAGTAGGTAGTGCAGTATTCCTATCATTTCAACTCCCATTTCCACTAATTTTAGATGTATCTACACGTAAATATAATCGTGATCAAAATAATTTCTGAATCAACTCTTTTGTCTTATTTAGGAACATTTGAATTTTAAAAAATTTTTTTTTTATATTCTAATATTATTTTCTTAGTTTTTATTCAATTCAAGATTTAACGATCTGCAGAAACGTATTGAATATGAAGTTGAATTGTTCTACAAAATTGTGCTAGTAGAAGCTATAAATATGCGCTTAAGATTGTGCATATTGTAGCGCTGGAAACAATGCTAGGCCTTCTGCACATCTGCATCAGAGGAAAGGCTAGGCTGGCGGTTTGCAGGATGTAGATATCAGCAGTCATTTTCAAAGTTGATTTTCCACATATAAGACGCTTGGTAGACATTGGAGGACCCCTACTTCAAATGGTGTTAACCACATGGTGACCAAATGCATTGATAACGCAATATTTAAGGTGATCATTTTATATCGGAGTGCCTGGATAGACTTCAAAAAGAAGATTCCGAAAGGCGACGTAATCTGGTACAGAGACGGCTAAGTTAAATAAGAATCAAGAAGATAAGAATATTTAGGCAGAAATTTACGCAATCTTTGAATGTACAAAAACAAATATAGAAAAGGACTTATGTCAGACAACCAGTTCTTATAAGCCAAAGAACCTCATCTAGACTAGTGCTTGAATCCTTTAATGCACTGAATACCCTGTCAGGTTAAAACAAGGTCATTCTTGTCTGGACTTTGATCAATCGGGTATAGATTTTGGGCAAGTCGGCTGACAACCAAAGGTAGCACGATAAGCCTTTTAGGCTGACAGACGTTTTGCGGGGCTTAAAAAAAAAGTTATACGTTTCAGAGCAATAATTCTGAAGACGATATCTGCCTCTAAAACTTCACTATCATTTGACTCAATTTTTTTTTGCATTTTAAGTATCCCCTGGATGATGTGGTTTCTAACAGTCTGTGACGGTTAACTTTTTTAACACCTAGAAATTATTTATGTTTTCGATTTATATTCTAAGATGGACAAATGTCACACCTTGAAAGGTTAGTCCCATCTCTTATGCTTTGATATCGTCTTCTTGTAAAATTATTGTTCAAAATAAATCACGACTCCTTGTAAGTTAAGAAATAGCTTTCTTATTTTTGTAGCTCATGTTCGATTTTTTATCTTTTCCTTTATCACTTTAGCTGGATAAAATTTTGTTTTCATACGAGCCCCGTTTCTTGCTGCTTGCGCCATCAATAAAGGATTTTTTGCTATATAAATTATAGCAATAAATTTGATTTTAAGAGAAAATCAATTCAAGGACGACCAATCGGGATAAGTAATTTTAAACTTTTCAGTTTTTTAATGACAAATGTTTAAATTTAAACAAAAGTCTTTTGGAGCTGTTACCCTGGCCAGCAAAAAGCCCAGATTTTAACATTATCGAAAATGTTTGAGCTCAAATACTTGCTGTTATCCGAAGACAACAAGGGCCAAATTTTATACCAGTAAACCGTAATGCACTATTGATACCGCATGGGAAACGATTAATATTAATTATATTGATACCTTGATAGCGTCAATGAGCAGACGCCTCCAAGAATGTATCAATAATAATGGAGGTCACACCCATTATTGATTTCTTATATTTATTTATATAGTAATACCTTTATTTAAAAAAAAATTTTCATTTAATTTTAAACTATAACTTGGTATCTTAATTATAATTATGTAATAAATTCTTGTCAAAAACTAAATATATACGTTGACAATAAGAATTGCCTTAGTTTTTATTTTCACTTTTTATATTAACTACAGAAAAAATGAAACGTCATAAAATATACATTTTGTAAGGACTAAATATTATGAATAGAGAGTTTAATGATTTTTTTTAATAACTTACAATAATTAGTAGGTTAGATTTATTTAAAAATAAGTAATAATCAGTCAACCCAAATAACCATGTTTAGTTTTTGATTTAATTTAAAAGTTATTGCTTGTAGACGTTTTTAAATCAAAATTATTTCTAATTTTATTTTGTAAACATTTCCTAAACAAAATTTTGATTCGATAATTAATCGAGCTATGGTGTTTAATTAGCGATACCTTCAAATATATTCTTTAAAGAAAAAATTAAGTAAGCAACGTAAATTACCTATTTTCTAAAACGTGCTTAGTGTAATGATTCATTCTACAGTCCTTCTATAAGATAACCCCTGCTGAGACTACCTGCTGTTAGAATTGTAAATGATACCCTTAAGCCCGCTTCACAATGTGCAAACTTTTGTTTACAGAAATTGTGGTGTCCAAGTTTTAAATTTCATGAGTGTACAATAATTTAAACTCGAACAAGTTTCAAATCCAGTACCATCGACATTATCGGTTAAAGTATATAGTGCACTCCCACTTAGTAGATTTTGATTACAGTTTAAAATCTTCTCCACTCAGTTAGACAGTAGACCTTCTACGAAGTTTTGAAATTTATAATTGTAATTGACGTGACCAGTGTCAAACATGTGAAATATTAGTTGAATTATGCTATGGACTGTGGACGACAGTAACGTTTTTGTGTTGCTTTTGCAAAATCAGATATTTCTGAATCTTTACATTTTTTTTAATTCTATACCTACTCAGGTTTTGCGAATTACAATTAAGATCAGTCCACCAAAATAATTGCACATTTTTTGTCAATGAGATTGTATCTCGTAGCTTATACATCATTGTAATATTCAGTGATGCTTATTAGGTAATTCTATTCTTTTTTTTCCTTGTTTCCAAACATGAAAAAAGACGTATACTTATTGCAAAAATTTTGCCAGCTGATTTATATAAATTAGAATCCTTAACGTCATCTAATTAAGCAAAATCTTTGATGACATCGTCATCACGGTCCTTGAAATTCTTGTCACTCAGCATTTTTAAACTATTCGAATATTTTCCGGTGGTCAGCATGCTGGTTGTTGACATTTTCTCTTATCTAAAATCAATTTCTCAAACTAATAGAGGGCAAACTGATTAATAAGAATGTAATATAACGAAGCTTTGTGAGTGGATTTTGATATTTTCTTTGTTATTGACTCTATTGTAGCAGTACATATAGCACAAGTCACTGTACTTCTGAGAAATTAAGTGTATGACATGAATAAATCATTTTCATCACAGTAGTTTCACTGAACTCGCGATTAAAGTGAATCTCAGGTTAAATGCATTGATATCTAAGGATCAACCAGAGCAACGAGCTTCAGCAAACTGGCCATAAATAACTTGTTATTAAAACAAAAATAAAAATGTTGTTCTATGATGCAGGAAAGCTTTAGTTGAAATAAAATATTCATTAATTAAAACCAACATCAACTAACCGTGAAAAATACTTTTATTATCCTCTTTCATTCAATAATGCAACACTTTCTATAAGAAATAATATTTTTGGATGCCAATTAAGAAAAGTCGGTTGGTATGTAAATACATGCGTGTTTATGCATTGTTCTGAAACTGAATTTGGGGGTACGTTAATCTAATTAATGCTATCTCTGATAAAGAGTAATCGTAAAAGTTTGTTCCTGACTAAAACATTACCACAAGGTATATCTTATTCTAACATTTTGTGACACACTGTAATTATTTCAAACGTATGTAACAAAAAGTACGTTAAGATCGATAGTTATAAAATTTCAAGTAATTACTAGATTCGTGACTTCAAGATAAGTTTACATTAAAATGATTAGGCAGGTTAAAGTCAGGCAAAGGCATGATTATGCTGTGCTTAACCTTACTCCCTCAATCATGCATGCGGCTAACTTACTGTGAAGTTTATACCTACATAAAGATACAAAAATTCGATAAACAATTTATTTAGTCACGCTAAATCGTCATGCGTACAATTTTTAGAACAATTTAAACGACGTTTCTTATTATACAATGTTCATATTTACTGTGATTTTATCTTTATCCTTTTCTTCTTAAATACTCCACATTTTATTCGTATCTTTGTCGCTTTAATTTATGAAGTTATTTACTACTTTGGTAACGCAAATAATAAGGACAAATACTTATCAAATGAGAAATTCCGCAACACCAGTTTGTAGACATGCGATCGTTTATAATATTTGTATGTGGCCAATTGAAATATTTTCCTGACAGTACATTCCTTCATTACTTCTTATATTATATCTGGCTCTAGTATCAAAATGCCCGACAGTTGTTAAAAGAATATACAAAATGTAATATTTGTGAAATCTGTAGAGTGTAAGATGCTGGCTGTAAATTTTTCCACATTGCGAAAAAGTTAAGAGCATGTTTAACGCAATATTTCAAATTCTTGCCAACCGAATAAAACCGTAGCCAGTGATAATTGTACAATTACAAACGACAGCTACATACTACATCAGTGTAGAGTAGCTCGAATGTAAGTCTACAAAAATCACCGGAATATGTTACAGATTTTACAAATATTCCGTTTTGATTAATCTGATCACATGGCAACTATCCACGAGGTGGTGACACCGACTATCTATTGATGCCATCTACGTTTTCTATGACTAATATGAAAGTGGCAAATCGAAAGCTTTAAGCCCGGTTGCATAAATCGTAATTACTCGTTAACAAGCCGTTAACAATTTGTTAATTAATCAGTGGATCTAAAATTTAAATTTTAACCAATCAGAGGTTGAGTTTTCTAACAGATTTAACTTAACTTTAACTTGTGATTAGCGATAACAAATAATAAGTAGATCAGATAGATTATAGCTTTCTGGTAACTTCTATTGATTATTTAGTTTTTATTAACTTCTTATTCAAGCTTACTACAAGGATAAATTGCCTAGTCAAAAAAAGGAAAAAATATCGCAACAATAACAATTGTATTTTTTAACGTCAAGTTCAATGCACTTATGCACCTATGTTCAAGTGCTCTTATTCCATCCTTATACGACCTTTTGTCCAACTGGTCAAAATCAGGCGAGTAGGGGGCATGGAAACCAATTCAAACCGTAACTCATTAATTTTCGCCATACCAATAACCGATTGGTAGCAGGGTGCATTATCATGGTAAAACAAAATTTGTTTCTTTGCTAATATTCCGGTCGTTTTTCTTGAATCTCGTCTTTTAATTTGACAAGTAGGATTGCATAGTATGCTCCGTTAATTGTTTCACCCTTTTTAAGATAATCCACGAAACGGATGCCTTTGGCGTTCCAAAAAACTGATGCTAAAACTTTTCCGGCCGACAGAACTGTTTTGGCCATTTTTGGAGCAGGTTTTCTTTTAGCAGCCTACTGTTTCGATTGCTGCTTAGTTTTTGGTGTATAGTGGCGAATCCACGTCTTCATTGTAACAAATTGTCGCAAAAAATCTACTGCATTGCGTTTAAACAAGTCCAAAGACTTTTCCGAAACAGTTTTGCGCGTCAGGTTTTGCTCCAGTGTAGGTAGTCGCGGCACCCATCGCTCGGAAAATTTTCTCACCCTAACTTGGGTTAAGATACAATATGTTCACTCTGTTGAAATGCCCACAGTATCCGCTATTTCCAACACCTTCAATCGCAGGTCATTCAACTCAACTTTTTAGACTATAGATAAACCCTTAACATGAAAATGTTTAATAACGGCACGAATTTCAACTAGATCCAATGTTGCAACTTTTAATACTTTAGCAACTATGGCAGCATGTCAAACAATTATTATTTGACAGAAATTTTTGTTAATCCACACCTAGATAGATACATTTGAAAACAATATAACGCCATAAAAACAATGGCCAAATATGGACCCCATCTGGGTTAGGCCAGAGACTTTTTAATTTATCCTCGTACATACTGAACGACCAATAATCTACTTATTTTAACTGGGGTACCTACTTAACATTTTACTACGATAAATAAGGTTTGTTTCTTACAATCTAAATTAAAGTACTATATTTTAGATACCTATTTTCACTCCTATAACATTCTTTGGACATGTTGAATCTAAAAGCATTTAAAGATTTTCTAATTTTTTAATGGACCACCCTATGTATTTTAAGTTACTAAGGCTAACATTTATTTCATTGTTTTATTAACGTTATTATATACAGGGTGATTTATTTAGAATATTAGGAATATTTGAAGTTAAATATGGTTGTTGGAATTGACGTAAATTTTACCTAATTTTTTCCAGAATATTTAAATATTTACTTGCAAATTATGTGACTTTGTTACCTAATGACAATCTGTTATTTTGTCAAGAAAAAGTGTTACTTAAAATTCGCAGAATGTTTCCAAACTTATTCGAAAAAATTTAGGAAGTGGTTACTTATCGAAAATTAAGAAAAGTTTTTCCCATAATTTTTTTCCTAAACTCACCCCTTACTAAGTTACACTCTTATCAAAGGAGGTGATTAAAATTGGGTTTTACATTTTTTTCTTGAAAATGGGTCATGATAGAGACGGAAAATTTTGTCTGTGACATATACTCAGTAAAGCTAATAACTCGTTGAAGACGAGTTTCTTAATATGCATTTAGCACATAACGCTAATGTCAAACCTTACTTATTTGCAAAAAAGCAAAAACAATTCCACTCAACGAATAATAATACATAATACATTAAGATTGTTTTTCCTTAGAAAACAAACCTTTCCCTGACGTTTCCTCAAAGTTATGAAAGTACATATTAAACTTCAAATTTAACTTTTCCAATACTGCTTACCTTCAATCATACTTGAGGTTGATAACGGTGATGGTTGACAAGAATTCAAAAGAAGTTTTGAATTGGTCCCTTGAATCATGTTTGCTATTTTATTTTTCCTTTTGAGAGAATCTTTCACTTATCGTTCAGCTGCGCTGGTGCTCTTTCACCCGCCGAGACGTTTAACGAAGCTGTACCAGCATCAGCCAATAGAGTTGTTGATGAACGTCAAAATGCATGTTTTGTCAATTTTAAAAATGTTGTTAATTTTTCCCCATATCACCAAATGTGTTGACATCGATTATTTAAACTGCGCATTTACCATTTCTACAGTTAATGAAGAAGTTGTAACGTGTTAAAGTTGCCGCAAAACATTTTTAGTATTTCCTGTGTTTTGCGGTCACTCGAATGAAAATTCACCAAAATTTTTGGAGCGGAAGCTTCTTTTTTTTGGTTCAAAAAAAGATCCGACATTTTTCTTAAACATGTTGTGTTAAGCCAAATTTAATTTTATTTTTGGGTTGTAACATTACATAAGGTAAGAGATTATGTACAAATTTGTTTCAAATAAGCTCTTGAAGGTCAAATTACAGGCCTTATTTATTTAGTTACAACCGTAATTAAATACCTTTGCTGAAATAGAATCCCAAAGGTAAACCAAATTTAACTTCAAAAATTATTGGGGACTACTCCATCGTATGAACTCCTCTGGGCCACAAATAAAATTAAAAAGGAAGGAGCAATTGGTGGAACATCCCTGCAAAACTTTGACACATGTTCGTCTAAATAGGATCTACCCAGCCGACCACTGAAAAACTGTAGCTAAGTACCCGAGTCAAAGTAGTAAAATTAATCTATCATACCTCATATTTTCGTATCATTCATACCATTTTTCATCCCTTAGCTTTAGTAAGTTATAACTATCCATGTGTGAATCACACGCTGCGGCGTGACCTAAAACGCTGTACTTATATTATTTCGACAATTGTTATGCACCCTATTACGAAATAGGAAATATTATTATCATTCACCTTCACATGCACATCGAAATAAAATTCTTTTATAATTAATGGTTAGCTTTTGTGTATGTTATTGGAACTATTGTTGGGAGGTTAGCCGACCGATCCTACTCTTGTAACCAGTGGCAGCACGTAATCACCCACAAGAAAGGCAGGTTGATTTGGGAGGCTTCGTCCACGGTTCATAACAACCCCTACGCCCTTTTTTTTGTCATTTTCCTCAAACTCACGGGAAACTTAGATAAAACCCGTGACTAAGTGATTGTGAGTGATATGATGAGGTCTCAAATTTCCAAACCCATCAACAACAGTAAACGTTTGGCTATGACCCGTTTTTGTCTTGTGAATACTGACGATTATAGATGATCAAGAATCAACAATATCATTGGTTGTTAACAGTGGAATTTTTCTCTTCGGCAACCCCCACAAATGCCAAAAGTTATTACCTCCTAAATATTATCTGTCACATACTTTAACAGGCAAGTAATTATAAACAGGGGCCTCTCTTAAAAATTTATTTACATCACCTCTCGTAAAAACTTTAACCTGCTTCGGTGCTTACCCTGAATGATTTCTTTCCGAGAAAGATTTTACGATTGCATACGAACAAATGTCTACATTTTCGTGCGTTGGCAACATAATCTTGAGCATAGATACTTTTGTTCACACTGACGACGCCCCATGTTTTTTGGACTAAATAAGATCCCCGATTTTATTATGTGATCTCACAGCACACACTACAAAACTCACCAGTTTGGAATCATAAGCCGACATAACATCTTCTTGAATTTCATCTACTCCATTTTTTGTCGCCAATTCTTAAAAGCGTTCATTTTTGCCTGTATCTTTCCGCCGATTTCTTCGGAATTAATATTTACCTCGCAGCATCCGCTTTTTTCTTAATTGCATTTATTTCTATCACCGTTAATGTAAAAACAAAATTTTTGTTTGAAATAAAAATGTCAACAAACAGTAAGAGATTTGTGCGACTTGACATCATCAAATAATGATTTTATTGAAAGGATTCTTGTGCGATAGGATAAAATAAAACGTGTTACGATCCTAATAACGTTACTAATATCGTAAATATCTATTTTAAACATTTTTTTTATATTTCCCCCAGAGTTATAGGGGGGTAAAACATCAACCAAGATGGAAAATAGAAAGATACATTACATATGCTACATTATTTAGCAACTTTTTTATGCTGTTAGTTTTTTTCTCTAAAGTTGATGATAGAGAGTTCCCTGGACATTGCTAAGCAAAAAAATGACACGCGACTACTTTGTCATAAAATAAAGATTAATTTGGAAATTCACATTTATTTTGTGCAAAAATGACCCTTTGTTTTTTTCTGAAGTTTAACTTTCACTTCCTAAATTTTTTCGACTACGTTTGGAAAGACCCTGTATAATAATTGGTTTAAGATTTTCTTTTGCTGTAAACACAGTGATGATCACATTTACTTTCAGTTTTATAATTTACCAATTTTTGAACGTACGTCGCTTTAGAGCAAAGTTACTATAATTTTTAGATCTCTTACATAAATTATACAAGGTGGTGCTTTTAAAAACAAGTCATAGGGATTTAACATTGTGAACTGGTTTTTTCGAATTCCTGCTTCGTGACAAAAATGGTTTTGGTATCAAAACGCAGCTAAAATTATTGCGCATAGCGCTCGCTATCAGAAATCAGCTGAATCAATAAAAATTAGTAATTTTTGATGTTCAAAATGAATTAGTAATGCGTTGCCTAAGCAACTATGACATTCCTACGTTTTAACAATCATTAATAAAAGTCATAACAATTCAGGTTTCATTTGAAAATGGTTTATTCGAACGAAGAGAGAGTTTTTATGATGAAAACCTACTACACTGTAAGTAGTTACAGGCGGGTTCGTAATTTATTTGCTAACAGGCCTATACCATCGATGTCGACAAACAACGTGAAATTCAGCTGACTCCTAATAACAACAGCTGTACGAATAATTTTAGCTTCATTTTGATACCAAAACCATTAACCTATGACCTGTATTTGTAGATATTCCCAAACAGTAAGAATTTTGCAGTTTGGGAATATCTATAAATTATTGTTACTATGTCCAATTTCGGACTAGGACAGGTTGGCGCGACCATCAAGGCACGGCGAAAATGTCGCAGATCGGACTTGGCGACGACCAAACTTGGCGCAGACCGAACTTGGCGCAGACTGACTTGGTGCACAATAGGTTTTAATTTTTTACTTCCTTTAGATGTAAATATCTGTCAAGATATCCAAATGCAACTTTTTTTTTAACAGAAATCGATTGTATGTCATTTATAAAATAAAATATGGTGCTCATTCTAAAGAAAGCATTGTCGACAAAATTAATTTACAGTAAACAAGAACCATAGATATAAAGTACTTTCCAATATTGTTATTTCATTTCTTTTATTGATAAGAAATAATATTTTCTTATCGTAATTACTAATAAATACAATGTTTCCTTTGGTGCTAAAATTATACGTATTTACAGTAAATGATGGTTGCGTAAACGTTTTGGGGCCAAATTGTCTCTGCACCAAGTTTTTTGCCAAGTTCGCCGCCCCGAAATTGTCGTGGCAAACTGACCGTGCATTGTATACTTCAAACCAACACAGATTTTATCCAAAAGTATCACAAGTCTAGCAATAAAGATGTGAAGTGCATATATGATTGTGGGTAGAAGTATTCTATGTAGTCAAAACCCTAAAATCGACAAAGTTGAACATAGAATAGTTCTGCTTTCAAGCGACGACTATTATTTACAAATGTTTGCAAAACTTTTTTTTTCGAATTTGACACATACAGTGACATGTTTCATAATAAAAACGAGTGTTTTACCACTTTTGAGATTGTTTCCAAATCATGCGTCTCGTCACGTGTTGCATAATAGCTATTTATTTAAATTGATACCAAGTCCAAATTTTATTTTAAGTATCTATCTAGCGTATCTACATAACGGTACTCCTTATTTCGACGCGTCCACTGTGACGCCGCCTTCTTAACACCGCCGCCTCGACACAAACTCATTTCGTCGCGAGCTCATTTTGATGCCTACTCATCTCGACTCCAGCTCATCTGTACGCGAGCTCATCTCGACGCAAGCTCATCTCGTGGCGGGCCTATCTCTACGCAAGCTGATCTCCACGTGAGCCCATGTTGACGTGAGGTTATATTTGCGCTATTGGGTATTACGGATAGTGTTTTTGTATTTTTAATTTGGTTGTATCTGCTAACAACGCATGTGATTGATATTAGATTTTTTCGAAGTGTTCCGAAAATTAAAAGAATAACTAAGGTAAGTGGCCCAAATTCAGATTTTCTAGAATTAATAATTATTTCTAAGGAGATCTGGCTAGTTATTTATCATAAAACTTAAATAAATTAATTTAAATTATATATTTATTATAACCATCTCAAAATCACCTAATTCCGACAATAAGAGTCCAGTTTGTTCCAAAATCAGACATGTCAGTGTACCTAATTCTGACAGTGACTAATCACACATTTTTTCGATAAAAAATGAAATCACTTAAGTATTTATTATTAAAAGTTAATACAAAAATAACTTGAAAGATTTCTAATATTACTACATATGATTTTCTAACTCTTTAACAGCAAAAATCTTCTTTTATTTATTTCCACAGGAGGTTTGATCTTCTTGATGACTTCATGATTATCATACCAAATTTCATCTTTAATATTTGGCCATTTCCACCATCTACCAGCCTTAGCCATTGCATTACCTAACACCTTTTCAGTGTTTTTATTTGTAATTTGAGCTGGATAATAGTCTTCAAAATAGCTGACAATTACAAAATCACCAATTTTTATTTCGTCAACAACTGTGGATTCTACTTCTTCATTACCTGTTAAATAATTATTGTATAGTAAAATTAACCTAAATACTTACTTATGTAAATTTGTTTCTTACCTTCATCTTCAATTTGGTCATTTTCTGTTTCATCATTATTCTGAATTGAGACTTCTTCACTATCTGACCTATTTTCATCCTCTGTGTTTTTTTGTTTATTTTGCCGAATAATCTTTTTTCTAGGTTTTTTTACTTTTTCTATATTCTTTTCTATCACATTAGGTTTTGTGGTTTTGTCAGTTTCTTTCTTAGCTGTTTCGTCAATGCTTTTCTTTTTCTATTATATTTTCTTTACCAGGATTTTCCTTAGGACCAACAACAAGTTTTACTTCGGTTTCAGTATTTTTAACTGTGGGTTCTATTTCAAAAATGTCTTCAGGTAATGCATCATTAGTTTCAAATACAATTGAATTTTCCCATCCATCTTCTAGTATTAGGCCTTCTTCTATATCTATTATAATGTTGGGAGTTTTTCTTTATCCTGAGATAATCCCGATTTCTGGTACATTTTGTACCAAATTTCATACAAACCTTTATCTTCAATTTCATCTGTCCAGTCTGCACCCATCAGATCATAACATTTATTCAAAAAATCTGGCTTAACATTAGATTCAAGATATCGCAAATGACTCACTATTTCAGGATCTACTGCTTCTTTAGTTTTGTTCAACTCATTGTTGTCGTCAGTAAGAAGTTTATGGTAGTCGATATTATCAACATTAAAAGGAGAAAGACCACATACTTTAAAAGAATTTTTGAAAATATTTTCCAAATTTGGTATTGATTTTAGAACATTTTGAAGAACAGGGGCAAAGGTGTCTTTGCCTAAATGTTTATAATTATTTTGGGTTTTAAAATTTTGTACTTCACTTTTCCATTTCATTTTTAAAGATTTAAACAACCCCACATCCAGAGGTTGTAGGATGTGTGTGGAATTTGGTAACAAGCTTATCACGATTATTTGTTTTTCTCTGCAAAAGTCTGTCAGAGGTAAAGTCACGTGTGATTTATGCCCATCCAAGTATAATATTACTGGAAACTGAATATTTTCAGATACAAGCCATGGGTAAAAAATGTTTGTTATAAATTTGAAAAAAGATTCGGAGGTCATCCATCCGCTGGTTGACTTTCCAATCCCCCAACCTTTAGGCACCTGTAATACTATATGCTTTGGTATTCTTTCATAAGCGTACATTACCATGGGTGGAGCTAGTTGACCAGCAGCATTACCAGTAACAAGAACAGTCAGACATTCTTTGTCATCACCGGATCTATCATGAAGTGACTTACTTCCTTTCTTAGCAAGTATCTTACGACCTTTTGGCGATAGAAAAAGCAGATTCATCCGTGTTGAATATTCTTTGTGGATCAGTAATATTAATGTTAGATGAAATAAAGTATTTTTCAATTTCTTTGTGCCAGTTTCTGATTTTGTTTTCAGTTACGGCTGCTCGGGATACGCATAAGTTTTGTGCTATTCGTTCACTAATTTCAGGGTGCCTTTTAGTAAATAAATCATACCAGTGACGACCTGGTCTTCCATCTGCAAAATTGTTAGAACGCTTTTAATTTTTATCAGAAGTGAAACACTGTCGAGCAATTGATCTTTGGTTACAGGAAAACCCATGCGCCCCATATTAATGATCCATTGAACCAATAGGTTTTCTTCATTTACAGTTAGTACTGAAGGTGCTCCGCTACGACATTCTTCTGGGTAAATACCCCGAATCTTCCCAATAAGCGGAGTTCTCGGGATGTTATATTGTTTCGCGACAGCTAAACACGGTGTGCCATTTTTATGGCATCCAAAGCACGTCTTAAATCGTCTTTGCTATATTTGCAATTTTTTTAGCCGACATTCTGTAACTAAAGCAAAGATTTCAATGATAAATAATAATAATTAATACTAATGATATCTAAATGTACAAATAACAGAGAATATCCGTTTACATAAATTGAACGTAATTCAGACAGTTGAAATCCCTAACTCTGACACCTGTGTCGGAATTTGGATACAAGCTCTTAAAGGAACTCTATTATTTAAAACGGTATAGACTTATGTTAATCTAAGCAAAAAGAAAGAAAGAAATCCATATCCAATACATATCTTATGTACACAATTCCGACACCCAGTGTCTGATTTACGAAACATACGAATTTGCTTGCACCTAATTCCGAGACCATAAAATTTTTTGAATTCTGTAATTACACTGACAGAAAACCCCGTTAAAATGAAAATTTAAAGCCTTTATATTCAACTGCAACAAAGTTTATTCTAATTTTCTCAATTAAGGGTGTCTTAATAGTACATAAAGTAATAGTTAAAATCTGCTTACCTTATAAGAAATTCTTGGTAGATAATCACAGCACACAATTTTCAACCACCATCCAACTCACAGATTATGGCACTGACTGTTACAATGTCGGTAAAATAGAAAACGAATTTTGACTGATAGAATTAATGTTAAATTGTACCAACAGATCTCTTAACGTATATCTGGATATTGTAAATTTCTTATTTTAACGGAATAAACAGAAATATGTCTGAATTTAGGACACTGTCTGAATTTGAGTCACTTACCTTATTACTATTATATGTAATAATTGTTCTGTCGGATTTTTTCGTCGCGTTTTTTCCCGTAGCTTTTTATTTCGTCGACTTTTTTTCTGAGATTTTTTTACTGGTTTTTTATTTTCCGGCATTTTTTCCACAGCTTTTTATTATGCCTTCAGATTTTTGAAGAACACGAAATAGGCCAATGTCAGAAATTTTCACTTACAATTGCACAAGAAGTTTGCAGTTTGTCGAGTAAATTTGGATGTTTTAATGAAAATCTGTTGTCTAATAGTTTGAAAGTATAAGAAAACCAGAACTTGTCAAACTATTTATTTTGGATAAATGTAAATATTAAATTGTATACACTGTCAATTTTTAAATTAATGGAAACTGCAATAATTGATTGAAAAACACCATTGCATTTGTTTTAATTTAATTTTTTGTTCTATAAGTAATACGGGATACGGTAATCGCGTGCCTTTTAGTTAATAACACCTTTACTGTTAATAATGCCAAAAATAAAAGTTTTTGTAAAGTATATATTATCGAAAACTTTTATTTAAACATATTTTTTGCGTTATGGACAAATAATGTTGAGTACGTTATTATTCTTTACTAAATTTTAAGGCAAAAGGTTAATAAATATAAGTCTTAATCAACTTTGTTTTCATTATACGAAATAAACCAGATGGGCTTTCGTTGAGATGAGCTTGCGCCGAAATAAACTAGCGACAAAATGAACTACCGTAGAATGAGCTTGCGTCGAGATGAGCTCGCGTTGAAATGAAGTAGCATCAAGATGAGCTCTCGTCGAAGCGGCGGTGTCAAGATGGCGGCATCGAAGTGCCTGCGTCGAAACAAGCTATTTCGATATGTAAAGTATCGGTTATCATAGTGGTGCGAAAATCACTCTGCAAGAGGCTAAAACAATTTGGCGTTTTTACTTAATAATAAGTGTTAAAATAAATATTTATTTATTTAATTAGATATAATTATAAAATTTTCTGGTAAATAGTTAAAAAACCATCAAGATACCTACATAATTTGTTGGTTCGGTCAGTTGGGTGGCGGCCAGTTCGGTACGGCCATTTCGAGTCAGGACTACCGAATTCGGTGGAAAGAACTACAAAAATAAATAATTTTTCAAAATCGGGTAATAAGAAATGTGAATTATTTTTCGCTATCCTTGATTCTTATTTGATTATACATATATTATTAACAATCATGAACTATATTTTTACGAAAAATTTGATTATTTTTGTATATTCATTCGTTGATACAATGTTCGTAAGACTACTTGCTTTATAATATATTTTTATGATTTTGAGTCAATCTTTTTCCGCGTCTGTTCAAGAGTTTTAGAAATTAGAACATGACCCGTTTCTTTAAGATTTTGTTGTACGAAACACAATATAATTGCATAGAATTTTCTTGACGAAAATATTTACCATGTCAAAAAAGAGGTAAATAACAATTTATTGTCGACTTAAAAAAGAAACACTTAATTTCTAATGGAGGTCAATACTAATTACCTAACATTTTAATCACGTCTTCAATATAAAAGAAAAATACCAAAGAGGTTCTATAGAAAATACAAACGTCAATTTAGAATGAGTATTAGATACTTTAGGAATGTATGGTTGATTGTTATTATTCTATTTGTCTGTTACTTTAATATTTGTGTAAAGGTTTCACTGAGTACTTAAGCGTTTAAGTCCTACCTCAATATAGCATACAGTTACTAAACAGGAGTCTAAAAAAAATGAAATAGCTATTTATGTAATCAGTGACGAAACGCATGAATCGCTTCGCTCGTCCCGCAATTATCACATTCGTTACCAAAAATCATGTTTCATTACGTGTTACATACAAATTTTTTTCTAATTTTGACAAAAACAAAGTAAACGTTAAATTGAACGTACATGTATACGCAGTTCATAATGAAATTAAACATGGTTTCAGAAATACCAACTGCTTTTCTCTTATAAATCTGGTTTGAATAAGGTTTTTTTGCAACACTTTTCGTAACTAGATTATGAGTAATTATGAAAAATGTCACTTTACATGTCAAAATTAGAAAAACGTTTTTTTGCAGGTAGTGTTAAGTATTTTAAACTTAAAATTAATTGCATTTATTTTATTTACCTACCATCTATAATTATAAGTCTACAAATGGAATGGTTTGTGTGTAGGTACCTACATACATGAACAGATTCTTTCAGTAATGAAGGTCCGTATGCCAACCCGAGTGCTCGTCAGCGCACGAGGAGTAGCATTGGCACAAGTTACGTATGCACGATTTTTTTCTAAAATTATATTTTCAAATTTTTATCTACATTACTTTAAATATGTTGGTTTTGGTGTATTACTAAAACAAATTTACAATTTGAACTGCAAACTACCAACTGTTATATACGAAGATGTATTGATATCTAGTTAGCCTAGACCAGTTCCTTGCATAAACAAAATATTGCGTTACCACAGCAACGAACAATAACTTATTAGAAGTGTCAGTGTAAAGTTTGACGTCAAAAAAGTAAACCAGAGTCAGGCAATAAATTAAATGAAAAATGATGTCCACCGAAATTGTGAAAATCGAAAAATTGGTGTATAGAGCCATCGTCAAGTACCTGTATTTAAAAGGGTTAAGAGGTAAGCAGATTTACGAAGATATGCTTAATACCCTTGGTGATTAATGTCCTTCGTATGCGATCGTCAAAATTGGAATGCAAGCTTCAAAAGAGGTAAATTTTCCATTGAAGATGATGACCGATCGGGAAGGCCAGTTTCTGTGCCAGTCCCCGAAAATATCGATGCAGTTCATGACATGATGTTATCAGACCGTCAAATTGGGCTAAAACGAATATCTGAAGCACTGAATATTTCATACGAACGCGTTCATCATATGGTTCACGTCAATTTGGACATGAGAAAAATTGCTGCAAAATGGATCCCCAAATGTTTCAATTTTGACCAAAAGCGTGCAAGGGTAGAAGCATCGCATTCGATCTGTGCTCGATTTGAAAACGATGTAGACTTCTTAAACCGAATTGTTACTATGGATGAGACTTGGGTACATTTTTACGATCCAGAAACAAAGCAACAATCGATGGAATGGCGACACTCTGGTTCTCCAAGACCTAAGAAGTTTCGTGTCCAAAAATCTGGTGGAAAAGTTCTTGCTTCAGTTTTTTAGGATTGCCATGGAGTAATCATGATTGATTTTTTGGATAAGGATAGAACAATAACTGGAAATTACTATTCGACATTACTGACCACTCTACGGGAAAATATTAAAGAGAAAAAACGCGGAAAGCTATCCAAAGGTGTTTTGTTTTTGCAGGACAACGCCCCTGCACCTAATCTCATGTTGCCATGCAAAAAATTCGTGATTTAGGGTTTTAATTACTAGAACACCCCCCTTACTCACCCGATTTGGCTCCGAAAAAAAGTTTAAAAGATCGTACATTTTTTTTCAACAAGGGGGTAATAGAAACTGTGGAGGTCTGGTTTGCAGAGCAAGAAGAAAAATTTTTTTTGAAAGGTCTGGAGACGTTGCAGGTTTGCTGTAATAAATGTATCCAATTAAGAGGAGAATATGTTGAGTAATAAAATATTTTGACATTGAAATTTTTTGGTTCTATAGTAGGCTAAGAATTTTTCAATATATCCTCGTAGTTATACAGGGTATTGCTATATTCGACCGACACCGGTCTACTCCAGAGAGGTCTAGTAAATTGGTGAATTTTGTTATAGGAACATGAACACTTAAACGGTTTAGTTGCTAAGATACAGGGTGTTTAAAACAGTTTAAAATAAAAATTAAAAATTTGCAATAAATCAAAAATACCTTTAAATTTTTTTTCAAATTTGGTGACCAATATGTTCTTCAAGAAAGTCATATTTTAACATAAACTAACTTTTCAAAAATTTAACCAATGGCGCGCTATAAGGGTTAGTGACAACTTTTACCCTCCTTTTTTTTACGCCACTGGAGCAAACAGTTTTTTTTTTAATTTTGAATTAAAATGGTTTCTAATGTAGTATTAATACTTACAGAACTTTGTAAAACAATGTTTTGATTTGATATTTAATGATCAGGTGCCTCAATTATATGATTTATATTTGGTGACATTTGTTATTTAAAATGAAACAAGAATTGTCGTAAATTGGATCAACTGTTCAGTGTGGAATCATGTGATTGAATCACTTGAAATTTTTTTTATTGCTTGTATGACTTAAATTCAGATGTTTTTTGTAAAGCTTTGTACCGAAGTGGTCCGACACTAAAATGTTCAGGTATTCGAAGTCGCCTGCCCCGAAATGTCCCAATTCCATTTTTGTAGAAATAGTAACATTGAAAGGAGAGTTGTTTGGTTACCAAACTAAAAAACGTTTTTAGACATAATAATATTTAAAAAATTATAATATGAAAAAGGAACTGTTAATAAATATTACTAAAAATATGCATAAAAAAATAAAGAAAGTAAGTAGTCCAATTATTCATCAAGAAAACAAATCTGGTCAATTGTATTTACTTTGAATAAAAAATGAGTTTCAATCGTGGTGTTTTGTTTTTACTAATTAGAAACTATTATGAAACTTAGTAACTATTATGACTCCATTAGATCTCAGCAAAGCGGTGGATGCCATAAATAACTCATTTTAAATTGTATCTACTTCCAGGTACAGTATATTGATCTTATTACAAGTTCTCTCTTTCATCGGAAACAAGTTAACTCTTCTTGTCAACATCTAACTGAAGGAGTCCCGCAAGGCTCAAAATCTTAGGTCCTCTACTATTCAATATTTATAGTCCTTTCTTCGGTCAAAATGTAATAAATAGTAAAATTAGTATGATGCTGATGGTACTCAACTGTAGTTCTCTTTCCATGCTGATGATTTTACAAATGCGTCAATCAGCTATAATAATGACCTTCAGAATTTGGCAAAAGCAATACGGGTTCATGACTTGAATATCAATTCTAAGAAAAGCTCCATAATTATATTTGGTAGTAGAATTAAATGCAAAATGATTGAAGATAAATTTAATATTCAAATTAACAATGTCAGAAGTTAAGAATCTATGCGTTATTATGGACAATACTTTTATATATGAAAGTCAAATTAACTGTTATGTAAGAAAAGCAAATAGTAACCTCAAATTTATTTATTCATATCGTTACTATCCATCCATAAAGACCAAGAAAACACTTTTTTACAAATTTAGCTACTGCTCTGAACTGCACCACTACTGCATTACCAATTAGTCTAATAAAATATAACGCATTCAGAATGTATGTTTTAGTATTATCAAAGGGGGATACGCTAGAGAGGAAATAAAAAAGTTAAGAAGTGAAGGAAGAAAGATGTAAGTTTATACCAGAATACATAAAATCATATCCCTTGATCATTACATTTAAATATAAATTGTAACCGAATGTTACTGTCCCAACAATGTTTTAATTACTCCAATGATTGTCAATAATTTTACTTTAATTTTTAATTTTTAAGGTTTAGTGGAAGAGCAAAAGTTCTGGTTTGTCAACTGCGCCTCCAGTTTATTTGTTTCACTTGTTTTAATTAATGATTCAATGTATATGTGTTAACATACCTAAACAAATTTTATCATTATCATTATTATTATTGTTTAAATTGTTGAATAAGTAGACGCCTTGAGAAAGATTAGTCGATGCTAATGGAAACTTTGGCAATATAGAAGTACCATTATGAAAACAAAAACTGGGACACCTTGGTTCTACAAGTTAAATAAGCATATCTATTTTAAAGATTATTTTACAATATTTTAGTTAGATTTGGAGTAATCGTGTATGGCCATATACCAAATTTTATGTTGATGGGATTTGAGGAAGTCCATAACTTTTTAACCGACGGACTACGTGAATCACTCAATATTTTAAAAACACGAACGAATAATTACAAATCGGAAAAGCTTTTCCTTGTATTTTAATATTAAGACTAATTTGAATTATTTGACATAATTATTTATATATAAAATTAATTAATACCCCAAACGATAACAAAAGTTTGATCTCATACATATTTTGAAATAACTAAGAATTAAGAAGAAATAAACAAAATTGGAAAATTGATGAAAAAAGTTGTTAATAATCTTTAAAGGGGATATGCTTATTTAACTTGTAGAACCAAGGTGTCTCAGTTTTTGTTTTCATAATGGTACATAGCGTATTTTAAAAAAAAACACCTACAAGGAAGGTCCTATGGTTTAGAAAAGTATAAAAGTTAAGTAACATAAGAAGATCTTGACGAACTAAAGAACCAAAATACATTGTTGTCGAACTATAATGTATTTCAGAGCCTCCGGCGAAAAAGATAATTTTTTAAAAATATACATAAAACTGGTTCATTTGTTTTTAAAAAAAAGGTGTTGTTTTACCGCATAATTTTCACAACTAATTTTATGTTAGAAAGAGGCTTCCTTCAACTACTTCAGCACTTACTCAACTTTGGCGAAGAAATTATCTTTCAAAAACTTACTAAAATTTATATTCTATATTTGTAATCATAACTCGACAAAAATGATTTATTAATACAATTTATTATTATTAGTTGTCGGATGTTCTGTTATTTAAATGGCAGCGCACAATGAGACGTGATTAATACTAAGGAGTGGAAGTAAAATGTAACTGTTTCTAATAAATAATTATGTATTAGTTTGATTATTAAGTATAAAAACACAATAAGAATGCTATATTGTTTAAAATTTATTACAAACACTGCGGAGATCTGTTCAAAATAACTGCAATAAAATACTACATTTATGTATTCTTGAAATTGTCAAATTTCCAATGTACAAGATGTTTCATAGCCTTTCTTACGTCAATGTCGTTTAACCTAATTACGTGTGATGGGTGCAGAACTGTAGAATAGTGCATGTGTAGAATTACCATTTTCTCCGCATATAGGTTTGCAGATGTTAAAAAAGATATAGAAATGTTATTATTCAACAGAGTACCAGGTAATGCATTAACTAGGCGTTTGATTCTGTCCTAGTAGTAGTCAAAATCAAAATTCTTATTTGATCATCAACCCAATTTCGTTGTAAAACAGGCTTCGTCGAAGAATTGCATGAATTCCTGAATAACTATAAGAAATTAAACTGCTGGTCTAACAAGGCGCCACCTGCTGGATAAAGAAAGAAATAAAACCGACCAACAGGAGATCTACAGATTTTACTTAAAATGTAATATGCTAAATTGAACACAAACCAGAGAGAGAGAGAGAGAGAGAGAGAGAGAGAGAGACAAACAATTTAGTATAACAAATCTTAAAATATTAGGAGAATGTGACAGAAATAGAGAGTCTGTCGTATATAGTTACGTGCGTCAGCAGCAGCCCGCTTACAATAAATAAAGCTTTTGGTTAAGGTGTCGAATTTCAGGTAAACTTTAGTTAAACGCTTGAGTTAGAATTATCATTCAAATTAAGAATTAGGTGCTATTAAAGCTCTGCGTACACATATCACTTACACACGGCGAGTTACACTAAATCTAAACTAGAATAAAAGGGGTAAGTACCTCCCGAATACCCAAGAGCCTTTTTGTGTCCGCGACAACCGCTCTAAATTAAACGCCCCAGCCCTTATTGAGCTGATTGAAAACAAACTTCCGGTTGAGGAGCGTACACCGATAAAAGTTACTCAAATATTAGCTATCGAACCGTTTTATGTCATATGTACTTAAACTTAATGCGCATTATTATTATGAATAAGTGGTTTAAATACTAAACCTTACCTGTAATCGTCGAGTGTAGTTCCGCGAATGAAGGTATTTTGCTACCGAAGGTATCGACAGTTGGGGAAGTTAGATAGACCCAGGGATTCCTCTTAGGGAGGTGTGCGGAGAAGAACAGCAAGCAAATGACTCCCTCTCTGAAAGTATGCAGCATAACCAAGCTTTGTAGACGTGGTATTTACTGCTGGTCTGCGGCTTGATTAATGCGAAACCGTGGTGTTGTCTTTAATTTATAGGGAAGGTTCTTAATTAGTAAAATGTGTGTCTTGCCACATCTCGTGTACACATTGACACGTATAAATAGTGTAAACTAAGAAAAATGTCAACAGTTAACTGTAACGGCATGTGTGTGTGTTAAAGTGCAAAGCGGTATCTAAGCGATAGCTTTAATGCTTGTAACACACGTTGCCGATAAAGCCAAGATAACTTGTACAGAAGTACACACGCAACAAAAGAACATCTGATGCAGCATTTCGCTCTTATTGTGAGCTCATCAGAGGTGTATACTTATGTGCGGTATACGACTGGCTTTATCGGCAACGTGTGTTACATAAGCATTAAAGCTATCGCTTAGATAGCGTTTTGCACTTTAACACACACATGCCATTACAGTTAACTGTTGGCATTTTTCTTAGATCTTAATTAGCTGCTCCAGCATCCTCGAGAGTTATTCCAGTACAGTACACAACGAGAACATAATGTCGGACGAAACGTGCTAAAAGCATATGCAGCAATTAGAATTAATGTAAATAGGAAAGAAGCCCAATATACTCACGGTGAATTTAGCCAGATTAAACGTAAACGTCAATTTGTATTGGAAATTGTGAAACCCACATTATATAATTTTTGGTGAAAATTTCACTTCAAAGAAAATGCTGGAGACACCCTCGTGTCAAACAAGAAAGGAAAATGTCCGCTGTCCATCTAAAAAATTTCAATCTAATTTAATTTCCACCAATAGAAAATTAGCAACTTGCGCGCTAAATACGACTTACGTCGCAACATACCACTCGCGACACACGTTTTAAGGCGGTTTACGACATACGTCCTAAATACGGGAAATAAAACCGTAACAATCGTTTTGTTTCAGATATGAGTTTTTCAAATTAGGGTCAATATTAAGTATAGTGCTTTTAAGCAACCGGATTTTAAATCCAAAAGAATGCGGTATAACAAAGAAAGTTCTACAGACTTCTTTTTAAATTGATCGTACAGTCAATTTGTCGAAAGTGAGGTATGTAAAAATGTAAACTTTTTTAATCATTCTTTTTTGTCGCAAAAAAACACTTTCACACGCAAAAAAATTTGTGATTTAGGGTTTGAATTACTTAAACACCCCCCTTATTCACCCGATTTGGCTCCGTCCGACTATCACCTCTTTCTTCAACTGAAAAAAAGTTTAAAATGTCGTACATTTTCTTCCAAAAAGGAGATAATAGAAGCTGTGGAGGTCTGGTTTGCAGAGCAAGAAGAAACATTTTTTTTAAAGGTCTAGAGACGTTGCAAGTTCGCTGTAATAAATGTATCCAATTAAGAGCAGAATATGCTGAGTAATAAAATATTTTGACATTGAAATTTTGTTTGGTTCTATAGTAGGCTAAGAATTTTTCAATATATCCTTGTAAATATTACACTTAAACATTTTTTGTTCTTCCAAATGCTATATAATAATGATCAGCGCTATGGACTGTCTTCATTCTCACTCTTGTATTCACAACCAATTCTTTAGTCTATTGAAGAAAGAATAATCCATCATATTTATTGGCTTAGTTTTTGAAAATTAATAATAGAACCATAAAGTCTGGAACCAATATTATATTTATTTTATTATTTAAATAATATCATCAAATTAAAGGTTAGTTTTGCCATTAAACATAGATCTGACTATGTTTAAATATGCAATTAAATTTGTCTTTAAATACAGTTGCTAAAGTAATTATTGAGCTTAAAAGTAGCGGTGAATTCTTCAATTTAAAATAAATTTTAACACTACTTTTAAAAGTACTTCTAAAATTTAAAGGTGGCGATGAATATGGGCCTATATGGTTAGATCTGAGATAAGTGATTCTATAATAGGTTAAATGGTGATTGCAAACCAAGAGGGCCCAATGGATCTCCCTGTTGTAAACTAACCTGTGATAATATTATATTATCTGAATGGAGAAGGTATCTGGTGGGCTCCGAATACGCAAGCCACATGAAAGAGTAAATATCAGAAAGTGTTACAACGTTTATTAAATATTTCTTTAAAATTACTGGATCTGTGTGTTTTCTTTGTTCAATGTTCTGTGAAGTGTATTGGAGCTTCAATGCCACCCTTAGTTCCAACAGGAAGTGGATTAAGATACACAAACATTTCATTACTAACATACTTACAAGCGAGTTTTGCAATCAGTCTTCTTAAAGTCTTTTTTGTTAAAGCTCAATAAAAAAAATTTTGACATAAGGAAGGAACATTACTACCAAGTATGTGACTGCAAAATTTAGTGATAGATGAAATAAACTTCTTTGAGAAGTCTCCTTTGCTTGTTAGTAAGTGTTCTAAATGATGAGGTGTAATCTATTTAATCCAGCAACAGAACCATGGAAATTTAAATGTTGCCCTAAAAACGTCCTCTTCTTTAACATTTAAGCAGTGAAGGGATATTTTTGAAAGTTTCGGAAAGTGTAGATAGTGACAAGGAGAAGGAAGTTTTGATTGGAGACTTTCCAAAGTCTTCATATTCTCAATAGCAAGAAAATCATTTGAAGGTTATAGTGTAACTGCACTTTGTATATCTTCTTCAGTGATTTTAGATTTTATCCTTCGTGATAAAGACGTCTGTTAATATTTCTTATTTTTATTGAATTTAAGTTTGAAGAATTATTATTCTTCACTCATTGCGACAAATTTTTAGATCACAAAGTCAGACAGAGAGTTTCCTCAAGAGAAGTATGGTTCATTTTAAAACTGACTTTGTAAAAATATTACCAAAATGTAACATACGTTACATTTATGTTATTACGTATTTAAATAAACAATTACAACTATTGAACTGAATTGCTAAATAGCAATTTTTGATTAATTTCGAAATTAATGTGATACTTTATTTGGTTTTTGACCTTGTGGTTGAATAACCATTAACTAAAATGTAGTGGATTAATTTCAAATAGAATATCATGAATGGATGGAAGAAACCGAAAACTGCAGAAAAAACTTTAACCGAAGTTCAGTAGCTAAGCTATCATCAACAGCGGCCAACTGATACATTGTATGCGAATTAATTAAGATTGCATTTTACAGAAAAAGAATCTACAAGAATGTTGATGAACTAGTGTTGCCTAAATTCGGGTCAAAAGACCGTCAGTTTTTTTAGAGGTCCTTCCTTTTTCGATTTTGTATGTAGATTGTTGATTAGTACTTTACAGTTTGTATTCAATTCATTCCATCGCGCCGGTCAAATGCGTATCTTCGTAAGGTGCTGTTCGGGTGTTCTTGAGGTTTGAATTTATTTTTCGCCTTTCTGTTCAAGTTATTTGAGTGTTTGTGGATCTCAATGGCTTCTCTAACTATTCTGTTGTGAGAACCTTCAACCGTTAACTCATTGCAAACAGCATGTTCTGCTATAGCTGACTTCTTGTCGTGTTCCTGACGGCAATTTGGTCGACGTTCTTTGAGCCTTGTTTCTATCGATTTCTTTGTGGTTCCTATGCATACCCTGTCACAATAACAAGGTATACGGTAAACTCTGGCTGGTGCGAAAGAGTCTTGTTTGAAGATAGTATTGCTGTCTTATCCTTCTAAATTTTTTTGTATATGTTTTATGACTTAAGATGTGTATGGCATATATGCGTGGGGGTAGTGAGTTGACTCTCGGATTCTGGTGCTCTCGATCTCTTGAACCTCATTGATCTTTTGATCTTCCGTTTGGTGTACTCGTTAACCTCAACGGCAGTTTTTAGGTGTTAGAGTTACGCCTGAAGATTCTCTGATTTACAAACCTTTCGAGATCGTATCGTCAGGGTCTTGATGATTACCATTTTTTTCCTGAGTGGTTCCATAATGCATGGAAATACTTGTCTGTGTGTGTAGGTATTGTGTACACTGTGTGGCTTAGCTTGTTCTTTGTTTTTTTCGCCAGCACATCTAAGAAAGCCAGTTGTCCTCTGTCTGTATGTGTTGACTATTCAGGGGTTGATGAAACTGGTTAAGCTTCTCTATATCGTGTTTCCAAACAACAAAGGTATAATGTACTTACAAGAATGATGGCGCGGGCTTGTATTCCGCGGTCTCGATGGCTTTCTTTTTAAAATTTGTTATGAAGAGATTGGCTATTACTGGACTCAATTGACTTTCCATTGCCACCTTATCCACTTGTTGGAACTTTTGTTTCCAAACGAAGTAGCTTCCGTTTTAGTCAAGACATCGAACCCTTCCTTCAGTGGCACTTTGGTGAACAGCAAAGTCAATGCTTACAAGGATGTTAATTTCCTAAATTTTACGTATAAAACCTGCTGTAGGTTTTTTTTATATAGTTGAAGAAGCAATGTTTGACTTGACTTGACTAAGTAGTATTTTAGTTATCCAGTACGGTTTACTATTGGTCTCAGAGTAACATCTGACTTGTGGATCTTGGGTGTCCGTAATGCCATGTAGGAACAGCTTTGATTTCAAAATTGGTTTTTTGAGTATCTTCTAGTAGAGAAAATGACTTGATGAGTCGTAATCTTGCTTGTGTCGGATTTTTCTCCAGGAGTCTGTAGCTTGATGGATCTATGAGTTTAATGATTTTTTGGTTATAGTCTTTGGTTTTTAGACTTGTTGTAGTTGTGTATGATCGATTTGTAAGATTGTAATCTTCACGAAAATTTACCTAAGAAGGAAAAAACTAATAACTTAAACTCAATAAAGAAATATATTGTTAGACGATGCCAAAGATTCTCTTTTATTGTTTTACGCAAACAAAGCTAAGAAACATCCTATATAATGCGATGATCTAATTTAAGGTAAAATTATGAAAAAACTTCGGAATTGTGAACTTGAGTGAGTGGTTTGCGTGGATTTAGGAGTAGTTATCTTCTTCTTCTTCTTGTTTTATTTCTATCTTTTCAGGTGTCGGATTGTTAGTCACGGTCCTTCTTGATCTATTTTTTCCATGCTTATCTATCACTTGCCAGTATCTTCTTGGTCTTCCTATCTTCCTATTTCTTGGTTTCTCTCCTTAAATTATTCTTTTTGTCGATCGATTATTTTTTATTCTTGCGATATGTCCATACCATATCAGCTGCTTTTCTTGAATTCTTTCTAGTATTGGTGTTTGATCTATTTCTTCCTTTAGTTTTTGTTTCGTACTTGTTCCCATTTTGTTTTCCTTTGCCATTCTTCTTATGTGTTTTATTTCCATCGTATCTTTTGTTTCTGTTTTTCGTCCATGTCTAATTTTCTGCTGCATATGTAATTGTTGGGAGTGTTATTGCTTTATATATTTTCGTTTTCGTTTCTATGTCAATTTCTTTATGTCCTAGTTTGTGTTTTTGCTTTTTATTTATATGTTTGGTGGTATTCTGTATCTGCTTTTCGTTTACTATTATCAGGTTTGTTTTATTGTTGTTGATTTCCATTTTCACTTTTTCTATTTCTATTATCCAGCTTTATCTTAAATTTTCTTTTGTGTGTCCGCAATAATAGAATATCCTCTGCATATAATAAGCTGCTTGTTTTTATGGGTTGTCACTTGTCTATCTTCCTGTTCTAAATGTCATTTGTTCTTCTTCTATTTTGTGTTTTACGTAAGTTTTTAACCTTTTTTCTAATATTCTTGTATATATTTTAGTGTGTTTTGTGCTAGGTATATCGCTTTGTAATTCCCACAATTTGTTGTCCGTTTCTTTTTATGTATTGCTATTATTAAATTTGTTTCCGATTCCTTGGGATTTGCTTTGTTTTCCATGCTTTTATTAGTAGTTTATGCAACCATGTTTTAAGCATTTCTGGTGTTATTTCGCCTTCTCCTCTTGCTTTTCCTATTTTATCGTTTCCTGCATTTCTTCTTTAGTTATTTCCGGTAGTTCTATTGCGTGCTTTTCCTCTTCGATTTAGTCAGTTAAATCTCTTTTAAGTTACTCTGTGTTGTCTCCAGGCTTCGAGTATTTTTCGAATTTTTATTTTGAGTTTCTGTTGTTTATTTTTTATTGCTTTTATTTCTTTCTTTTTAGTCCCTCTTAGTTTTTTTTACTATTATCTAGAACTTTTTGTGTCTACTTTGTGTTTGTCTTTTAGTTCTTGTCCAAACTCTTTCCAGCTATCCTTTTTCGCTTTTTTGATGGCTTGTTTAGTTTTATCTTTTTTACATACTTTTCTGGGCCTTTTGTTTATATCTTCCATTCCTGTTTCTTTTCTTTGGCTATTTCTTTTGTCTCTTTAGTCCACCATTATGTTCTTTTTAAGTTTGGTTAACGTTTCTTCTTATATCTCTTCCGCAACCTCTAAAGCTTTTTCTTAGAATTTTCTCCATTTTGTTTCCAGGGCTTCTTTTTTTCGTTTATTATTGTTTTACTTGTCTTTCATTTTCTGCTCCTGTGTTGTGTTTCCTATCCATAGGTCATTTCTCTGGCAAAACTCTATCATTTTCTTTCCATTTCGGTTTATTGTTTGTTCCCCATAATTTTCCATGGATCCCATTCCCCTGTTTTGGTCATTACGGGCTCTCGCATTCCAATCTTCTATTATTATGGTTGCTTCCGTTTTCTCTGATGCTTCGTCTGATGTTTCTTGTAGGTTGTTGTAGAATTCCTTCACTTCTTCTTTTGTTGAGCCTTCTATTGGTCCGTATATTTGTATAAAGTTTATATTTTGTTGGAGTCTTATTTTTAACATTTATTACCTTCTTCTTTTATACCCTTCTTTTGCTCTCTTTCCTATGTCTACCACGGTGTAGTATATGATATGTTTGTTTGTTAACCTTTTGTTTCAGTTTCCTTTCCACTTTGTTTTTTTTGTTTTATTTGAATTTTTTGTCGTTTCTTGTGAAATTTTTATCACATTCCCTTTGATTGTACTTATGTTCCATGTTTCTATTTATATTTTTTCTGTTTAGTTTTCTTTTCTTTCTCCCTGTCCTTTTTATTTCCGTTTAGTTTTTGTTTCCTATTAGTTTTTTGGGGTTTTTTGGTTTCTGTTCGTCCATGTTATGTTTCTTAGTGTTTTATTAGGATCTTCTTCTTTTGGACTTGACGTACAAGTAATGTTTGTTCCCAGGTTTTATTTTTTTGGTATTGCGCCCGTGGATGGACTATTTTTATTCTTTGAGGGTCTATATCTTTTCCTTTGTTTCCCATTGTTCTTCTATCTTCCATTATTCCCCATTTATTATTAGCTTATCTTTCTTTATTATCACTCTTTGCCATTTTTTCCTGCTTCCTTCATGTATGGGAGTAATTGTTTCTGCCTTTCTTTTGTGTTTTTATCCAGGTCTTCTGATATTCTGTTTGCGTTTCCCTTACGTTCTCCAATTCTATTTATGAGGGCTACTTCATTTTCTTGTATTTGTATCTCCATTTTCTTCTTTAATATCTCCACAACTTTCTCTTTTAGGTTTGTCAAATCTATTTCTGTGTTTTAATATTTAATATTTAATACGGTCCTGCACGCTGTTTATATTTCAGCTCTGTCAGCTGTCTCTTATCAATTGCTCATGTGCGGAGCGCGATTGTTTTGCCCGATTTTCACTCCTTCTTATCAGTGTCAATATTTCACGTTCACTAATCACTGTTTATGTTTCTAGTCCTACCGTATTTCTAGTTGCTGTTAAATATTCCACCTCTCAATATTTACTCACTAAACCGTTTTTCCGAATTTGATTCGCCTTGCAATTTTATTTGACTCACCTTTGATTCACGTCTACTCCAATTCACATAATTAAATAAAAAAGATAAATAAAAGTGGTGTATTTTTTATAAAACGTAGGATTTAAAATAAAATTATAATTAATTAAATATGTTTACACTAAGCTGGAGATAGATAACAAAACAGAACAATAAATATACTATACAGTTTAGTTTCATTATTTTTATTGTTTTTTATTATTTATGCCTTTGCATTCGGCTTGAATTATATGTATCTTTTAAGTTCTTACGAAAGGGTGATTGGTATCATAAATATTGTAAATTTTTCCTACGATAAATTGTAATTATACACACATGAACTTTTTTTTCTATTAAATTCCGTTAATGTTATTGTAAAATACAAGTTTTTATGTTTATCAAACATTAACATAAATTGTACATCATCTGTAATTTACGATCGTATTGAAGCAGAAAAAAAATCAACAACTTTTAAAACAATTTAATCACATTTTTATTGTGTTATAAAGTTTTAATTTATAATATTTTCGATAACAAATATTTGTGATGCACGTGTGGATTTCCGCAAAATAATTTCCTTTGCATTTTTAAAATTGTAATTGCCAAATTATTTTGTAATTTCATAATAATTGACGATGCACAAAATCGGTATGAAGAAACTTTCGGATTTGTGGTGCCGACCTATAATTATTAAGAAAAATTATGTGCATATTATTATTATTCCGTTTAGATTTTTTCTTGAAACCTAAATTTTGTTTCGGTCAAAAAAACCTAGTTAAGAAAATTTAATTTAATTGCGAATAATTAGAGAGTGGTGGTGATTGGACCAAATGCTTTATTTTATTGCTATTGGTATGCTCCATTTTTATGAGTATTTTAATGAACTCTTTCTTTTGCTTCATTATGAATTAGACACAGGTGTATATGCTATAATTCATGAACGACTTCTTAAATTTTGTTACTATCTATTAATAAAAACCGGTTATGGATATGGTAAGTATTAGTACGTTGTTCTTTTAATTCGATAACTTTATAATGAATTAATGATTTTTCATCAATAAGCAACATTAATAATTGGAATGTTTTGATTTATGTCTAAATTCGTACAGACTCGTACTAGTTATTGTCGAATTGTCGATTTGAATTTTAATTGGATTTGTGAGAGAATGCTTTTTTTCTATATGCATTGCTTCAGCAGAAATGAGCGGATCGGAAAATCTTTTGTGTAGGTTATAGATTTAGAAAGTGCAATAACAATTTGCAACAAGAAAAGAGATTGCATAAAAAAAGTGTGAAGTCTGTCCAAAAAATGTGAGAAGGATGAAAGATACGGACGAGGACAATAACTTCTTGAATATTTTATACCGAACACATACATGTAAGGATTAATTAAATTTTTTAAACATAATTGGAGTCGTATGATGAATCTCTAACGGCTAGAATATTTAAATTAAATAGTGTAGTAAGTAATAACTTAAAACGCGTCTTTAAATATACGGATTACTGAATATTTCTAATGGTATTTTTAAAGGTGATTGCACTAATGGCGCAAGTATGTAATTTAATGAGGTTGACAATATATGCAGTAAATTAGGTACCAAACTTGTTTGTTAAATTCCTAATGCCCATTTAGATACATGTGTGTCTGTTTATTACACCACACTACCCAAGCATACGCTCGTAATAATTTAACAGAAAAAATATTTTAGCATGTCTGGGTGTTCAAATACGATTATGATTTCGTGTTTATTTATTTCAATCTCTAAATCCAAGTAAATAAAAGTCATTTTCCTTAATTTACTGCTTAAAATAACGATATGCGTCCATTACGGTGGACAGTGACAGAAAAACAGAAGAACATAAATTTAGTTTTGGCGGAAACTATACTCATCTCGACTTTAAAACCTCGTTATGGTGGACCTTTTCTGGTATTGAGTGACCGCGTTCATAAATTGCTTTTGACCGTTTTCGGCTTAAGAGCATTTACATCTTTTTCTAATGCTGCTGTTATTCGAAACTAAAACACGTGTGTACTTAGATATATCACGCTCATTATTTAAAGTTTTACCGATTTATTCTTAGAACTATAGGAATTTATTTGCTTCCGTTCAACGAGTTTTGTTGTTTTTTTTTTCGTCCGCGGCCAAATTCATTGTTACCTTTAATTTATTCAACGTGCAAACGTTAAAACTATTTTTAAAATTTTTATTTGAAAACAAATTCGAGTTTACTACCGGAAATATTACAAAAAAAGGCGTGCTTTAATTAATATTCCAAGAAGTAGTTATTAACAGATGTGGTGGCAAATACACATAATATGCGCACAAGAAACCTAAAAATACTTAGAATGCGTTTTTACAAAGCGTAAGGGTGGAAGACCCTTAATTCAATAGAGTACCAACAAAAAAATTTAGGGCAAGCTTTTACCCACTTAACTAAACTTTCACTGCTTTTTGTTATTCTTCTATTTAAGTAAATGGTGTTTTTGCTTTGTTTGGATTTAAAGCACTTCTAACAAGCGTTATGGTATATAAGTATTTAAATACACAAGGTTAATTAAACTTTTTCGGATTTGCTGCAAAGAAATTAAGTACTTAGTACATTTGACTATACCGTACACAACGGGTCTAAAGTGGCATTAACGTCAAGAACAGTTATTTTAGCATTCAATCTTTAGCAACCCGAACTGGAGATGTCTTAACAAGACGAGACGTTTTAAAAATGTCAAAAATTTACCTGTTGGCAAATATGTATTCTATTGTATCTGATGTCTAAGATATTACAATACCAATGCATTAACTGTACTTTGTTAAAATATATTAAATAGTTTTACTGTTAGCGTAATGAAAAAATACATATAAATTAATACACATGTAGTATTTCTATGTTTCTAAATGATAATTTAAATTAATGATTAGGCACATACATACATATTCAAAATTGATTCCTTCTTAAGCGTCTCAAATGTTGAAGAATTAATTATGAATCTTTCAAAATTGTAGACGCTGTAATAAACAGCTACTATTATAAAAATTTATATTATGTTACACAAGTATTCATATTATGTTTAATATTCTATTGATATTTATTGTGGTATTTGAAATTTATCGTTGGCGTAAAAAGTTGTATTTATTTATAAAATATTAATGATGTAATTATAAGGCATTTATTATTTTGGTTTTTGTGGTTTCGCATTTTTTTAACAATTACGTCAGATTACCTACATTAATTTTTTTTTACTACCAGGAATATACGTCAATATTTTTACAATTAAAATCAAACATTTTTGCCTCGAACGAGAAAATAATGTCAAAAAAGGTAGTTATTATTAAATTCAATCTATTTATGTACTCATTTATTACCGAGAGGTAATTCAATGCCAAAATGTTGTACACCAAAACGCCATAATTCCTAAAACTCCACTGAAATTACAGCCAATGCCAAGCAATCCCACAGCAATGCCATACAATTAAAATGCCATCGCTTTTGGCCAAGTAAATTGGAGATGGTTTTGTTTTAAAAATTTCATTTTGTACTTATTTTCACTCAAAGATTGTACAATTTGCCCAATAAACCATTAATATTTATTTAAATTGATAATGATTGATGGATGAAGTACTCGTCTTTCTCCGTTTTGTCTTGAATCGTCGTCAGTTGATTCACTTTCAGACTCACAATTTGATTCTAAAGAGGGTAAATTTTGACACGCTTTTGAGATTTCGTGGTTTTGAGTAATTTTTTCTATTTTTAGAAATAAATCTCTTTAATATGTCTAGGCGTTGATTGAAATATTGGTAAAGATAGTCAACCGCTTGTATTTGCTTGTATCACGGATGCAATTCACATATGCATGTTGGGTTGCGTTTTTGTTTAATTTTTTCACCTGTACTGAAGCGCTGAAGTTATAATGTGTACGATTCTTGAAATAGAATAGTTCAATTTATTCCACCGTTGTAAAATGGCGCAACATACAATCCGTAAAATTTACTTTTGTCAATACAATGTTGCAACGTTTTCAAATATTTAGTAAACGTATTAACTAGTAATTAAAAGTGACGAATTTTTCATTTATGAATAATACCATTGATGATACATATCTTGGATTTTAATGACAATGTTTTTTTAATAATTTACTAAAATACATGCGAAGCGTTATTTGTTAAAACAGTTTGGTTTGGTCGGTGTTAGATAAATAAGAAACAATTATTTTACAAATTATGCTTGCACTTTATTTTTTAACTTGCAAATAATAATGTTGACATTTGTTTGTCATTTAATAACTTCGTTAGGAATAAAGTAGAACATACTGGGAGAAATACCACTAGAGTTCAGAAACGCAAAATTATTGGTTTTTGTATCTACTTGTTTTTACGTGTTCAGTTGAAAAGGATTTTAAATAAAAATTGGTTTTCAAATTTTTCAATTCAAAAGGCAACAAGTTACCGTGTTTTTTAGGGAAAGTGGGTTCCACTAGACCTTCAAATTTAAATTCACTTGGTAATAAAACCTATTCCTATTACTTCTAAAAATAAAAGTACTAGATTTTAGCTTGAGGTGTGTTGTCTCCCGACGCGGTGCGGATAATACGTGTATAATACACTATTCTTTTCTGTGACGAAATAAATGACGATTTAATATTGAAAAATCATATTACAATAGAATTAGAAAATTATTGAGGGAAATTTGGTGTTAAAAAATAGTACTCACTTTTTTCCCGAGGGAAAAAATAATTTACGAAAAGTGACACTTTGTTATCTGTTAGTAGAGATAAAAAGTTAGGATTTTACTCTTTGAAACTGTATCAAAATATCATGGTTTTGAATTAAAATAGTTTAATTAAAGTAAAAATAGCTCATTAATTATAAACATTGTTTCAAAAATTACAATTCCAACTGATCTAAAATAATAGTAATAATTTACAAACAATTTACACATAAATAATAACGTACCTAATACAATGCTATACATAAAACATATCCAAACATTTACACTTATTTATGCAGATAATATTCTTATTTTACGGTGTGGTTTTGTGACATCACTGTAATTATAGCTATTAGAAATATGTTTATTAGCCTCCCACTTTAAGGTTCGATATAGTTTTATTTTAACCAACTGATCGATAATTAACAGTTTATGAGTGTCGCATTCTCTGAACCATGAATTCACACTGCTGTTGAGACATTTTTTATACGGAGTTTAATTTTTTCCAATAAACCATAATCTGTTTTAAAAAGATGAAATTCTTCAGTAAAAAGTTTCAATAAAAAAACACAAATTTTGAGAATTCGGGTGATGGTCTGTGTAAGTATTTAATTCCATCAGATTTGCTGTAATCTTTATATAGAATTAATGATTCGTTCACATTGAAAACACTTGAGTCGTTAACTGTTAGCATTTCCTTACACGTATTACAATGTACTTTTTATATATGTAGTGACTTAAATAACCCGCAACATACGACACTGAACAAGATTCTAAAGAACTATTAATTACGACATTGTCTTCATTGATTTTGTTCTCCAGACAGGTTCTAGACGATCTCTTTGTTTCATTATTTTCTACACTTTCATTTGTCCCAATTTTGTTATCCTCTTCCTCATAGTTAGTGTTAAATTGTTCATCTATACCATATAGTATCTCGTCGTTATCTTTTCACAATTCCCTTGTTCTATTGGTATTTGCAAGCGAATGTGCATGTTATGTTGTAATGCAAGCCTAAATTCGCGGGCAGACGGTTGGGCATTATAACCTCCTCTAGCACGAATCATTGAAAGAGCATTTTCTAGAGGATCTTGATTTATTCGTGACGTTAAAAAGTACAAAGTTCCTTCTCCCTTTAAGTCCTCCCACAGACTTAAAATTGAATTTATAGTCCATTGGAAACCTGCGATACAGTATATATTTTTCTTTCTACACCGTTCTCATAAAACTTGATGGAATTGAAGTATTGTACAGAACGTTTCAACGTTTCGCATGGCATGTCTTTAAAAACTGAAAGACCACGCTTGTAGGGATTCGGATCATTTACTGAAAAACTATTTAAACAGTCAAAAATGTTGTTAATTGTTTTAAAAAAAGATGCAGTATCTAACGCCGTATTACTTGTTAATTGACCCGTCATCACAGCACTGCTAATTGCTGCAGATACAGAATTGCTAAATACCTGAGCGGCGTATTTAACACGCATCTTTTGAAAATTTGATGGGTTAATATGTTTGTCCGTAATTTTAACATGGATCTTGCTACACTGCTACACTGATCAATATAAAAAGTGTTGACAAAATCGGTCCACTGAATTTTTTATTGTTGACGACTATTTCCAGTTTGCTGTTCATGACATTGTTCCTTAAGCTTTTTAGTAAATGAGGAGGATCATACGCTACATATATTTTGTTATTGTCGATTTGAATTGTTGGATTTTCTTTTGTGGCGCCTAGACAAGATAGAGCACTTCTGTTATTAGATCCTTGGTCGCAAACTAACGCTCGAGGTTTCAATCCAATTTGAAACAACTTATGCATCACTTGCTTTATAAGAGTACATAATATTTCGCTTTTAACTGAACCACTACTGAGAAAATAACAAAATGGAATTTTCCAATTATACAATATTCCTCTCAAATAAAAAACCAATCCATGGTTACTTAAAAACGGTTTACGTCCTAATTCCCTAAATCTTGATATCCTTCGACGTAGTCCCAATATTGGTTATAATTTAAATTTCGTTTTAAAGTAATTTCGTCACACATTACCACGCACTGCTTTTCTTTGTCTGTCATTCCTTCAACTTTTTTTTAATTTTTGTATAAGAACATTATTTGTCCCCGATCTTAAATTAACAATTTTCAACCACGACTTGATTGTTGAAATTGCTGGCAAAACAAATCCTAAATGGTTCAACATAAATTTGTAAGCGGTAGGCGATTTATAATACAATGATAATGCCAGTTGTTTTTCTGAATCCTTCCATGGAGTTCGTGTTCGATGAAAACATTGCATATTAATAAATGTCTTCAAAGCCGGTTTTTGTTTTTAAAAGACCCGAAATTGTGCTGTTTTGAAGTTTGCGCTTCAATCTAAATATTTCACACTTTTGACTATTCAATTTATTTTTAAACTTTTTAATTTTAAAAGAAACGGTTGTCTGTATAGGTTTATCAGAACTTATACTTGCACTGATTGTTGCACTTTGAAGAACATTCACAAAGGAGGCATCACTAACTGAATCGGCGTTGTTCTCAATTTTTTCTTATTGGCTGACAGAAAATAGTTGTAATTACGTTGCAAATACTTTCCGCTAGAAAATATATTTTCATAAGTTCGCACATTATCAGATTTATAAACTGTCAGAACTTCTGGTGATTTCTGAGTAGGATTTCTTTCTAATCGCAAAGACTTCGATGTATCCTGTTTAGGTTCATCTGCAATCAAAGCAAATAATTGTATTTCTTGAAATTTGGGCTTTTAAAAAGAACTTTATTTATGTATTGGCAAAATTTTTAATAAAAAATGAAAGTATTTCTTGAAATTGATTTTGTAATTTGTACTTTGCGATACCAGTAGTGGTGAGAAGATTGAAGACATGAAAGTGGTTAAAAGTGTTATGTAAAAAAATTGAGTTTTGAGAACGTTAAGATACTTCTCACCACTGGGTACCTACCAGATCGCTACCAATAAGTATTAGCAAATTGTCATTGCTGAACAAAAATTATTACTTACCCGAAACAAACTTCTTAGGAACTGCAGTAATATTAAGTTTCTTCTTCGCAGCGGAAGGATCTCGAAAACTACTAGATTCAAAATGCTTCTCACAGATTAATTTATTTCGTAATAAATTAAGATCATCTAGTAGTACTAGCTTTGAATTACCACAATTCATCACCCAATTTTTGCATCTATTTAGACAATTAGTAGGAAACCGATAAAAGCTGATCGTCGTTCAATTTTTTCTCGAATTATTGCAACCGTGATATACACAGCGATGACATGCAATAGTATTACTCATTGTAATGGATAAGTTTTTAAACCAGCAATCCGATGCTTCTTTAATGCGTTTATCATATCTTAAAATATAAGTACACCTAAAGTTGATATTGAAACAAATGTATTACGAGGAGTCTTCCGGATTATCGTTTATGAGTCACATTCCTTATCGGCTTAGTCAGAAATTCTACAATTGCATACTTTTAGCAACACCTTTAGTAAATGAGTAGGCTTGTTATAATATTGTTTAGATTGTAATATAAGAAAATTCAACATTCGTTCCAACATAGAAAGGGATAGCGTTTCTATGTTAAAAAATTTTAATTTCAATGACCAAAATTTAGAAATTTACTTGCGTAAGCCTAATAGATTTTAAAACATTTTCAACGGATAAACGATGTTAATGTAATAAATATATGAGTATGGAATTTTCAAAAGTATTTAAAGAAATTGTTTTTTTGGGAGAACGTTTTTCAACGATTTCTTTACGAAATTAATACTTTTAAATCTGCAGGTTTTTTTCATAATAATAAACTTTATTCACATGTGTATGTATACAATCTTTGTACATATATGTGTTTGTCATGATGGTATAACCATTGTTATAACCTTACGTAAGAAAGATACAAATAAATATTATTACATTGAACAATTAACAGACAATAGAAAAAAATATATAACAAAGGACACACATTTAATTAGTACGTCGACAAAAATCAATAAATTCTTGTATATTGTAGAACGCATGTTTTTGTTTGTTTGTCAACATTGACTCAATGCACCAATATTTCAATCAACGGCATGATGCATTGGCAACAATGTCGTGCCTTAGCATAAACTATCAGCAAAATTACAGTTTTCTATTTCACATTTATCGGCAATACTGTTCTGTAAATTCTACAATACAATTGACGTATTTTCTTAGCACAAAGCGATACTACCGACCTCTGATGTTTAGAACAAACTTCGGGGTCGCATAATCTCGTAAGGTTGACTATCTTTACCAATATTTCAATCAACGGTCTAGGCTAATTTGACCTTTATAGGTGATTTGCACGGGTATAGTTGTGAGGCGAGTACTGGGTAGAGTAGAGTAACTTACTCGTAGAAACAGTTCAAAAACATCAGTAGAGTAAAGTTTCTAGTAGAGTGGACTAGTTGCTGGTAGAGTAGAGTACTATCGCACATGTGGCAAAGTAACTCTACTCTACTACCCCTTCCAATTCGAAACACTCGACACGCCTTTCCACTATACACGTGTAAACACACCAGTTGCCGCAGTAGTGTAGAGTAACTCGCCGAGCTAGTTGAGTTTTTGTTATTTCGTGTAAAATTTTGAATAAACATGAAGTTTACGGAGGAGGAAACACTAAAACTCCTAACGTTATATAGTGAAAATGAATGTTTATGGAACTTAAGTAGCGTAAAATACAGAAACAAAAACATCAGACTGGCCGCGGAAGAAGACATCGTGGAAAAGTTTGGGAAAAATGACTTTGATATGAGTGAATTAAGACAAAAGATTAAAAATTTAAGATGCACCTATAAACATGGTGCCACCAAAGAAGATACTTGCGTCATTATTTTCCGATGTACGAAATAACGTATCGGTCATTGTATGAATAACACATAGATATGTGTAAAATAAAGAGGGAAGAAGTACTATATGCGTTATGAATAAAGTTACTCAATTGACTTCAATTTCATTTAAGTTGACGTTCTGTCAAATATCGGTCTCTGTCATTCTTGGTTCATTTTATATTTTTGGTTAGAAATTCCTGTCAATTGTTATATTTAAGGGTTAGTATTTCAACTGACAACCACATATCTTGCCAACACTGTTTTAGTTACTTTCTAATTCTAACTAGTAACTAAATAGTAAATGATCAAATTGACTCAGAAGTTTTTAATATTGATTCATATGCTTATACTTATCACGCAGGAATCTTCTTTCCTGGCAAGAAGTATAACCAGGAATGTTTAGAAATCAATGAAATCTGGGGCAGGTACAGATGATAGATACGTTCCATATTTAAAATGGTTTAATGTCATGGACGATATTTTGAAAAATGCGAAAGGAAACAAGACAAGTGAATGTTCAGTGGTAAGTATTTAATTTTACCTGTAAATATACTAAAAAATGATACATATACCAAGTCATTACCGGGTGTCCGAATAAGAATGTTTTGCGTCACTTATACTAAATTGTTATGTACAAAATGTTAAGGCAGGTTAAATTTGCACATATTGTTTTTTAATTTTTGTATTACCTAACGAGATATAGTCGGAGCCATTCTTGCGTAAATGTTTGTAAATATATTTTAAAAAACGTTTTTGTATTGCCATGCAACAGCCCCTTCATTGTTACAATAGTGCTTTAAATGGTCTCTCATCTTCTTTGACATGGCTGTTGATCATCTGGTTCAAGGTTTCGTAATTCTCCAATTTCTTGTCTCCATTCTTCTGGGATAACCTCTGTAGTTCCAGTAATTTCTCTGTCGACACTATCAGTAGGCAAATATGAACGTACACTTGTTTTTATAAGCCAATTGTGTAGTATACATGCCGCATGAACAATTTTGTTTACTGTTCTTAGATTAACGGCTAATCGTTTTTCTAATATTCGGAAGCGACTAACTAAAATTCCAAAAGCATATTTCGAAATCCTCCTTGCCCTACTTAAACGGTAGGTAAATACTTGTTCACTTATAGGGAGACGTTTTCTGTATCCAAAATACGGCTTCATAAGATAAGTTTTAAGCGGAAATGCATCATCTCCATCAAGGAACATTCCACTAGGCAGTAGATTGTTCTCTAATTTTTTAAACAATCCGCAGTTTTGGAAAATATTGCCATCTGAGTTAGATCCTTTAAAACCTATGTTGACGTAACTGAAACAGTATTTATCGTCAACGACAGCCATAAGTACAATGCTGTTGTGTTCCTTGTAATTAAAGTATTCACTGCCTTCATGCGGTGGAGCCTTTATTAAAATATGCTTTTCATCTAGTGCGCCACAGCAATTTGGGAAGTTCCATCTACTCTCAAAGCTACTGGCAATAGATTTCTAGTCATGTGTTGTCGGCACCTGAAACAATATATTTTATGTTTTAGGAAACAGACTTTTAACAAAACTCAGACAAAGAAGAAGAAGAAATGACACAATGTACAGAAGATGAAACGGTAGTCACGGCGGGACCCAGCAATCAAGAAACTCCTACGGTCACAAAATCGGCATCCCACAGAAAATTTCGAGACAGGCCTCCATCAGCCAAAAGAAATTGATTAAACCACTTAACCCAGGCAGTACAACCGCTAAAACATGTAAGCGAAAGTTTGGCTGAAAATTCAGAACCTTCAATTAATGACCATGATGCATTTGCAACTTTTGTTGGAGCCTTTTTGAAAAAAATGAGCACAAGAGATGCACTTATGGCCCAACATGAAATTCAAAGAATTTTGTTAAAATATAGGCTAAGTGGTGAATCCGCTGACAACAATCAAACTTTTTTATTCCGAAGACCAATAGTTGCTCATAACAGAATTATTTATAGTCCACGTAATTCACCAAAAGCAACTACTTCGCAACAATCTGGTTATTCAAATTATTCTAATCAAACTATGTTCATAACAGCAGCAGCTACGAAGATACGCAATTACCGACGCCAGATTCTCAGGTATAAACTCCAGATACTCTCGACTCTGCTTTATCGGATGTCCTACTAAACCTATAATTACCGATTTTTTATAATTATACATAATAAATAAAGTGTATAAAAATATGTACTGATAAATTATTTAATTTTACCTTAAATGAATCTTTCAACACTTCACATATGGCATCACACACTTGTGGAACAAATTTTGAAATTGAGGGTCTGGAAACTCGAAAAAAGTAAGAAAGGCTTTGGTAGCTGTTCCTGGTGGCTAAAAAATTTACTGTTACTTAAAGTTTCACTCTCGCATCTATTGCATTTCTCATTACAGTATCTTTCTTTTGTATTTTATTTTTAACCAACTCCAACTGTTGTTCAAATATCTCTGGCGTCATTTTAAGAAATTTTTTTGAATTTCAACGCATCCTTTGATGCTAACTCCTTGAGCAGAAGTGAAGTTGCTCCACGTAAATCGCCTTTTTTTTAGCCACTTTCTTACCCCTACAGTTCTTCTTACTTTCATCTCTTCTTCTATAGCTTCTACCATTTCCGGTAAAAGAGCTTTTGCAACTTCCTTCACACAATTATGAAACATTTCCGTTTTTTTAATAATCATTTTTCTCTCTGTACAAACAAAAACCAAACAACACCAGGACAGATGCAGCACTACTGATACGAACTCTCCTATCGTGTAAACGTTCCAAGCTATTAATTGGTAGAGTAGCAAGAAGAGTAGACTCTACTCGCTACTCTCAAAACTATACCGGTGTAAATCAGCCTTTATCTTCGTTCAACATCCAAGCAAAGGTAGATTTTTTAAGATAACTGTATTTTTATTAGTTATTTCAAATATGAACTGTTTGAAGAAAGGTCAACGTTCTTATTTAAGTATTCTTTAAATTTAAGGTCGGATTCAAATAGTTCTTCATTGTTATAAAAAGTATTATCTACTTTTAACATTTTTCTCAACGTAAGTAAATCCTCAGACTCATTGGTTTCTGGTTTAAAATTTACAGTATCTTTTTCATCACATACTTCTTCATTTACTTCAGTCCTGGATTTAGTCTCATTATCGTTCTTTATCACATGGAGATTCATTAATGTCGTCTATGTTTAAAGAAAATCGTCCAGTATAAATGTTTTTCCCGCTTTTTTGACTTCTCGTGGAAATATAAATTCACGTTTCAAATTATTACAAATCTGATTGTATTCGATTCGATAGATAAACATTCTTTGATGGTAAAATTTTAATGCAAACATAGGCAAAGGACGAGTAGGAGAATGCATTGGCCCATATGGACTGAGAGAAAGGAACGAACGAGGGGATCAATTAAATACATTTGCGGCGGAAGAACAACCGATAATACACAATACATTCTATAAACTACCACCGCGAAGGTTGTATACATGAAAATCGCCATTGGATTCTCCCGACCATATAGTTAGGAATCAAATCGACTACATATTAGTAAACAAGAGATACCGAAATGCCTTTGTTTCAGTCAAAACTTACCCCGGAGCTGACATAATGGGATAGTAAAAATAAAATCAAAAAGAAAATAAATAATAACAAATATGATATTAAAAAGCCAAAAGATCCAAATATCGCGACACAAGTGAAAGAAGACCTGACAAAACAAATGCAAACAGAGGATATCACTGATGAAATAGACCTTAAGAAATAAGGATATGGAAAACTATAGTGGAAACGACTAGTGAGAAATATCTAAAACCAGATAAAAATATAAAAGAAAACAATAAATGACGAACGAAATCCTACAGATGATGGAAGAAAGGAGATGTTTGAAAAATAAAAATACACCTGAATATCTACAAATTTACAAACAAATACAAAAGAAGATAAAAGAACCTAAAACAAAAAGATAGAGGAAGATTGTAAAGAAAAGAAGTATTAAAAAAAAAATAAATTTAGTGAACACTACAGGTAATGTTATAATAGAAAAACAAGAAAAGATAAGTGTTTGGAGAAACTACATCAAAGAACTTTTTGATGACATGCGACCACAAATGCCACAGATTAAGAACGAATCAGGCCCCGCCATTACTAATGACGAGGTCTAAGCAGCTATTAGACAGATGAAAGAAGGAAAGGCCCCAGGACCAGATAACTTTCATTCGGAATTTTTAAAAATCCTTGACGACAATGGCATTAACAAATTACACATATATTTAATCGCATCTACGAAACAGGTAATATCCCGCATGAATGGTTGAAATCAGAATTTGTAACATTACCAAAAAAACAGGAGCAAAGACATGCGAAGACTTCAGAACGATTAGACTCAAGATATTCTTGAAAATCATCCATAAAAGGATTTACAGAGTTTGTGAAAGACAGATGTCAGAGACACAATTTGGATTTCGAGATGCAATGGGAACAAAAGAAGCGCTCTTTAGTCTTCAAGTGCTATTCCAAAGATGCCTAGATGTTAATTGTCATGTTTACGCATGTTTCATTGACTACCGTAAAGTTTTTGATAGAGTTAAACACAGCAAACTCATTGAAATATTAAAAGGGTTGGGGATTGACGATAAGGACCTAAGGATAATTACACATCTATATTGGAACCAAACTGCCTACATAAACATAGACGGAGACAAATCTGAAACAATAGATATATTACGAGGAGTGAGATAAGGATGCGTATTATCACCTTTACTGTTCAACGTTTACTTTGAACATATATTAAATAAAGTCCTTGATAACAATAATAAAGGAATACTTGTGAACGAAAAACGTCTTAACAACTTACGATATGCCGACGATAGGGTCATTATCGCAGATAGCTTAGAATCCCTACAACAAACTATGAAAAGAGTGATAGAAACTAGCCAAGACTACGGGCTTGATATAAATCTAAATAAAACCAAATATATGGTGATAAGTAAAAATAACATCCCACATGAAGATCTGATAATAAATAACAACCAACACATTAAACTTAGATGTGGAATCGAAAAGGCAAGAGCTGTTTATATTAAAATGACATCAGTTTTCAAAAGTAGATCTCTCACTATCACGACTAAAATAAGAATCCTCCGTTGTTATGTATTCTCCGTCTTGCTCTATGGAGCAGAGTCTTGAACTTTAACTGAAACCACCATTAAAAAACTAACATCATTGGAAATGTGGCTATACCGCAGAATTTTGAGAATTTCTTGGGTAGACCATGTGACCAACGAAGAGGTTCTTTGTAGAATGAATAAAACCACAGAAATAACAACCACCATAAAAACCCGTAAATTAGAATACCTGGGCCACATAATGCATAATGAGAGGAATAAGTAGAGGTTACGTCAGAGAATAAGGAGCTCTAAATAGCTGTTTACATGTTGATTAATAATTTCAGTCATGGTGGACACATCTATCATTTGTTTATTTTGATTCTTAAAAAAGTGATGTATGAGGTCCATAATTTTCGATACCCACTAACGATTTGGAATTTTTCGCAGGATATAATTAAGGTTAAAAATGAGTCGGGTGACCCTTCATTTGAAAGATATTTTAAATTTACTTTGAAAGAGAATGTATCAGTTATTTTTTTTGTTTATTTATTAACGTTTCTCATTTCTACATATCCAAAATGGGATTTTTGCCTATTTGTTTTTTTTTTAAACTGATGATTTCAAAATGAACTACACAAAATGAGGGCGACTAATCTATTTTTCTCACTTTCAATATAACACAAGGGGGTTCTGTGGGTGATTATTTGTTGTCAAAAAGTATGTATCTGTCAGTAATTTTATACGGCAGGCCTGGTCGTTGCGGCGGAGAAACCTTTTCGTTCGGAGACAACCGTGATTCCCCAAAAAAGCGATAATGTCATGATAGTCAGAAGCATCTCATATGGGTCGAAATAACCTGCCGGGTGATTCGCCAATGTTAACGGCAACACATTTTATGAATAAAATATTTTTAAAAGAGAAAATATTAACCGTTCTGGATAAATTTTGACCTCACTTTTTTTACTAATTGCCACAACAGTACTTATCTTTTCGTTTTATAAGGTTGTGGATAGGCCTTTGTAGGATACTTTCATTAACCCGATAATATCATTTTCGTTTGTAAAAACAAAGAAGTACGTACAGTGCATGCGTATTTTGTTATGACGTAAAATTACAACTACAATACCTTAAACAATTCCGTAAAATGCCACAAAAATTCCATTGAATGCCATCCAATTCCACGCAATGCCACAAAATGCTAGACAATCCGAAAAATGCCACTAAATTTGCTCTAATGCTATGCGATGCCCAAGGCTTGTACACCAAATGCCATCAGCAAGTTACCCCTCGATTATTACCATTTACAGTAAACCACACTGAAGAACAATTGTCAAACTTGATATTATCTGGAAAATTGGACACAACTTTTTGGTTCGAAATAAAATTTATAAGTCGATTTGGAGACAATTTGTAAGACCTGTAAGCCAGAATCTGTAAGAGTTAGAAAAAATGCAATTCTGTGGTCATCTGTAGGTTACAGATTTTTTACAGATTTGTAAAGACGTTATGAGGTATCTGTATAGCCCGATTATTTGTAGTATTTATCAAAAATAAATAATATTTGAACAAAAATGAACGGGAACGTTAATAATATTCATTTGTTTATTGCTATTCTCTTAGAATAGGATGAAGACAGGTATATATTTTTTTTTATGTTGAATGTTCAAAAACATTTCCAATATGTCATAATGTATGTTTTTCAGTTAAATAAAAATTTAACAAAACTATAAAATTTCAGAAATTTGGCAAGGATTGAAAGAAGGATATTGCAAGATGAAATGAATCTATTTCAATTAAGACACCAACAATTTCAATAAATATTTCGCCTGAATAAGAATACGTTTAGACATGTAATTCATGAGTTAATCATCATGTATCCATGCAATAAATCATACTACAATGATAATTAATGCAGGTCAAATTAAATAAACATTGAGAAAATTAAAACTGTTTACGCATACATTAAAGTTTGATATCAAATAACATAAATTCATTAATGGAGTAAAATGCATTTTGTAACAAAATATTTTTTAATGATTTAACAAACATTGTGTAATTTAGAATTTATTTATTTATTTAATCAATTACAGTAGCACAAGAACAGACGTCCAATAACAGGTTGAGACGTTGAAACAATGTACAAATCATATATCGTGATTACATTAAATTAAGTATAAGTGCACAAATGAAGACGTATAGAAAAAAAATTATAGAAAAACACATCCAATAACAAAATAATAAACAAATATTTTCTAACCTATGTACATACATAGAAGATACAAAAATAAAAACTAAAAAAATTAAATATTACTTTAGATTTACTAAAAACACCATGTGAAACTAAAGTTGACGGAAAGAAAAGCCGCAGAAAAAAGCCGGCAAAAAGCCGGCAAAAAAGCCGGCAAAAAGCCGCTAAAAAAGCTGACGGAAAAACAGCTGACTGAAAAAATAAAAAAACGCATTGAGTGAACAGTTGTTTTAAAAAAATTTTTCTGTAGTTTTTCAAGATTATCATTATGAAGATTATAGTATGGCCTCCAGATTGTACAACAATAAGGAATTCTTCGATGTATTAATTAATGATGGTGGACCGTAAAAGATATTTTATAAACTCATTGCGTTGATCGGTACTTTGTGTTAAAAGATCTTTTGTTTTGTTCACATTTGTAATTGACTTTTTGTCATACAAAATAATATATTCTACTTTAGCACTTATACCATAACAACTATTATACACTTTAGTTTAGAATGTAAATAATTTAATTTTTAAAGTGCATTTCCAAATCCAAATTTAGAAATGTATTTTATAACTTGCAAGTAGTTTTTAAAATGCATGTGCAATTCTTAATCCTCTTCCAGTGAAAACAAAAGAGTCCGTAAGAGCACAAATTCTTATTCTATGAAAGTGTATGTGTCAGATTATAAAATATGACTAGAATGACTAGTTACATAGAAATGTTATGTCATCTATTGTAATAAAATTGTATTTACAATCACTAAATCTTTCTAAAATACTTCATAGTTTAATGGCACAAGAAAATATAAATAAGGTAAGAACGGTTTTTGATTTATTCATCGGTTTTCTTTTTTGTAGATTTTTTTACCGCAGTTTTCTACACATTAGCTTTTATATCACGGCTTTTTTTGGCATCTTTTTTATATCCAGGTTTTTTCCGGAGGCTTTTTTCCGCGGTTTTTTCTGGGGCTTTTTCCGCGGTTTTTTCCGAGGCTTACTTTTCCGCCGCATTTTTGTTTTAATTCCCCAGCTTTTTTTGCGAAGCTTTTTTTCTTAGATTCGGAAGTACAGGCAACACAAAAACAATAAAATTTATTTTTATCTATTTTTTTTAAATAGTTTTTAATGAAACAATGTCTAGTAAGAAATGTTAAATTTAAAATTAAATTAAATTAATTTTTTTAGAAAATAAATGTTATGGTATTCAAAGAAAAGAAAATAAAGAAACCAGATAGTCGGGAATTGGAAACCATAAATCGAATAACTTAATCTCCATCAACACAAAAACGGTAATGTTGAAAGAAGCTTTTATTAATATTTTGGGCCAATGTTAAGTAAAGACATTGCCAAGGGATCAATATTAACATGTTGGGACACGTTATTATAAGTTCTAATGATTCTAACTAAACCGGAATTCATCTATAAATGATTTGTATATTGATCATACCAAAAGAGATAATGGAGTCTTGTTGGATTACTCGGAACTTTTAGAAACAATCGAGAATTTATTGAATTATTGTTATAAAAACTATTAATGAATTTATATAGTTCTTTAAGGTCCAGTAAAGCTCTTCTAAAATATTAAAGTACAACAATATGTTGTAATAATTCAATCGAATTTTACATTTAAAACAAAGAAAATTTAGAAAACGTCTTTGAGAATTAATTCAATTTTGTTTACATTAATTTTGTAAAAATGATTGCAGATAATACTTAAATATTCCAGGTGAGATCGGACATGAGCAAAATATAAAATTTTTAATGTGCAGATATTATGAAAATGTTTTGTTATACGACAGATATATCCTAAGATTTTATTAGCTTTGCTAACAATTTGTTCTATATGAAGATCGAAAGTTAAATTGTTTGTAAAGATAACACCTAGATCACGTTTCCTAGTAACGTCTTTTAGAATATTATTTAATATTGAATAATTAAAGTTAATTGTCGATTTTGTCCTGTTAAAAGAAATTTTAGAAATTTACTCACATTTACAAACAATTTTAAAGATATACAATTTAAATTCTCCTGTAATATGGCACAATCTGACAGCGACTTTACTTCTCTGAAGAGTTTTAAGTCATCCGCATACAGTAGGAATGACTTAAAGTCTAAAGTGAGATCTTTGATAAACGCAATAAACAAAGTCGGTCTTAGATGCGACTCTTGTGGAATGCCAGAACCACCGGCGTATCTAGAAGACCAGCAAGGGAGGGATTTGGGATTACATTATAATGAAAATTTTCCCGATTTAACCTTTTCAAAATTACCGACTCATTTTTTTGTCCTGTTACAGCAATGGAATTTCGATTGGCGCCTTGAATTTTCAAAACCTATACATCTTCCCCTCTACACACACACATCTGTTAGCAAGTAGCATATTTTTGCACCTAGTACTCTATATGTTGAAAATGTGCTACTTAATGATGGGTATCTGCTACCTACACCATTCACTTCCTACAACTTCTGAATAAATTTTTGTTGATAACTGAAGATCAATCTCGATATAAAAGTCTTTATTTAAAGCGATGAGTGCTTACATTTATAAATGTGGGTCCTATAGACAAATTGGAAGTTTTCTGTCGTGGCTGGCAAGTTCATTCAGAACTTTCTCAGGGAGTACAAGAATATCCTTGTGATTTAATAATCTGCTATTTGTACATCTGTATCTTAACAGGGCTCTAAAGTTCCAATCATTCTCATCTGGCATCAATATCGTTTAGCTTTATAGCTCTCCGATTTTTGGCCTGTAGTACGGTTTTTATGATAATCGTAAGTTTCAATGGTTTTTTTCCAATTTTGGAATGGCTTCTTCACTAATTTGCGGCGTCATATCGTTTATTGTACGCTAGCCAAGAATGCCTTTTCAACCATGAAAATTGAAACTTCAGGTTTTGTTGCTCGCTTACTGGGAATTTATAATTCTCTTCTGGGCACCACAAACTTTCCATCAACTGGCTGCGTTCTTCATCCTTGATTTTGCTATTCAGAATATTGCCAATATCATTAATTATTTCACCGAGATTCTTACTACTTTTGGTTTTCTCTAAGGTAGATGTATTCCTAACCGTGGTACGCAAAGTAGCTGCGCTGCTACTGCTAGACTTCCAGAATGGATTTGGACTTTTTGAATTTTGGAGAAGAACTGCTATAGTGGAGCAGTGTTGAACTTACGCATGTCACCCATTGTAACCTCTAAAAATATCTTGTATGAAACGTCAATTTCCGTTATGGCACACAGCGGCAGCATGTCATTAACTTGTAAGGGTGGTCGAATGAAAAATGCAAAACTCTGATACAGAAGGCCTTGACAACAATATGAAATAACACCCTTCGAAAATGCAATAGAATTATGCACAACTACTACAGCCAGGTTACCAATAGCGTATACGCACTCGACTTTCACATTGCACATTGATACGATACACACCCGCGCCGCCTTGAGCACAAAGCGTGAGTTGGTGCAAAAGTATAGTCGTAATCGACACGCTTGCGGGAGTCGGTCAGGTAACGGAGGTTAGAACCTCAAAACCCGTCTCTTGATACGCCGGTGGCCGGAACTAACCACAATTTCATTGGACTTGTACGATTGAAGCCGGTTTAATAATGTACCAGAAATTCTAAAACCCCTCAATTTTTGTATAAGTATCGAGTAATTTGCTGTATCAAAAGCTGTGGAGAAGTCCGTGTATACAGCATCAATTTGTGATTTCTTATTTATTGTACTATTGATGAACTTCGAGTAATAAAATAAATATGTTAGGTCAGATCTTTTTGGAAAGAAACCATGTTGATAATTTGAGATAAGACTACTTAAAAATTTTTTATTTATATGCGATTCAAAAATTTTTCCAAATAAACATAGTTTTGATATTGGTAGGTAATTGCTTATATTTGATCTGTCTCCTGTTTTAAAAATATGAGTTAAATAGGGAATTTTCCAATAAGCAGGAAAAATACCTTCACTTAAGGATTTATTATAGAGCGAAGATAGAGGATATGTAATGGTATTGGCACATATTTTGATAAAAAATGAATCAATGCCATCTGGACCTTTGGACTTATTAACATTAGTCTTTACCAATAATTTTTAACATCAACAACGCTACACATATTTTTAGATAAACTATTGGTAGTAGGATAATCGTAGATGTTATAATTTATCTGTTCATTCTTTTCGTAAACAAATTTAAAACAGTCGGAGAATAGATTGGCACAATCGGTACGATTAACAACTAAAACTTGATTGTAGTGTAAAGTTTTCGGGAGTGTATTCTTGGTTTTATTTTCTTTAACAAAAGACCAAAAATGCTTTGGATTTGATTTGATGTATTTCTCGGTGTTCTCTATATACTTTCTGTGACAGTTGTGCATTAGTTTTTTAATTTTAGTGAACAGATAGGAGAAATGTATGTGATCCGAAGCGTTTTTGTACAAATTATATTTTTGTTTAATTAAAAATATAAGGTCGTGCGAAAACCAATGTGGATAACAAGTATTTCCCAGGTAACATTACGTGACGACAAAATTTTAGACTTCACGAAATCGTGACGAACCTGTCGGTAAAAGATGTTTTTATTTAGAATCTTTAGAAAATCGGTGAAAAATAAATCGTTAACAATAGTGATGCCGAAATACGATTTAGATTTTAAGTAAAACTTTGTCAGAAAATAGATGACATTTTTGCGTGACAAATACGTCACCAATAATTGGGAAAATTCTCAGTTGAATATTCGAATCTGTGAAAATTTTACATAAAACTTCGTCACAAAATAGATGACGGTTAAGGGTGACAAATACGTCACCAATAATTGCCAACATTTTAGTTGAATTTTTATTTTGAAAGAATCTGTGAAAATTTTACGTAAAATTTTCAGTTATGTTGAGAAAGCACCATACCCCTATCCCCACCCCGCGCTCTTAGATCGTTATTTATGTATGCCCTGAGTAAATGATTATACAAGGACTTGAAAAATCAGTAAAAATTAGCGAAGAATTAGTTATTGAAACTAGTAGTGTTTTATTTCTGCTAAAAGTAATTTGAGTAGTGTATATATTTAAAACCCTTACACCACCATTACTTAAAAAAAAATGCAATTATCTAATGTTGGCACCACCACAGGTGTCTAATGATTCATAACATGATGAATATAACAAAGAATTACAAAAATAGTTTTCTGTTCCTCATAAAAGTAACAAATATAAGTTTAGAATACAGAAAATCAAGATTTTTACGAACGTGTGTCGTATTGAAGTTCTGAAAACGTATGTATAAAATAATATAGCGACTTTAACCTCACTGTTTTGTTATGATTTGTGTTTCCTGCAATTATGGTTTTGAAATTCTTATTGTATTCTCTGAATTATTATCTAAAAACTACTGGAATTCGTTAAAGACGATCAAGTTTGTTTTTAGAAATCTGTCGTAGGTTCAAATATTGTTGCGAGTACAACTCGTTTTACATATTATCTACGCCCATTTTTATTATGCTTGTTTCTATTGCAACATGATCACTGCAAGCTCACAAACTGTTTTCAAATATTAATAAATTAGATAGAGAACTGTCGACGTAGAGTTACAGAAAAAACTGTATGATTGTTGAAATAAATTAATCTTAAGAAATGATTATTTATAAATTTGTGGATTTAGTAACATCATAGAACTTATTCAGAATTTGTATATGCTGAATTTCTTTTAACGTTATCTCTTCTTCTGAAGTTCACTTTAACCTGCTTCGTGACTTGTAGCAGTTCGTAGTTTTGTACACTCATGAAATTTAAAACTTGGACACCACAATTTCTGTAAACAAAAGTTTGCACATTGTGAAGCGGGCTTAAGGGTATCATTTACAATTCTAACAGCAGGTAGTCTCAGCAGGGGTTACCTTATAGAAGGACTGTAGAATGAATCATTACATTAAGCACGTTTTAGAAAATAGGTAATTTACGTTGCTTACTTAATTTTTTCTTTAAAGAATATATTTGAAGGTAACGCTAATTAAACACCATAGCTCGATTAATTATCGAATCAAAATTTTGTTTAGGAAATGTTTACAAAATAAAATTTGAAATAATTTTGATTTAAAAAACGTCTACAAGCAATAACTTTTAAATTAAATCAAAAAACTAAACATGGTTATTTGGGTTGACTGATTATTACTTATTTTTAAATAATTAGCGATACCTTCAAATATATTCTTTAAAGAAAAAAATTAAGTAAGCAACGTAAATTACCTATTTTCTAAAACGTGCTTAGTGTAATGATTCATCCTACAGTCCTTCTATAAGATAATCCATGCTGAGACTACCTGCTGTTAGAATTGTAAATGATACCCGTAAGCCCGCTTCACAATGTGCAAACTTTTGTTTACAGAAATTGGGGTGTCCAAGTTTTAAATTTCATGAGTGTACAAAACTACGAACTGCTACAAGTCACGAAGCAGGTTAAAGTAAACTTCAGAAGAAGAGACAACGTTAAAAAAAATTCAGCATATACAAATTCTGAATAAGTTCTATGATGTTACTAAATCCACAAATTTATAAATAATCATTTCTTAAGATTAATTTATTTCAACAATTCCCTAATTTTGCGTTGATTAGTAACTTATTTTTGTTTGTATAATTGAGCACAATACTGAAACTAAAACAACACACGTTTTCTAGTCAATTAATTTGTACATTATGTAAAGACGAGTCATAACCATAAGACACCTCTTGTGGTTCTGAAATACCTACTCATTAATTATGTTAACATAGTTTTTATATTGAAAAATGAAATACTTTCCTTATTTATATATTTTCGATTTGCATATTAGTAGTTTAGAAAAGTATTTTGGTTTAGATATAAATAGGCATTTACGGATGTAGTCCCTAGTACAGGGTGAGTGATAATAATAAAGCCAATAAACCAAGAATTGGAGCAATATTTTTAGGAGTTAATTCCATTGACGTCTGTAGACGATATGAAAGTTTTAAATGAAACGTTATTACGAGGATGTATTGATATCTAGTTAGCCTAGACGGTAGATGTCCACCGAAATTGTGAAAATCGAAACTACCTGTGTTTAAAAGGGTTAAGAGGTAAGCAGATTTACGAAGATATGCTTAATACCCTTGATGATCAATGTCCTCCGTATGCGACCGTCAAAAATTGGAATGCAAGCTTCAAAAGAGGTAAATTTTCCATTGAAGATGATGACCGATCCCCGAAAATATCGATGCAGTTCATGACATGATTTTATCAGACCGTCGAATTGGGCTAAAACGGATATCTGAAGCACTGAATATTTCATACGAACGCGTTCATCATATGGTTCACGTCAATTTGGACAAAAATTGCTGCAAAATGGATCCCCAAATGTTTGAATGTTGACCAAAAGCGTGCAAGGGTAGAAGCATCGCGTTCGATCTGTGCTCGATTTGAAAACGATGTAGACTTCTTAAACCGAATTGTTACTATGGATGGGACTTAGGTATATTTTTACGATCCAGAAACAAAGCAACAATCGATGGAATGGCGACACTCTGGTTCTCCAAGACCTAAGAAGTTTCGTGTCCAAAAATCTGCTGGAAAAGTTCTTGCTTCAGTTTTTGGGATTGCCATGGAGTAATCATGATTGATTTTTGGATAAGGGTAGAACAATAACTGGAGATTACTATTCGACATTACTGACCACTCTACGGGAAAATATTAAAGAGAAAAGACGTGGAAAGCTATCCAAAGGTGTTTTGTTTTTTGCAGGACAACGCCCCTCCACACAAATCTCATGTCGCCATGCAAAAAATTCGTGATTTAGGGTTTGAATTACTAGAACACCCCCCTTATTCACCCGATTTGGCTCCGTCCGACTATCACCTCTTTCCTCAACTGAAAAGAAGTTTAAAAAGTCGTACATTTTCTTCCAACAAGGAGGTAGTAGAAGCTGTGGAGGCCTGGTTTGCAGAGCAAGAAGAAACATTTTTTTTGAAAGGTCTAGAGACGTTGCAGGTTTGCTGTAATAAATGTATCCAATTAAGAGGAGAATATGTTGAGTAATAAAATATTTTGACACTGAAATTTTGTAGGCTAAGAATTTTTCAATATATTCTCGTAGAAGATGAGAAACGCGCTTTTTTTGTAAGTTGTAACTTCTATGATATAGTCAATAAGACGTTAATTTTTTTAGGCAAACAAGTTAAAACGTATAGGGGGAAAGACTCAAAACAATTACTGTCTAATATTATTAAAAATTTAGTAACAATAGAAACTCAGAAACAATGTAATTGGACGGGAGCAAATGGAAAATACAGGTTAAAGGACAGTAAAATGGTTGAAGTAATTTTTGAAATTGTGTTCCAAGAACATGATAAAACAACAAAAGCTGAAATGGAGGCTTATCTGAAGTATCTTTTTCAACATACATATGACAGGAACAAGGTACGAATTAGTATTTTGTATTATGAATTATTTTAATCAATACACTGTTTTTAGGCTGCACAAAAGAAAGAAGCAAAAATTCAAAAACTTTAAATATTCCTGTATTATATCCATATATTGTGTGTGAAAGTATATTTTTGATTAAAATGTATCTAGAGATATGGATTCTTTTTCAAGACTCGCCCAAATACTTTCATTTTTTATTCTCTTAGTTATTTCAGACATAGAAAAACTACGTCAATTAATGAGACACTCGGTAGATATATGGTTTAAGTGGGTGCTGGAGCACTATTGGGATTTACTAAACGTGACGGTGTCGTGTTTAAAAACGTGCAGATATATAGTGTTAAAAAATGTGAAGAAGAAGAAAACATTGCGATAAAAATCGTAAAGGAACCCAAGAATGTCGTAACTTATTAGTCACGATTTTTTACGTCGTTTCTAATATTTTCGCACGATATCTTCACGTTTATTACCACAATAGCTTCACATTTTTGAACACGATATCTTCACGTTTTCTAATACGATATCTTCAAGGTTTAGTTGCACACTTTTGCGACGATTTCTTCATGAATTTTTAACAAATGGAAGTCACGAATTTTCGAAGAATTCGTCAGTGTTTCGTAACTACTATTCAACGTTCAAAAGTCCCTTTAGCGTGACGAATTCGGGTTTTTATAACGTATTAGTCACAAATTTTGTCATAAATTCGGGATCTCGTTTAACTCACGCAAAATAAAAACGTCACATTTTCAATCGCTTTTTCTTCATTACATGTTACCTGGGTTGTATTAATTTTTGTTGGCACGTGTTCCTTTATATGTAATTTGATTTATTATTAAATAAAATTGATCAACCTCAGCGTTTGTATCTTAACTAAGTTCAGTAAGCGCTCATTAATGTTAGGAAATCTGTTAAACTGTGTAAAGTTTAGTTTAGTAAATTCATTCAATCTATTAGTTGAGACCCGTTGACAGAGTGATTATTGATGTATTGAACACCATCTGCTTTTATTGACCATACAAACTTTGTGTCTTTAGTCAACATTTTTTTAGGTACTGCAATTAACACCCCTCCGCCTCTAGTTAATTCAATATTATAATTTCTATCACGGCGGTAAACAAAGTAACGTGAAACAAAAAAGTGTCATTTATTATGTATATGGGATGTCCCAAGTTTCAATTAATGATCTTTAAAACTAACGGAGAAACGGCGGTGTACCGTGACCCTGTTACACCCGGTATGCTGCTAATAAAGTTTGTTTAGTTTGACGAGAGAAAAATGTAACAATAGGTTGTGCTGAGTCGTTATTAAATTTGGCCACACGATGGCAGATACTGATGTCATCTATATTTATTGGGCACTCCAACGCAGTACAAATTTTTTTTTCACGACATACTTAGAAAACGGACGTTCCTTCTCTACAAATAATGTCGTGTTATAAAAATGCCTCTTTAAAAAATGTAAAAATGTGTCATTAGAACTATATGCGCCTAGTACTTAGTTAAACAATTTAATTTAGTATTCAATCAGGTTTGTTTAATTTAATATCTTATATTTCGATTCTTAAAAATTACTACTCTACATTTATTGGTTAGAATTACGCGGTTGCGCTATGACATATTGAGACCACACCGATACTACAGAATACTGTAGCGAGACTGTTGGGACCCACCTATTAAATATTACTTCTTTCATTAGTTTGTTTTTTTGGGAAATGACGTGGAAAAAATGTTGTGTCTAACACATGAAAAAAGCCTTTTTCCACTCTCACTCGAGCTCGAGTGGGAAAAAGACTCGCTTTCCTTACTTGTTGGACAAATAACTATTAACAACCTCCGTAACGTTTTCTGATTTGGATTATGGGACCCCTTGTATTTCTAAGTTATTAATTCTGTTATATTACTCTAATTGATTCAATCTGCTGTTGAAATTGTGCGTATCAGTTTTTAGTTTTGCATTTTCTTGTTTTAGATTATCTATTATAGACATTTTACTATTAAATTCAGTGAGACGTTTATCAAATTTGTCTATTTTGTGACTGCAATACTATTTGGTAATTTATTATATACAGTTATTTGTGCGTCATAGATATGGGTTAAGTTTAATAAGTTTTAATTTGTGAACATCATACTGTAGGTTGGAACAAAGCCTAGTATTATAATCATGATATTTGGCCTGATTCTTAAAGTCTAATAAGTTTGTTTTGACAAATTTCAACATTTCTAGAATATAGATACTAGGAAACGTAAGAATTCTATTGTTTGCAAAGGTACTTTGACATGATTTTCTATGTTTTAAATTAAATAAACAATGAATGGTTTGTTTTTGTATGACAAACACACGATTTACTTCATTCAAGTTACCCCAGGAGATGACTCTATATCTTAGAATAGATTAAATATTTGAAAAGTAAAATATTTTTGAAACGTTTCTATTTACAACGCAACTAAGTTTCCTCAAGACAAAACAATAACTAGCACGTTTTTTACATACTGAATCAACATGAGTTTTTCATGATAAAGATGCATCTTTGTACGCTAGTAGTTTAAAGGTTATAGTTTGATGAATACTATTATTATTTAGCTTAATTAACTTACTAAATTTTTTGGTATTTAAAGTAAGATTATTATTTAAGGTTTTTACTCGTCATGGTAGAGGAGTTTCTGCTCTTGATTATATTGAATTAAAGTTATGTCTCAACAAAAGCACAGCTAAAACCAGGAATGTATTCATTGATGTCATTGCAGTATAGGAGAAATAGAAAAGAGCCTAAAACGCTGAGTTGTGGGATACCCGCAGTTATATTGATCATCCATTTAAATTAACAACTTGTTGCCAATTTTTTAGGTAATTTTTCATGACATTGTAGTAATTTTCTCAAATACCATACAATTAGAAAGGATTTTATGGTTTACGCAATCAAATGCTGTTGATAAATCTTGGAATAAAGCCATTACCTTATTGCCCTTATCAAGCTGACATTGAAGATTTCAATCAATGCAGTAGTTGTCGATTTATTACGTCTAAAGCCATGTTGATTTTTTTGCAGTATGTTGTTATTCTCTAAAAATTGTATAATTCTTTTTACCAAAATTTTTTCTATTATTTTTGAGAATACGGATAAAATTGAAATATGTGCCGATAGTTTGATAATTTATTAATTACAATTTTTTTATAGATAGAAATAACTGGAAATTTTTTAAGTATTTGGAAAGTGACTCTTCGAAAAGCATTGATTTATTATATAGGATAGAGGTGCACTAATGTAGTCTCTGATTTCTTTCATTATTGTAGATTAATTTATCGATTCCTGAAGAATTAGAATTTTTTAATTGAGTTATTAGTATTGTAGACTTTATTTCAGAATGTTCAAGTTAAAAAAAATGGATTTTTTTTAATTTTTAGAGAACGATTTTTTGAAACTTTACTACGAATTTTGGCAAAAAGTTATAATATATTACGTCTAATAATCTGGCATAGAGCATTTTTTCAGTTAATTTTTAAATTATATCGACATTTTGTACATTTTTCGATTTTCTCGAAAACGGTTCATTCTAGCCATAAGAGGTTCTTTTTGTACAATATTTGTTGCTCTTTCTAAAAATAGTGAGGAGTTTTTTGACAATTCTGACACGATTTTTTTTTCAAAGAAAAAACCTCTCTGACAGCCTTGGTAAAGCTCCCATACAGATAGTGACAAGTTTAAAACAGATTAAAATTTTTGGAGGAAACCTTATAAATGGTGTTTTTTTGGATAGATCATCTTTCTTTGTAATATTCATTAATTTTGACAATAAATCAGGTACCTATATTAGTTACTTTACATAGGTACGTTTTGGAATTGAAATTGTTACTTGTTACTATAGTATGGTGTTTACCTTGGCTTTGTTCTGTTTTCAATTGTTTTTTAGGAAGGAAAGACATCATTTTTTTTTATTTTTCGGTTTTTATATTAATTTTTTTGATTGAAGGATGTTTTAAATAAAAATTATAATTCTTTTTAAGTGGGTGGGGTTCATGTGTCAATTTATTAGTTTGTATACCATCACCTTTGTTAATTAAAGTTATGTCAATGATTGTGATTGTTATTTTCTAATTCTTATGTATTGATCATTAATCACTAAAGTTTTTGTAAGATTATTATTAGAAGTTTCTGTATGTGTGGGAAGGAATAAAGTATACAAGACATATTTGTGTCATGTACTTTACACATTTTTTCTTCGTTTTTTTGTTTGATGTTCTTTCTTTTTCATGTTTTGTTTTGTGCAACCGTTTCGGAAATTTTTTTTGGATTTATCTAAGAATTAGTATTAGTAGATTATATTTAACAACCGGTACTTAGTCGATTTTAATGAAACATTTAATAAAACTTAGTATACCGGGTGGGAAAATGTAAATGCTCACCATTCGGATATTGTAAACGGTAAGAGGTTTAAATTAGATAAAAGTTGCGTAATTTTGGGGACTTTCATCACCTCTTTCAGATTTCAGATAAAGACATGGCTTACTAGATATTGCAAAAAACTGTAATTTTCTTTGTTTTTAAATATCTCTGCTGCTAAAAAAGTTATCTATTTGAAATTTACAACACATTTATAAAAAATTATTATAAATGTAGTGGTGATTTAGAAAATTTTTATTAATTCTTATTTTCTTATTTCGTAGGGACGGCATTTGGATTTTTATGGCAGTAGATAGTATAGATCAAATGCTAACCAGATCACACTTGATATTTTGTTTTTGATAAACAAAAAAAATTTACGTTTTAATTTTTTGAAAACTTGTTCAGAAAAAAAGCGTGTTTAAACATCACACCTCAAGTGTTGTTAAACACTGTAAGACAATTCTATCGACGAATCGAACTTTGTCAACAAGCAAATAGTGCAACATTTGAACATCTCATGAATTAAATAAGTTTATACAAAACCAGTCTTTTTCAGGGCAACGTAATACTCAAAATCCGACCAAGCAACCTCCTTGTGGTAAGTATTGGGCAATCCAAATGCTGGGGGTGCACCGTATTTTGAAAAGGCTATTGTACTGCAACTCGATTTTAAACTGAAATGAAAAATTGTGAGATTGGAGTTTTTAGGTTTGGAGTTTATGGGTGTAGGTTTGGTCTTTGTAAGCTTCAATTCATGAGCTTGAAACTAAAAAGTACAATCTTTAAATAACCTTAGATATTGATTTGAAGGTCAATGTCGTTGTTGTTTAACGATAAACTTTCCCTTTCTTGAATCCGGTGTTAAAATCAAATTTTAGAATAAAAAAATCTATTATGACCTTTTAATGATTTTAAAAATGACTCGAAAGTCAACATGGTTAAGGTCGTTGTCATATTTAAGGACGACATTTCTTTTAAAGGTACCTTTACAACGCCAACGTTTAGACTGCTAGAAAACTCAGAAAAAACAGCTAGCACATAGTTTTGACCCGAAATAAACCTTATAAAGATCACAAAAATTAACTTGTGAATATCATTTCAGATGTACAATTTTTCGCTCTTTCTAAATCGGGTGTGAAAGACAGGGGTTCCTATTTAAAAAAACTGTGTTGACCTTAAAAAAGGTGAAGTTGGAGGTCAATTTCAATGTCATCATCAGATGTCTCTCTACAAACCCAATAGCTTTTGTCTCAAACATATTTTTTGAAAAAGTCAAATTAAAAAAAAAAAAAAAAAAAAAAAAAAAAAATTAAAAAAAAAAAAAAAAAAAAAAAAAAAAAAAAAAAAAAAAAAAAAAAAAAAAAAAAAAAAAAAAAAACTTTTATAGCAGCAGAGATATTTAAGAACAAAGAAAATTACAGTTTCGGTTTTGTTGCAATATCTAGTAAGTCATGTCTTTTTTTGAAAGAAGTGATGACATTTCCCCAAAATTACGTATCTTTTATCTAATTTAAGCGACTTCCAATCTCTGACCGTTTACAATATCCCAATCGTGAGCATTTAAATTTTTCCCACCCGGTATAGTGGTTATGGTTTTCTCTTTACATTTTACTAATAATTCGTCGAGCCAAAAGGGAACTTTTGTTTTTTAAATATTGCGAAAATAGATATAGTCATCACGTGTCATTGTTTGCTTTAACTACATCATCAAGTATACGGATTATACTATACAAAAAATTTATGAAGAAAAAGTTGTTAGAAATTTACAGGCCTCGACAGGAGTAAAGACGAAGAGCCGGCGCATGCAGAGAGGTAGCGATTGAACACGATCTACGAGTAGTTAAAATTAAGACAACTTTTTTAACTCCTATCTAACTCCTGGTGAAGGATATACTGTTTATTAAAATTAATTAAAAAACGTTTCCGAAACGTAGCGATATGATAGGCAAATTAATTTTTGTCCAACCGGTCGGTTTCGTTTTCCCAAGAAAAGATTTCATTTAAATAGTAGTGACAAAAGTGGGTAAATAATGCTGTTGGAGCATCTAGTAGAAATCTCAAAAACAATTTCCAATGCTATCTACGGCATATGATGAAGCCAAAAGTAAACACTTTTTTGCGGTCTAACGAGAAAACTTTACAGTAAACGTAAACGAGACGGATGTTAGCAATTCTTATGAACTATCTAAAACTTTTAATCGGTTTTTATAAATGCCCCGAAGCAAATAATTAATAAAATTAGTAATAATAAAAATAATGCTTTCTCAAATATTGCCTACATTTTAAATGAAACTATATCTATGTTTCCCTTCACCACAGACGAAATCGTGTCTGTTTTAAATAATAAACTCAAAAATAAACAATCAAGTGGTCCAGATAAAATATCACAGTTTTTAATAAAAAAAAGTGTCCGACGTAATTGCTACACCTTTAACTTTTTTGGTTAATCTTTTTTCGAACTGGTACCTTTCCATCCATATTAAAAGTCAATAATATTATTCCTATTTTCAAAAAATGAGACTCGAAGAGTATGGAAAACTACAGGCCTATAGCTGTATCTTCTGTGTTTTCCAAGATATTTGAGTATTGTTTTCTACTTAGATTGCAAAATTTTATTGACAAACTTAAAATCTTAACACCTAATCAATATGGATTTCAACCCTTGAAGTCCACTGGTGATGCCCTTTACATATATTATAATAAATTGGTTGAATTTGTGGATGCCGGCTAATGTCGTGTTAGGGTCTTCTGCGATCTCAGTAGGGCATTTGACTGCGTCAACATTGACAGTCTATTAGCCAAGCTTGAAAGATACGGCATCAGAGGTGTTGCTCTCGAATGGTTGTCATCATTTTTAAAAGACAGACAGTAGGTTGTTAATATTAATTCTAATAATAATGTTACTCAGTACAATAAACAATCTAGCAAGTTAACTGTAGAACTGGGAGTACCACAGGGTTTAGTATTGGGCCCTGTCCTTTTCTTATTTTACATCAGTGACCTTGATACTTATTTAAACGACAGTGTTGGTTGCACTCTCTACGCTGATGACACATCATTATTGATTTTCAACTCAACAACGGGTTCTCTTCAAACTCTTTATATCTCAAAACGTTAAATAACTCAAGTGACATAAAATTTTTAGGAATTATTATTGACGAAACATTTATTGTATTTATTTTATCGTATGGTACATTTTAAGTTTTTTATTGTGATGTAAGTGTTATGTATTATACATTAAATTGGAATAAACACTGCACAAAAATTAAAAATAATTTAAATACTTAATGACTTCTTTACAAAAATTAGACAACTTAAATTTAGGTTGCAATTTAGAATTATATAACTTTTATAATAGTAATACCATAAAAATCATTCAAACCAAACTAAAATTTCATGAGGTAACAGATTTGAACATACTACGTTTTCTAACCAGTATAAAAACAAAATCAACAGGTTCTGATGGCATTAATTACCAGATGATAAACTTATCGTGGGCGTTCAAGCAGAAATCACTAAATCCAATTTTATCATTATTGAGATAATAATAGTGGTAGCCACAAAAAAGTCTGCTTTTTACAGTGGCAGAACTCACTAAATCCACAGACTGATATATTAAACACTGTCAGAGTTGACAATTCTCACTAAGTCACAAAAGACAATTGTCTGACAGACAAAAGTAACTAACTGGACTTAATGACTTTTGTAGGTGTAAATGTATAAATACAAAAGTCACTCGACGGACTTAATGAGTTTTGTGCTTCTTGTTGCCAGTATTAGTGCGTACAAGTCCTGTGTTAAATGTTCACAATAATGAATGGTAGCAGAGGTAAACGTATACTGGAACTTGCTGTTAGGTCTAATAACACTGCAAATTCACCTGCACTAGTAGAAAATCGTAATAAGTTCGCTGTGCCAGCAGTTTCAAATGAGGTAAGAATTTTATTTCGTTGTAGTCTACAGTGATTTTCATGAAACTTAACGTAATGTGACAAAAAAGTGTAGAAATTTAGGACAAGCATATTCTACAAAAAAAGGACCAAAACTGGCCAAGGTTCCCCAATATATAAATTGAAATAATTGCAAATTTAAATGCTCCCAGCATTTTAACGAACAGTCAAGAATCGATTTATGCTCAAGTTACTGGCAGTTAGAAACATTTTGTCGCAAAAAAAATTTTATACTTCAAAATGTCAAATCACATATCCCACAAAGACAACTATTTTGAAAAGTGGATGGTAAAGCACAAAGCAACAAATGCGAAGTTTGTCAGAAGTTCTTCCTAAAAACTCTTGCTATCAGCAATGGGCTTCTCAATACTGCATTTCTCAATAAAAGGTGATGACAAACGTGGAAAACACAAACCAGCCAATAAACTCTGTCTAGAAGAGAGACAGAGTATTCAAAAACATATCGAGAGCTTCCCTGTGACGAAGTCACATTACTGCAGAAAATCATCACAAAGAAAATACTTGGATGCTAAGTTATCGATAGACAAAATGTATTCCTTGTGCCAACAAGTATGTGCCGAAAATGAGGAAATTCCCCGCAGCATGACAACATACAAGAGAGTTTTTTGTCAGGAATACAACTACTCGTTCTTTAGGCCAAGAAAAGATCAGTGTTCACTATGTATGAGATACCAGTCAGCAGCAGAAGTACAAAAACTTGCACTACAGTCATCGTATGATGATCACAAGCAACGTGAAACTGATACAAATAATTCTACAATGCATGACAAGGACCGGGCAACCAATGATCCAAGTTTCGTCACTGTGACATTCGACTTCCAAAGTGTTCTTCAATTGCCGTGCAGTGATGTATCACCCATGTATTACAGTAGCAAACTGTACTGCTACAACTTAAGAATCTACGAAGGAGCCCCTCCTAATAACGCTCTCTGCTTTACATGGGCAGAAATTAATGGAGCTAGGAGTAGCCTCGAAATTGGTACCTGCTTATATCTATATTTAAGTAATCTGCCGAAAGAAGTAACGGAATTATCACTTTTCTCGGACACTTGTAGCGGTCAGAACCGCAACCAAAGTGTTCTTACACTGTTGTAGTATTTTGTTCATTATAAGAACAGTAATGTTGAAATAATTGAACAGAAATTTCTTGAGTCAGGGCACTCCATGATGGAGTGCGATAGCATGCACAGCGCTATTGAGAAACAGAAAGGTACTTGTCTGTGTACACAATGAACGAATGGATAAATATTTTAGAATGGCTAGATCGAAGAGAGGCAAGAAGAAGAATGACCAGTATTTTGTGAAGGAACTAAGATTTGCAGATTTTATGATTTAAAAAGCTATCACAGCATCTTTTAAAAAACAGAACAGTCAATACTGTTGATGAGAGAGTAAACTGGCTAAAAATCAAAAGTTTCCGAATAGAAAAAGCTAATCCCAACATAATCAAATACAGATATAATTACTCTGGAGATTATTTCAACATAAACATACACGGAAAGGGTCGACCTTCTGTCCATCTACACTTGAAAAAGCATACTCTGAAATGTTACTAATAGCTGAAAAAAAATATGCGGACTTGCAAAAGTTATGTGCCAGCAAAGATATTCCTGAAGAATTTCACGCTTGGTATTCATCTCTGCCACATTCCAAATCAGTGCGGAACAAAAATCCCGAACCTGCTATAGGAAGTGACAGCGAAACCGGGAAGACGATTGAAATTATTCAATGCCATATCTTTAGCGACAAAATGTAACCACGTGTCTTAGTTTGTAAGAGTTCCAATTTGCTGTTTTAATTAATGTTTTGTGTAAGTGGTAAAATAAAACTTTTCATTAAGTTCCTATAATGGTTTTTTGTCGGTCAAAAATCACTAAGTCCATCAAATGTCATTTTTGCAGCAGTGGGAGTAGTTATTCCTTTTGAAATATGCCATTATAAGGTATACCCGGGTGTGTGTTGAACAGGTTTCTATACTATTCAACTATATCACCAAAAATGTATTTTAGTAGGTTATTTGAATCTTCAAATGCAGTTTTTACAAAACTATTAATTTGGACTTAGTGATTTCTGCTTGAACGCCCATGATATGTTGTCCTTTTCTAACGCCTTATATAATCTTTATAATTAATTATTCCCTATACACCAGTACCTTTCCAGAAAAATGGAAGTGTGCATTGGTTATACCCCTTCCGAAAAGAACCAGCCAAAAACTTTAAATTACTTAGGACCTATAAGTTTGCTTCCTGTACTGTTTAAAGTTTTGGAGAAGGCTATCGCTGAAAAAATTCAAATTCATCTAGAAAGCAATAAAATATTGCCAGCAACTCAGTCAGGATTCAGGTCTGGATTCAGTTGCACTACGTCACTATTAAACATTACTGATGAGATTTATAAAGCATTAGATAATGGTAAATTATTTACTTTAATTAGTAATTAGATTACTCTAAGGCTTTAGACAGAATATGTCACAAACTATTTGGTAGCATTCTACATAACGTTGGATTTAGTGACGGGGCAAATATACTTATAAAAAATTTTATTACAGGTCGATATCAACAGGTTAGGTACAAAAATGAAAAGTCGAAGCATTTAACGTTATTGTCTGGTGTACCAGAAGGCTCAGTGCTAGGACCAATTCTGTTTACCATATATACCTGTAATTTTAACAAATGTTTAGACAATTTGATATTCCATCAATACGCAGATGATACACAATTACAATACACGATATAATTGCAGCAAACGAATGCATTTGTAATGATTTAAATAATATTATTCAAACATCCGAAGCACATGGTCTCACAGTTAATCCACTGAAGTCTTGTGCTATGTTATTCGGCAGAGTTAAAGTAAGAGAGCTTAACAAAAGCAAACTTAAAATTGTAATAAAAGATACAATAATTCCTTTAGAAGAATCCATAAAAAACCTAGGACTTAAAATAGATACGGATTTACGGTTTAAAAATCATATAACGGACATTATACTGAAAGATTTTGTTAATCTTAAACTTATTTTCAACAATCGCAGCATTCTAAGCAAAAAAATTAAAATATTGCTTTGTGAATCTTTGGTCCTCTCTCAATTTAAATACTGTGATGCCGTATATGGACCTGTGCTAGACAGTGCTGATAAAATGAGAATTCAGCGAATGCAGAACTCCTGTTTGCGCTTAATCTTTGGAATTAGAAAATATGACTGCATTTCACACAAGTTAAATGAAGTCAAGTGGTTAAATATGACACAGAGAAGGTATTTGCATACTGCCACTTTATACCACAAAGTCATATTAAGTAGTACACCTTCTTATCTACATAATAAGATACATTTTAGTACAAACGCGAGATATACTAACTTAATCACTCCACCATTACATAAAACAACGCTATTTGAACGTTCTTATTCCTACACCATAGCCAAAATATATAACTCACTTTCAACTAATATAAAGTCCATGAATTTATATACATTTAAGAGAACACTATACCAAATATTATTATCATAACAATGTTAAATAATATAAAGCACATCACGTAGGATCGGAATCCCTTAGAAAAATTAAACTGTACATATTGTATGACAAAAAGAGATATGTATATATATATATTATAATTAAATGGGTTAAGTGGTAGATCAGAGCTAAAAAGAATTGTCTCTCTTTAGCATCTGAACTTCGCCCATTGGGTTAAGTAACAATGAATTTTCTTATTTTTATATTATTTTTAATTTAAATTTTATTTTGTATATCTTATTATTATTTCTGTATTATTTCTTTAATGTACATTTGAATTTTGTTGTATGCGTTCAGAAATGTAAAGGGCGTTCTAAATTTGTCAGAATTGATAAACATGTATCATGCACTGGTGGCATCTTTTATAAGATACTGTGTGTGTTTTTAGAGAACATCATCAGCTGCTTCTCGAGTATTCATTTTCCAAAAAAGAATTATTAAAATTATAGCTGGTGTGCGTAATACTCAGTACTGTAGGGAGCGTTTTAAAATTTTAACGCTGACGGGAATATATATTTTTGAAATGTGTAAATTAATTAAATAATTTATACAGATTTATTTTTTTATTGTGTACCTTAGGATGGTATTACTTAAATTTCAATGATTATTTTTTAATTCAAGGAAAGTGTAGTCTCATCCTAATTCAATCAATATCCGATTATGGGATCTACGAGAAACTCATCGAACTCTTTAAAGTTCCTTCCAATTTACCAATTGCAATGTAGAATTTGGGTATACGCACTTGTAAGGGTAACAATAATACGTGAGTATAATTTTAAACCAGAATGAACTATTGTTAGTGATTTTCTGAAAACACAAAGAATAATTATTGTACTGATATTGATAGTTATGACTTACGAGGAATACTAACCGTCACATAGAAAATTTTTCATCAAAATGATTTTGTATTTTTTATTAAATTTAATTGAAACTCAAATGTTTAAAAAAATATTCGTTTATTAATATTGTTTTTTATTATTTTGTTATTTATGAAGACATACAAAAAGTGTGATAAAATAGTGTGGAAATTATCAACTAACTAATACTTAATCATTAAGAATTTGTTTCAGATTAATTGCATTTCTTATTGCAAAAACGGTAGCCAATGTGTAAAGAAAGCAATAAAAATCTTTAATGTTTATTTTATAGCAAAACACACAGAGTAAATTTAGATGATTGATGTATCGTCTTCCTGCATAATCAATGTAAAACATTTAAGTATGAATAAATGAAGTGCTAAAATTATCAAAAAACTTGTTGTAAGAGGTAACGAGTAAATTTTACATAAACAGTAAATTCACTCCTTTATTAGAGTCACAACAACTTTTATTCGTACTTAAATTGCCAATCTTTGTATAAAGTCGTAATTAAAGGAAACTAACATCTCATTTATTAGGTTCTTGCGTTTTTTTGCAACGTGTAGAAGTCTTTAATTTATAAAACAGTAATATTAGACATAAGCATAGTATATTACAAATATAAAGATACAACGAGATAAGAAGAGCTATGAAATTATTTACATTAACATCTTAGGTGACATCTGCATTTTTAGTAAATGTTTACAAACATTAAAAAATTCTTAAAATTATTGTAATTTTTAAAATTCTCGTTTTGGAACACTATTTTAAATATGAAAAATTTAAGGAAAGGTTACTTAATTGCCACATATTTGTATAATTTTTTAATTTAATTATATTTTTCTATCTAAATTTTTATAGATGCACTAAAGAAAATTACGTATTAAGTGACCTTTTTCTTTCTAAAGTCGGCACAGCTGCAGCGATATTATTCGTTTTATTATTTTTGGTAGATTTTAATATTATAACGACTCTTCAGAAGTTTATGATCCTTGTACAGTTCTAGTTTTAACTTTGAAGTCGTTAAATAGTTCTAAGAAGTGCTTGCCCATATGTCTGTAACAAAAGAAACAAAATTCAATTATGTGATTGTATTATCATTTTAAAGCTTTTCTAAAAATCTGAGAACAAAAAAATTATGTCGGTGAATGGATTAAATTTCGGCTATGATCTTTAATTGTAGTAAAAGTTCCGACTTGATCTATTATGACATTTTAATGCTTTGTTTTAACGAGTACCTACATGACTAATGATTGCGTTTTTATTCTACACTTTAATTACATGTTGTACATATGGATTTTAATTTGTTGCCTTTAGGTAAATTTGCAATTATACGTTTGTCTTTTAAGATTCGGTTTATTCAATACGTCCTAATATTACTTCTTAATAAATTTAAAGATCCATGTGTCTGACTTATGCAAATTATTTATCTCAAATTCTTTACTGTTGATTATAATTGGTGAGCTTGCATAATACCCATTCTAAGTCTAATTAAAAAATATGACATTTAGATGAAATAAGATACATAAACATAACATAAAATTGATTTACGTTGGACGCAATAGAATTAGCAAACTAAATATTATTTATAGTTCGTTACAGCTGTATTGAATTTGTATTTAATGTGCAGCCTGTTTAATTAATGTTAAATGTGAACATAGTAAACAACTAATTAATTTGACATTGTTTGTAGCATTGCTTTTGGCAGTTACTGTACCAGATCATTTGTGTATGTGTTGTTATTACAATAATTATATGTTCCATTACAATTTTTTTCTTTTTGTTCCACTAGAAACTTCTAAGAAATGATATTTTGGACCTAATATCTAATATCGCAGTTTCTAAACTTTTTTCCCATTAATTTATTTGAACGTAAATGATGACGTAATCATTCCTGAATACAAGTGTATCCAAGACTAATTCATTCGAGAAAAGCTAGTTCACGTATACCATTCCTAAGACATATTTACCTTTCAGTGACAACCTTAACCTTAAAATTTTTAATAGCACTCTGTATACATTTTTATAATTTTCGATGTAGTCCTCTTTAATCTGTATCAATTGTTTCAAAAATTACTTTTTCAGATGAAAAGTATAATTTTTACTCACAGAATCATTATTAGGTATTGTCAGTTCTCAGCAGTATTACTTCTTGTGTTGTGTGCTTTCCAATAATCCGTTGGTAAGACACTCGTTTTTGCATTATAATGAAATATGAAACATGTAGGTTTTTTCAATGTAAGTTTATACGTAACACATAATTGAGCATTTTCATTTTGTAATTTGTTTTAGTTTTAATATATGGTAATTATTACTAAATATTTAGAAACATATGTTCAAATTTATACATCAATGTTGATTTATTATTAGAAATTTTCAGATGTACTAATTTATTTTGGATGGAATTCAACCTATAGGTTGTTGCATTTTATAAAACTGTTTATACTTGAAAATAATGTAAATTGCATTTTAAAAGTCATGGGCTAACCTTAGATAAAAAGAAAAGTATTACCTACATTAATTTAAATGTTTCTTCTTTGAAGAATTTAGAGAAAATATTGCTAAACAGAAAAATAAAATAACACGTATTACAACCAGTTTCTCCCGCACTCGAACAACTGCCGTCATGTTTTACTTGGTATCATTGTGACAATTGTTTGGCAATTTGCTATTAAAATGGTTGATAAATTAACAACGTTTTAATCATAGTTTTTTTGTTTATTGATATAAGTTTAATGGTAAAATTCTTCAATGTCGAATTATCGAATTCTTGGTAACCACTTTAGAGTGACACATCTATATTTACAGTTTCTAGTTAGGTTTCTGTTGGATCAATAACTTTAATATTTAACAATAGAAAATAATTTGTATGCACTTACATAACGAATTCCTGCCAACCAGAATAATCAGTAGCCAGTGATAGTAGCAGAATGACAAAGGACACCTACAAGTGTTTCACCTTATTGAGAATCGTCAGTGTAGGGTAGCTCAAACGCAAGCCTACCACAACCAATGCGAATAGCTACAGAATTTCAACTCGTGGGATTGCTTTATAAGCAAGTGTCAGCGGTGTCGCCAACTAATGGAAAGTTGCCTGTACTACATTCAACAAATAGAAAATAATTTATACAAATCTATTGTCGATACAAAAAATGTTGTCCATTACTTGTCCACAAATGCCTTTAACCGTGACATTTGTTATGTAACAGTGATATGCTAGAAAGAAAACATTGAAGGCCGACACTAAAATATCACGTGAGGAATGGAACTACAAAAGTAGGCCTACATGGGCCCGCGTATTATTTCTAGTTTAATTTCATTTCATTATCAGTGATGATGACTTTATGATTTTTGATTATGTGGTACCTTACCTCAATTTCTCACTAATGTGGCAAAGTAAACGACAAATTTCATTTACTACTCTAGATAAGCAATCAACATGCTGGTTATCTTTTGATGTTCAAATTCTTGTATGGTACCCAACCAGAGAGGAAGTAAGCATACAGCAATAGAACGGAATGCAGTGATTTTTGATCTTATTTTAGTTATTATTTATTGAGCAATATGAATTGGTTAAGCCACTCCTTCGTTAATTTGTAAAATTTGCTCCAAATGCATGAAAGTGTAGTGATTCAAAAGTCTTTCAACTTAAAGTTCATAGTAAAACTATAATTTCAAATAATTTAAAAATGTATGAATAATTCAAAATGTGTATCATTTGTAGGTATGTACAATTTTAGAAATTTGTTCTTTCGTACCCTGCTGACCAATGAAGTTTATGTCACTGTAAATAATTGACTTATAATATACTGAGTGGTCAAAGAATATAGGCCGTAAGCCATACTACACTTCTAAGTGTAGTGGAATTTTTTTACTTAAACCATATTTGTTACACCCGTCTGACAGGACGGTACATTCTATTTTACAGAAAATTGTCGTTACTAATCAATTCATCCTTGTATAATGGTGAAGTTGTCATTGAAAAGAAGTGTAAAACACAATCATTTTACATTTTTATATTTTATATATTCACCCTTGGTGCACAGTTGCCCGGCACAATGCCATGATGCAGATGGAGAAGGTAACCTTATTAGGTGCCCCCAACCCGTTCATTAAGATGCCAACTAGGTCTAGTGTCCGGAGGTCCAAAAGTAAATAATTTATATAAATACTGTATGGAGTAATTAAATGGACCTTGTTACGTACCTTTGACTGCTGTCTTGTAACACTTAAATAGAAGAGCTAACGCGGCTAAAGCTCTATTTTGTCAGAGAGGGGCGTAAGCGATTCTTTTTATCTCGTTTTTAAGAATAAAAAGGAAGGTTTTTAAAATACTTTTTGTTGAGTTACGACAACCAACACCACACTCTCTTGCATAGTAACGCACATACAAATAATATGATTAAACTTTAGGAATAAAAAAAGAAATGATGGTGAAATTGTAATTCTCAAACGTATTAACTTTAGAATAACTTAAAGAAAAATCTAGATTTGAGGTCGTATACGATATTTCAAGTTATTTAAATACAGTCAATCGGTATGGCTACAAAGTTGGAATTCTTGAAATTAACGTACTTGGCAAACGTTTATTGTTATTTTTTATGTAGATGACAGTTGTGTGTGTGGTATCTCGTAGTTGAAGAACGTAATTAGGTAGTTAATCAATTGTAAAGCAATGAAATATTCATCAGTACAATCCAAAGATTCAGAAGAAATGCAACCAGAAGTTAAATTAATAAGCAACGTAACTCTAGTATTAAAATTACATCATCATAATTCCAAACGGTTAATTCCACTATTTAATTCCGCTACTTAGTTGCTCAAAGGGACTCTATGAAGATATATAATATATTACCTGGTTGACAATTTTTTTTGTAGACTTGTTGAAAGTCAGCGAGCGAATTGTTATGTTTGTGAGGGCATTGATACTTGTAGCGAATGGCTAGTTATCAAATTAAAGAAGTATTTTAGTATAAACGCATCATGCAAAGAATATAAGTTTTTAAAATGTGACTTAATTCCTAAATAATAATAATTTTCCAGGGTTTAAGTAACCTAATTTAATTTTGAGTTGGTTCAATTAAAATTAGTGAAAATATTTTTCCACATCGTTAGCAAAATTGATTAAAATTCAACTCAAAACAGTGAGCAAAGTAAATTAATTTCTTCACAAGTGAACAAAATCCAACGGCATATAATTGTTTGTGTACTCCGAGTACAATATTTTCAACAATTATTCTGTTAGAATGATATAATAATTAATATAGAAATTGAAAGCGTGTTATGTACTATCTATTAATTAAGTTTAAATATACAAAAATTTGTCAAAAATACACAACGTTATCGTTTTTTTAATGTTGCAATTCTCTTTATGTTGAATTCAGTTGAACATACACTATTAAATTTTTCATTAATTAAAAAAATTGTTTTTTAGGAAAACTGTTTGTTACGATTGTGGAAAAATCATGTTTAGCACACGTAAGCAATGTCGCTTAGCTTCGCTCGTGTGGCCAATTTCCGAGCGCGTGAGAAAAAGACATACTTTGCTCACTTGTACTAAAAATAGTTATTTTTAATCGCAACTAAATTATTTAGTTGCCATGCAGACCTTTTTTTATAATCATCAAAGTGCCGCTAAAGAATTACCCTACATCATGTTCAAACGGTTGATTTTCTATATCAGATAATGAATTCGCGGCTTACTTATAATGTGGCGAGGGAGTGGGTTCTACAATATGTACTTATGTTATTTCATTGCTTTTTTACAGGGTGTCCTATTTTCGATGTAATTGGGGGGTTTTAGGTATTTCGCAAATTGATAGGGAAAAACCGTGGTCGGGACCCTTGGCCCGATTTTTGAGACAAATTCAATGGCCTCAACAGCACTTCGATATTTTGACTCGTTTGGGAGATACAGAGTGTTTTGCGTTTTATGCCGTTTTCTTTAAAGCTTCATAACTTTTTTGTTTGTAAATATTTTTTATTTTAACCAATACATTTTTTGTGCATTTTTATATATGCAATTCAATAGCGTACTCATATTTATTCTAGTTTAATTCGTTTTCGAGTTACAAACTTCACGCAGTTGTTTGTTATAAATAAATGGCCAAAAAGTTATTAATTTCAGTAATTAATTATTATTTTAAGCAAAGCATTGAAACATTAAATCTAATGACATCCATGTATGTTTCGGTCATTTATTTATAAGACACAACTGCGTGAAGTGTCAAAAAACTAGCAACGAATACGCGCAGTAAACAAAACTTTATAGGTGACTTTGATCAAGAGCTATTTTTCCAAAAATCGTTTATAATTTCCTTATTTGCCGAGATAAATATATGAAACCATATATTTTCAGAAAGCTAAAAAACGTCTCTAATCAATGAAGTTATAGCCAACTATAGTTTTCATTTAAAAAAATGCATGTTTGGTCTGAATAAATTAAGCTAGAATAAATTCGAGTACGCCATTGCATATATAAAAATGCACAAAAAATGTTTAGGTTAAAATAAAAAATATTCACAAACAAAAAAGTTATGAAGCTTTAAAGAAAACGGCATAAAACGCAAAACACTGTATCTCCCAAACGAGTCGAGATATCGAAGTGCTGTTTAGATCAATGAATTTGTCTCAAAAATCGGGGCAAGGGTCCCAACCACGGTTTTTCTCTATAAATTCGGAAATACCTGAAATCTCCCAATTAACATTGAAAATAGGACACACTGTACATTGACCCAAAATACGGTAATTTATACGATCCAATTCCTAACAAATATTTAAATCTAAGACCAATATTAGTTTATGTTTTCTTAGTAATTTCGCTTGTTTTTAGTGTCTAAACCCGCGGTTCTCAACTTTATAAACTGACGACTAGGATAATTTGCGCCTTTTTTTTGTATAAAATAACAACTGTGGGTTTCTGTCATTTTTGATTAGTATTTCAAAAACTACAAAATCTAACAATTTGACCGAAATAAAATTGCGTAGAAATTTGCTTTTTTATTATCGACTTTGGCTACATAATCTAATTCACTGGTACAGTATATGGAAATAATTTGGTTAAAGGTGCGTAACTGTAAAAAGGTTGAAAATCACTGATCTAAACTAAAAAGGAGAGTAATTGAGTTTACTTTCATATTACATATTTGTTACGTCAATGAAATTCATTTACACTGAAAGATATTCGAAGCTAACGTTGTTTTACATTAACTTGAATAAACAATAGCTGACAGTTTTTAATTTTGTTGTTGGTTCATTGATTTGGAATAATATTAATGTTTAAATAACCATTTTCCGGCAAATTAAATTCGATTCTAATTGGCTTTATTACTGTTGGCGATAGGTTGAAAATTGACTGGTATTACCTCGACTGTAACTATAAATTTTTTTTTACGATGGTGATAACGTGAGGTACTTCGACAACATTGCCTATTGTATTCAGTTGACACAGTTTACGTAAAAAGTATAATTAATCAGGCTAAAAATCATGCATTGTAAAAAGTTAAGGGAGGGAGTTGTCGATTTTTTAAAACTTAAATTTTTTGTGAAAAGTTTTTACTATATTGTTAAGCAAAACTCCCAGATTTTAGTTTTCAACTAAATTAGTCATATCAAAAAAATAAATTGCTTAGTAACTACATCTAGAACGTTGAGGAGGATGATTTTTTAAAGGAACAAAAATTGAAATATTCTTCAATAAATTTTATTGCTATAGAAAAGCTGTAGGAGTAGAACTGACCCTTTAGCTAGAATAATCAGCTTATCTGAGAATACAGGTTACAATTAGGTATTGTAGGCTCTTTGCCTTCTCTAAACTTCTGTTGTGTACTTTGATCTTTGATTTTTTGTCTTTTAAGTACATCTCTACAAGTTTCTTTTCTTTTCCACCACTTTTGGAAGTTTCGTCTATAACTATTTTGAATTATGGTGTGACTCAAAATTTATAACCAGCGTTGTTACTCACTCTCTTGGGCAAGAGAGAAAGTTGATTGTCAAGCGCCACTTTTAGCTGCGCAAAAAGGGTCATTTTCTACGTTCTCTCTGAGAAAGAGTCAGGCCAACACGTTCGTAGTCAGAGCATTCGTGTAGTATTTTAGTATGACCGAAAATATCTCAAATACAATTTTTTGAAAGCTATTATTTGAATTGAGAATATTTCGAAAAGCTTTTTTGTTGAAATGTTATTACTAAAAATTTGAAAAGGTTTGCTATCGCCAAAGACAATCTAGCTACACCAGCATTGATATCTAGTCACATTACAATACTTGAAATGAGGGTACCCAAAAATTTGGGGGTAGAAATTTGGCAACATACAAAAGTTAAACCATGTCGCCGTTTTGCCAAACAAATTGAACAAAACAACTAATTATGAGCTACTAATCTTTAAACTTCAGTTTGGAATTTTACCAAGTCTATTGAAAGTCTGAAGAGCGATACCCACATGAACTAAATTCGTAATGGCACATTCCTGTAGATTCAAATTTAAGTAAAAAAAGTTGTACATTAGTGTCAAACAACGTCTATATTTTTTTTAAACCTACTCCACAATGAGCGTTAACATTATGTGATTGGCAGAGTGATTGAGTATTTTTGAAATTAGTCGCTTATTTTTCAGGGTTAAATTTAGGTAGTGAAGTTATAAAAAGAAAATGTTTCAAAGTTGTCTATTTCCAAAATTTGTAGTTTTATTGGTAGTTTAACGTTTTTCTATTGTAAAATTCTATACGGTTTTTAACCTTGGCTACACACTGGTGTTTCTCGGACTTTTTGTTTCTGTTTTTTTTTTGATGTTGAGGTAAGTTAGATTTATTCATGGTAATGGAAAATCTTTTATTAGAAATTAGCAACAATTATGTCCGATTTGGCTTTTTACGACTTCTGAATGAGAAGCAAAAATGAACCACTTGATGTTTGAGATGAAGCATAAGAAAGAACCATTTGGTTTCAATTTCGACAGACAGATTTGCACCTACCAACAATGCCCAAATTAACCTATCAATTATAGAGGGTCTTAACACTATACAAATAACTTTAAGGTCAAAAAAATTAATTAAAAATTAACAAAAAAAAAGTAGCAACGAGTCATACGCGATTTTGCGCGTGCTCACAAATAAGGAAATTTATTCTACGTAACTATTTGTACAAGGTACTGTGGAAATTACCAGTAACAACCTAATTAACCAAATGATGTCAAAGTTAGGGAGTGGAGTCTCTCGGTAAGTATAAAAATTGTTTTTTGTTTATCAGGTAAGTACTCGTATTTGTGATTTTATTTGCAAATCTCTCTCTATCGTTTCTGATGTTGGAGTGAACTTTGCTTTGCTAGAATTCATGGATTTTTGGTGAGACAAATATCCCTCAGTAATTTTATATTTTACAGGATAATGCATTTACATCTTACAAGAGATGCTCAAAATGTTGCCATTAAGTAAGTCCAGCTGAACAAAAGCTTATAAGAAAAATTTTCATAACTTTTTATGTTTAGTAGGGTAGTATAGTTTGCTACATATATTTTTTGACCACCTTTTTAAAATGTATAAACATATTGCAGAAAACGTCAATAATAGTGGTTGGTTTTGGTTAGATATTTTATTTTCATTCGGATTATTTCTTTTTGATGATTCAGTAGTAACAGACATAGTCATGGTCGAATCAAGGCTTTCAACTCCAATTGTAATCTTTATTCTTTAATAGCATGAATAAATTGAGCTTTTGAAAAAATATTAGTCGCGAAAAAATTCCTAGCAAAATTGTAATCATTTTTATTTTTCCGTAAGATTACTAATATTGATTCGTTTTGATCCAAGAAATCGTTCTTCTGGGGAGACAAGTGTTTCTCTAAACTTACTAATTCTCTTGTTGTCATTTATGAATCATGGCTTTTAATTTTTTTAATTCTAATTAGTGAAAATGCAAGATATTTTATTACTGAAGATGTAAGTATTTGACTTGAATTACTTTACCCAATGTTGAGATAATGGTTAATATAATTTTTAAAATTTATCTTATTAGCCATACCATGTAATAGGGTTATAATTAAAAGATTATTGAGAGAAAGATTATCAATATTCCTCTTGAACTATAGACATCTATTTAGTTTGTATCGCTATATTATATAACGTTATATTGGGTTACCAGCAGCAATAAGAAAAAACTACTTTCCAATAGTGTGGAAGATAAACAAAAGGAGCGCAACACAAGCATACCATTAATATGAAACAGTAACAATGTGCTGACAAACGAGGAACTACAATATTCACAACCTTGTCGCTTCAACACAAACTGCTCAACACATTTAAATAATTGACTATAGCAATTAGTATCCATTAAGTTAAGTTGGATGACAGACAGTGCATCGCCTCCGAGTCCGTCGGAACACATCCGCACGCGTATCGTGTAATTAATGTACATTCGGTTCAAAATGTTCATTTCCATTTTGGTTCGCTACTTTGAGCCTTGATCACAACATCCAAAATTCGTCTTCTTCGTGCGTCAAAATGACCTCTACGCTTACTAATATTTGATCCACTTTGACCAGTAGCTATTAAAGAATATTCTCGTAAAATACATCTACCACCATACCCGGCAACCGCTTTGCTTGGTTTTGCATCCCGCTCCATCTGTTTTTCAGATTACTGGAAGAAACGATCCCAAGTTTTCTCTTTTGTAGTTTTGAGAAGGTGTCTAAACTGCAATAAGACAACATAATTTGAATTTTTATTAATTTTTTTAATGTTTACTTAAAATATAGATCACAACTGAGTATTTTTTAAATAACCCACGTGTTTATTTTTTAAAGGTCATCTTCAATGTTTCTTTTATGTCGATACTGTTTGAACGTGGAACGCGTCGATATTTAGTTTTAATTAGAGTCTTCCACCAAATGTGAATTGCGTTTATTTATTCAATTTCTAGTTGTTGAAAGAAGCCAAGAAGCAGCTGAAATTCATCAGTAAAGTGTAGGTATGGACCAACTTTATTCAGTGACCGCAAATTGCGGAAAAAGTCCAGGAACTTTGATGCTGGACGCATGATGATGCAGGCGGCCAGGAAAGGAAACCAGAGATCAGACGATATGCAGAAACCATTGGTTCACAATTTGTGGGTTGGGTGATTTGTTTCCTGCTCTTTATACTACTGTGAGTGAAAAACTCAAATACCGCAATTACTGTGCGAGATGGGTTCGCAAGATGCTGTCTGAAAAAACTGACAAATTTCAGCAAAGATATTGGAAAACTGGTACCATGCTACGACAAATGTATGAATCGGAACGGCCATTACGTCAAAAGTAGCTTTTAATGTTGTATCAGATTGTTCCATATAAAATTTCTTTGATTCTCACTGTAATTTTTATTTCGCGTCCAATCGGACTTTATACAAACAATACACCGTAAATTATTGAACTGAAGTTTCTAATATTGTTCTATCAATATTTTAATCATAAGAGGTTTACTATTAGTCATGTTACTTATGAAAATTCGTAATTATAAATATTTAAAAATAAAAAAAATAGGAGGTAATAATATAAGCTGATTGGTGACATATGAAAATCAAAAACTTATATAATTCTTGTTACAATTATAAACATCTTCTACTATTTCTTTAAGACAACGAACAAATTAAACTCATACAGGATTTTGATGTGTTTTTGAATTTCAGTCACTAAAAATAATTTTAAAAAATATCAATTACACACATTAAAAAGACGACATTTTAACACGCCCTTAAGTATTATGGAAAGTTCTAGCCTATCAGTTATATTGGAGTAGAATGTTATTAATTGAAAGAACGATGTGACTAGCTTATTGGTTGCTTTTATTTTCTGCTTATACGTTGCCAGTCCTTGACTATCAATTAATTTGATATTTTCTAATTAAGTCGTCAGTATTAATTCTAATGTTAATGTCATTAATCTCTAGTGATTTTTGACATCGGCTTTGAATATGAAAGCATATCTTTTACATAGTGCTATAACTCGTAATAATATATTCATGTTCAAAAATATTTAGTTAGGAGAGCCTTGAATAAGTATGTGTTCTTGTATAACATTGCATTTAAATTATTCAACTTATTAGAAATAGAAATGGAACAAGTGATGTTTAACGACATTGTGATGTGAGATTAGGTGCTATATCTTATTACTATTGAATTTTTTAATCCGTTTGTTTGCTATCTGATGCTGCTGAGCGCTTTTTGTTTTCTGCATTTTTAACGTACCATCTTTAGACGTTTAATTTTTGAAGTACAGCAAATTGTTAAAAGTATCGGGTTTGTTACTTTCTTCATTATTTAAGAATTTAAAGAGAAAATTAATAAAGTGTCTAATACGTTACTTTCAAAACCGAAAATTTTATTATTTTCACTAATTCCGGCAATTTAGAATTAAACAAATATTTTTTTAGCTTTTTGAGAGGAGTTGATATAGTTTAGAGATATGTAGTTACACATATACTACAGAGTAACATAAAAAAAACTCCACGCGATAGAGGACTAAAAAATAATAACAAAAGTCCCTACACAGTAATGCCCGATTGCTTTTTGTTTTCAAGTTGAAGGTTATTTTATTGAATTGAATTTTATTAGTAATGAAATATTTAATTAAATAACATTTAAAGAAGGTTAAGGTTAAGCTCAACAGAATGAGTTCGATTTTGCGACCTTGTTGTTTACTACACAATTTCTAATCTTCGTGTTAATGACTGCGGGCATCTTTGGAATTATTACGAAATCTATCAGCAGACTCCATAATTCTATTCCATAATAGATCTTCACTGTTTATTTCTACGTTATACCCTTCTTTTTTCATAAACCTCCAAAATAAAAAATCGACTGGATTATGATCGGGACTACGAGTAGGCCAATCCACTTATTTCCAAATCTCCTGTGTAAATATTCCTTTGCCCTTCCAAGGAAATGAGCGGTAGTACATTCTTCTAATAATATCCAATGGGACATTTTCAAAAAAGTTTATTTTCAAAAAAAACTTCGATAAAGTTCGCGTGTCAATTACCTGAGCCAATTAGATAATTGTCGATTATACCTGCCCATACACTAAGAAAAAACCCATATTCCGTATTACGGTTTGATGCAGGTTTTCATCGCTCCAATAATGCATATTAGTGTGTTCAAAACACCAGCTTCATCGGTGAACAAAATTAATGAGAGAAAAATTTCCTCTTCATTTTGCAACCACTTGTAATACTGTACACGAGGAAAAAATCCTGTTTCAATAGGTGATGAATTTTTTGGAAATGAAATGGGTATAGAAGTTGTTAGTTGATGATTTGCCTAACTGACTCACGGTTAATATTCGGTACAGCTGCACTGATTCTTCTGGTGCTTATTGTCGGATTATTTTCTACTATTTGCAATATAGCTTCTTTGTGTGCAACAGCACGGCGAGTTCTAGAAACCCCAGCATCAATTTTTGCTTTTTTAAAGCACCCATCTTCTCCGAAACGCCTATACACGTCAACAAATGTTCGAACATTAGGAACTTGTCTCAATGGATATTATCTCTCTCGATTTCATTGAGTTTTATCGTAACATATAATCATGTCCGTATATTCTGCAAAAGATTAACAAACCATTTTTGAAAGGACTAACAAGTGAAGTAAATACGTACAGTGATGTGAAAAAGTCATGCATCACCCACGACTACAATGGTTTTTGAACTCTAACGTAAATTTTTTGAATTCTTTCGTAATCTACCTTGAAATATGTGATTGTACTTCTTATATCATTAGTGTTATTGCGAATAACATCATTATAATTAATCATAATCGGATAAGCATATTTTAAAGAATTCCAAAATTAGTGTATGTATTAGGTCGTAAAGGGAAGTCGTTAAAATCTATTTAAAAGTAAATTTAAAGAAAAGAATTCCATTAAATTGTGAGTATGTATGGGCTACAAATACTTTAAGCCATTATTCGCTTTTTGCATTTCGTGTAGAAAGTTAAAATGTGTTCTAAACCGAAGCAAACAAAATTTTCGCCATAACCAAGGTGCTAGTAGTCGCGAAATCGCGTCATTAGTAAAGTGTAACCAATCTACAGTAGTTCAGATCATCAAAAAAACCTCCGATCGAGATGATGCTGTCTTAAAACGAACAAACCTTGCATATACACGTCTCAATTCTACTCAGTTAACAAAAATATGGAGTAAAGCTACAGGTATAAGTGTGTGCACTTATACTGTGAGGAGAAAACTGATTAGTTTTGGATGGAGAGGGTGTAAGCACGTAAGAAACCATTGCTGAACCGTATAAAATGGGCGAAGGAACATCTAAAATGGACAACAGATCAGTGGCAAAGTGTATTATTTAGTGATGAATCAACTTTTAACATCAACAATCATGTTGGAAATACGTATGTCAGAAGAATTTCAGGTGAAGAATTTCCTTCAAAATGTATTATTTCAAAAATTAAGCATCCAACCTCAGTTATGGTGTGGGGTTGCATGTCATCTAGAGGAGTTGGTCGACAGCATATCGTCTCTGGAATAATGAATGCTACATAATACATCAAAGTACTACAGAATAAAACGCTGCGAAGTGATAAAGATTTGTTTGGCGAAGAAAGCTTTTAGTTTCAAGATGCACTTTGCAATTTGTTAAATCATGGATGGAGTTGAATGGAATTACCAGACTGAACTGGCCAGTGCAATCTCCAAACCTGAATCCTATTGAAAACTTGTGGAACAGAATATCAAACAGTATATCGAGAAAAAAACCAACGACAAAGGTTACCATCATCAAATCTTTAATTGACGATTGGAATAACTGCATCACTAGGGAGGAACTGAAAAAAACTGGTAAATCTATGCCTAAAAGATGTCAACTAGTCATCAAAAACAAGGGTTGGCTGATTAAATACTAAAATTAGTTTTAAATAAGATCATATTTGGCATAATTTTGGATGTTTTGAATAAAGCCTATTACTCAGTTATAGCTGATATAGAAAATATGGTTGAAGTGCATTCTAGTGAAGTGCTTTAAAGTTCATTTTTCATGAATTTCATGAGGTGATGCAGGACTTTTTCACAACACTGTAGCTAATCTAAAACACAACAAACTTTGAACAATGTATTGCAATATTAGTTTGAAAGTTACCAAAACATTGGTTTAATTTTATAAAAGCATAGCTTGCTACCTACTACTGGCAAGTCTTTTCCAACGCGAATATTGTCATAATAGTTTTTAACCTTAGAAGACAGAACAAATATCAAAAATTAAATAAAAAACCATTAAACAGTTTATAACTTGAAAACAGAAAGCAATTGAATATTAGTGTATAGGTATTTTTTTAATTACTTTTAGTTCTTTTTGTCAGCCTGTGTAAACCCTGTTTCATATTTTTTCAAATAAAATTAATTAATTTTTAATTAATTATATAGACAACTTTTGTATAAACAATTCTTTAATTCGATAAAGAATTTCACTATAGTAATTATGTGTTACGTATTGTTTGAACAATATCTTCAAAAATATTAATTATTAAAAAAATTGTAATAAGAAAGTTATTGTATTAAAAGTACATTTTTATCCAAATATTTTTTTTTTCTACAACGCAATTTTTTTCTATTTTTTGTACACTTTCTACTTACTGTTTATACGAGGATATATTGAAAAATTCTTAGCCTACTATAGAACCAAACAAAATTTCAATGTCAAAATATTTTATTACTCAACATATTCTCCTCTTAATTGGATACATTTATTACAGCAAACCTGCAACGTCTCTAGACCTTTCAAAAAAAATGTTTCTTCTTGCTCTGCAAACCAGACCTCCACAGCTTCTATTACCTCCTTGTTGGAAGAAAATGTACGACCTTTTAAACTTTTTTTCAGTTGAGGAAAGAGGTGATAGTCGGACGGAGCCAAATCGGGTGAATAAGGGGGTGTTCTAGTAATTCAAACCCTAAATCACAAATTTTTTGCATGGCAACATGAGATTTGTGTGCAGGGGCGTTGTCCTGCAAAAACAAAACACCTTTGGATAGCTTTCCGCGTCTTTTCTCTTTAATATTTTCCCGTAGAGTGGTCAGTAATGTCGAATAGTAATCTCCAGTTATTGTTCTACCCTTATCCAAAAAATCAATCATGATTACTCCATGGCAATCCCAAAAAACTGAAGCAAGAACTTTTCCAGCAGATTTTTGACACGAAACTTCTTAGGTCTTGGAGAACCAGAGTGTCGCCATTCCATCGATTGTTGCTTTGTTTCTGGATCGTAGAAATGTACCCAAGTCTCATCCATAGTAACAATTCGGTTTAAGAAGTCTACATCGTTTTCAAATCGAGCACAGATCGAACGCGATGCTTCTACCCTTGCACGCTTTTGGTCAACATTCAAACATTTGGGGATCCATTTTGCAGCAATTTTTCTCATGTCCAAATTGACGTGAACCATATGATGAACGCGTTCGTATGAAATATTCAGTGCTTCAGATATCCGTTTTAGCCCAATTCGACGGTCTGATAAAATCATGTCATGAACTGCATCGATATTTTCGGGGACTGACACAGAAACTGGCCTTCCCGATCGGTCATCATCTTCAATGGAAAATTTACCTCTTTTGAAACTTGCATTCCAATTTTGACGGTCGCATACGAAGGACATTGATCACCAAGGGTATTAAGCATATCTTCGTAAATCTGCTTACCTCTTAACCCTTTTAAATACAGGTACTTGATGATGGCTCGATACTCCAATTTTTCGATTTTCACAATTTCGGTGGACATCTTTTTTCATTTAATTTATTGCGTGACTCTGGTTTACTTTTTTGACGTCAAACTTTACACTGACACTTCTAATAAGTTATTGTTCGTTGCTATGGTAACGCAATATTTTGTTTATGCAAGGAATTGGTCTAGGCTAACTAGATATCAATACATCCTCGTATACGCTTGTTCAACATTATCTCACAAATATATATGATATGTCTAATTAAAGACTGAACTTCTGTCAAATCGTGGTTACAATTATTCGGTCTATGACGTTTCATCGTAGCCGGTTTATGGTCACCAATTCATCATGGTCCATTAATCGTCGGGGCCATTTATCACCGGCCATTCAATCTTTGGCCAGTTTATTTGATTACATATTTTCAGCAATAATACAGGTATTGTTTTGACGCACAGTGTGATATTTTGAAAATCTAGCTGGAATTAACCATAAACATATGCATACAAAGGTTTATTCGGCTTTATGTAGCAATTTCTTGATAAAAAACCAATTGTAATCATATATAATTTTTTGACACTACTCCAAAAAGAAATATTTATAAAACAATCAAAAATCTGGAATTTATAGGATCGCGTCATAAATGAAGAAGATCATATGAATAATCACGCAGATGCTGCCTACCGATGAGTGCAAACGAAGTTAGGTGTTACTCATCCAACTATTTAAAAGTTAATAGATGGTTGAAGATAGAGATAAAATTTAACATTTACATTGTTTAGCCCAAAATTACTAGTTTTAAATAAAGTGTTGATTACATTACTTTTACTTTTAATTGTAATGTGCGATTCGATTACAGTATTTTTACTCTTATCAAAGATTTGATTATCAATAAAAAACAATTTCTAAAGCTTATTCTTTTATTATTGGATTACATGGATCCAGTACTAGCAGTAAACTTCAATATCCACGTGCAATTTATTGTCTAATAAGTACAATTTGAAGCGAATGCAGCACGTTTAATAAAGCAATTGGAACAACCACGGTGAATTGGTCACGATGAAACGGCTCTTCCCGACAGTTAATATACAAAAAGGTTGTATTTTTATTCTCAGCCTTTTTTTTTATTAAACGAAATGATTACCGTGCCCATAATTAAACCTCCTGAAAGTGACTTAGCACGTAGTATTGACCAACTATTTGTGGTCTCGTGTTTCTTCACTTCTAATGAGGCTTTTTCTTTTCATACTTCTGTGCTAGGAATGATCAAAATTTTAAATAATTAAATATTTTTAATTATTCAATTAATTTTTCCGTTTTTTAAAAACCATTTGACATTGCCTTACGTCCAAGAAGCGAACAAAAATTTAATCGCCGTGGAAACGAAACTGATTTTCTGCACGGCTCCTGTAAAAAGGTATGCGGGAATAATTTGTAGCGTAGAATTCTCTGACGCCGCTACATGTTTTTCAATCGTCGAATGATCCTGTTTAGCTCCTCCTTTGATGTCGTCTTTATCGCCACAGTTGTGGCGTAGTGTCGTCTTTTCATAGACCTCTTCAGTTTTGGGAACAGGAAAACGTCACAGGAGACCAGGTCTGGAAAATACGGTGGTTGCGGAATCATTACAATGTTGTTTTTGGCCAAAAATTCACACACAAACAACGATATGTGAGCAAGGGCATTATCATGGTGCAAAAGCCAATTTTTGTTATTCCACAAATCCGGGCGTTACTGGCGTATTACTTCACACAAATTGCGCATAACTTTTAGGTAATATTTTCTATTGACTGTACGACCCTGTGGCAAACACGACGCCCCTGCAATTAAAGAAAACTGTGAACAAAACCTTCACATTCGACCGAACTTGGCTCGTTTTTTTTTTATTTTGGCTCATGACTGAGCTTTGGTTTCCACGTCATACTTATAAACTCATGATTTGTCACCAAGTTCTAGCAATTTCTCTAACGGTATTAGTTTCTTCACTTTATCAAAGTTTTCGTCTGTTGTTGGGTGTGCTCGGACGTCTGGCACGCTTTTTATTGTTCACATCTTCTCGGCCCTCTGAGAACATTTTGTACCACCGATAAACGTTGCTTTGGTCCAAGGTAGCTTTACCATATGCTACAGTTAACATGTGTAATGCATCTGCGCACTTAATTTTATTTTTCACACAAAATTTAATACAGATTCTTTGATCGGAATAGTCAAAAATTGAAAGCAAGGCAATACACGTCCAACTATAATAGCTGTCTACAATTAATTAAACATTCAAAATGGCCGACTTTGTCAGCAATGACAGCAATAAGTGAGGGACATGAGTACCAACTTAAAATTGAATATACAGGGTGGTCCGTGATGAATGCGACAAAAAGTAAGTGTGGATTTTACACGGGAAAATAATGCGATTTAGCAAAATTTGCTTAAATAAAATGTTGCTCGTTTTCGATATATAGGGCGTCAAAGTTTATTTTTCGCATTTTAATTTATTCGATAATTTCTAAAGTTAATTTTGGAATTGGCCGAAAATTTGGACAATAGGGTTTTTGATAGAGCGAAATCGGAATTTAGACTTACTATTATGCTTACAGGGGGCGCTACAATCGGGACATTTCTGAGCTATTTTCTATCAGAACTTTTTCGCACGATGTTATATCGAAATTTGGATGGCAAATATCGATAAACCAGTCGATTCTAAATAGAAAAGGTATACTTCTTTGATACCGATATTCTTAACCAATTTCGAGATATTCACACTTTAATTATGCAATACAAAGGAATAAATTAGTCAAAAATTATTTATTTTGAAATTCTGGTTTTAATTATTTAGTTAAACTATTTTAAATACTGTTCATAATGGCCGCCATTTTGCTTAATGCATTTTTGAATTGCCGTATTAGATATCGTCTTACTCTAAATACAATATTATCCATGTCTCTTGTTGCTTTAACTCTATCGCGAATTTTTTGAAGTAGTTCATCGCGCGTTGCACTTTCTTCTTTGTAGACCAGCTCCTTTAAATGCCCCCAAAAGTAAAAATCTAGGGGATTGATATCTGGACTACGAGGTGGCCATGCAAATTGCAGCCTACTAGACCCCTGAGCCGGAAATTTAAAAGATTGGTTCCTAAGTATTGCATAATTAAAGTGCGAATATCTCGAAATTGGTTAGGAATATCGGTATTAAGAAAGTATGCTTTTTCTACTTAGAATCGACTGATATATCTATATTTGCCATCTAAATTGCAATATAACATCGTGCAAAAAAGTTCTGATAGAAAATAACTTAGAAATGTCCCGATTGTAGCGCCCCCTGTGAGTCAGCATAAAAGTAAGTATAAATTCCAATTTCGCTCTAGTAAAAACCCCATTATCCAAATTTTCGGTCATTTCCAACATTAACTTTAGAAATTATCGAATAAAATAAAATGCGCAAAATAAACTTTGACGCCCTGTATATCGAAATAGTACATGCAAGGTTCATAAATAACTGCAAATCTGCATGAAATTTGCAGAACAGTTGTAAACGCATTTGAGAAGCGTTGGTGTATTTTCTAGTGAATTTAAACTAGTTTTATAAAGGATGTTGATTATTACTGTAGAGTTAATATGATATCACTATCTTTAAGTGGCATTATACAATATTCAGGATTGGTTCTGTTTCAAGTTTCTTATAAAAATTCGCGGACGAACCAAAAAATTGTTGTATTATACGGAGCACTATAATATATGCTAATTATTATTATGGTACTTTTGGTTGTTGTCAACATTTTGTAATTAGCGAGCTCAAGGGAGTGATGGATTTCTAACTACGGTTGTTACAGTTAGCAAAGATGCAATAATTATTTTTTCCGTCGACCTCATTATAAAATTGAGTTTTACGTATTCCCTGAATAATCATAAAGTAACACTTTTTTAAATGTAATACTTTTCGTCCGCAAACATCTGTCAATGTCAATTATTATTTTATGTCAAATTAAATGAAGTCGAAGTAACCAGTATGAAAACCCATTTTTAAGAAAGGATGAATTTAGTAACTACATAGGATATTACAGTACTTTAGGTACATACTGAAACATTTTAGATACTGCAGAATATTGTTTGTTTACTTCCATTTATAACCTCAATTTCTCAATCCCACACAACTTTGAACAAAAACAATTTGTTGTTCAAATTACAAGTAAATGATTTTAAGTGCTTTGAAATGATATTAATAAATTGTTTATAGTTTCTACAATGTGCGAAGCATATAGAAGAGCCTGGTTGTAATCTCACAATACTCGATACATTGTTTTCAATATGTAACACTTTAACTTCTTTAAAGTTATTCATTTATAAGGTAAGACAGAATTCATACGACTTGAGATTGCTTTAGACAATTTTATTAGGTAACATTTTGATACAGAAGCGGAGTTCCGATACAAAATTTTCACGATCATAAAATACAAAAACTTACAGTAGAAGTGAGTTAATTATGGGTACCTTTCTATTACTGTATTTGATTGATGTAAATAAGTAATAATGCTAATGGAAAATACAAGAACAGTAATTACTTGTGAAAAATCATTTGAATATTGATTCTGTCGCAGGAAAAAGAAATAGAATCATATAAGCCATCAACATTACTGGGTTCAAGATTTATTCGTACACAAAAACAAGGTGAATTTCACAGTTTTCAATAAGCTGAAAGAAGATTATTACATTTTTGAAACATTTTCGGAGTGAATCAAAAACTACGTTTGCATACTTTCTTACGGTCAGGCAATCTTTTTATTTAATATAAAATGATTATAAGTCTGACCACGGTACAAACTCAGTCTTATAACTATTATATGTCCAATTAGTAAGAATCGACTTTAATGTGTTTAATAGGAGAAACTTCATTACATCTTTGATCATAAACAATTAAAGAAATGCATTAATTTTGAGGGTAGGCTTCCAACTATAACTACATTTTTAAATATACTTCAAAATAACACTACCTAAATGTAATTTTTATTATTTTAATAAATTATAAAAAAGTACATGTTTTACCTATTACCTATCATAATCAAGTGCTCTTATAAAAATTATGTGATTGTTGTAAACAAATGCTTTATCGGTACAATATTCGAACGCGGAAAGCTTTTATTTCCTTTAATAAATTTTGACACAAATGTTACAATACTGAACGGTGAAGTGAACATTAGGTACAGTAAAATCAGAACAAACGTAAAATTTTTGTTTAAAATTACTAAACATTTTGTTTTCAGTAAACGGTAATAAATAGAAAATTAATTAATTTAGGTCAACGGAAAAAATTAACATGTACCTCGGAAAAAGTGTTTTTAATAACCTCGCCTGTTTGCTTGCCTCGGCTAACGCCTCGGCCAGTAAATTCAGTCTCGTACATAAATGTGCACTTTTTTGTCCTTGTTACATAAATAACTATTGCAGTTGACTATGTATTTATAGGTCTTATTAATGCATAAAACATCAGCAAAAATCATTCGTTAATGAACCCTATTAATGAATGATTTTGTTTTTTTCTATTAATGCACGATATCAATAACCATACAAATCAAGTGCGTGCCTATCAAACAGCAAATGTCACAAAATTTGAATTTCTACATAATTAAAGAAATTATGTGAGTAAATAAATGCTGATAATTTTTTTAACGCCACCGGAAGTGGCGGGAGCTGTAAATATTGCCTAATAATACTTACTAGTTGAACTTTCAATTATTGTGAGTTGTGACGTAAGTAACAATTTTATAACTTAAACATTTCTTTATTTCATTAGAATATGGTCGACTGAAAAATATTGTAACTAACTCGAATATTAAAATGCGATTAATAATCTCAAAATTAACAATCTCGATTATTAATCGATTGTTATTAATACGTCAGAAGGTATATTGCGAGGGACGATTGCAAAGTAAAACGGTTGTAAATTTAATTTCACTAATAGTCAAGATAATAAGGGCTGAATTCAGTGAGCGTTATAAAAGCCCACTCACACTCATGGGTTACTTATAGCTGCCTAACTTTATTAAACGGTATTCAGAAACGAATGAAGAGCAATGTGTGTCTGAAATGTTCCTAACTAATAGGTAAACAATGAGCCAAACATGCGTATTCAATGAGTGACTAACTCGTTGAGGGTAAGCTTGATATCAGAACACTCTGAATTTGGCGCTAAGTTCTGTTCCTCATTTATTTTCTGAAGTTAAATGCTGATTATATCTGATATATTCTGCACTCAAAACAACGTCAATTTGTCTTCAATAAAAAAAAACTCTCTAATCATTGGTAAAAAATAGTTTTAATATTTTTATAGAGTATCCATGAGTTACGAAGCTTAAAAAATTGTTTTAAAACTTTCACGAATTAACTTCACCCAATTTATGTTAATTAACCGATTATAATATAGCTATAGCTGTATTAATGCAAGGGGGATGAAAAAAATACAATTCCTTGGTCTAGCCTAAAACGTGCAACAAATGTTCTAGAAATAGCTGGGTTTGGGTCGAGTGATTAATTACATCTATTGTTTTGTTTCAAGATCAATTAACACACAATTTATTGTTGATGTTACTGAAATTAACATTGTTATGCATCCAAACAATTGTACCCGCGACTTGAAACCCAAATCAGAACTTTGTTTCTTTAAATATCACTGAAACAGTAGATGGCAATCTACTAACTGTGTAATGAAAACCCCCAAATACAGTGCGAACGTAAATAGTTTCCCTCCCTTCTGAATTTGAAACAATTTAAGATATTGATTTGAAATTTAAGAGCTATAATAAGGCATAAAATACTACAATTTGACATAAAATTGATAGCTCTAAGTGTCAAGATTGCGGCTGGGCGCCAGCCATTTTGGCTTTTTTTAAACGAAAAGGGGGGTCAAGTGCCACTTCGTTTGAAAGGTTTTTTCATTCGTCATTCGTCTCTACTGTCACCTCTGCCAAGGCGGCGTTTTGTCAAACTTATCATTATTTATTAGATTTCAAACGGAAAAGAACTCTGACTTGACTTTTAAGAGGGAGTTTGTTACTTTTTTAACGTCGGTTTAGCGGTTGCCTAAAATTGATAAATGAAAAAACAATTTTATTAATTAAAGATTTTCAAAATGTAATAAAATACTTAACTTAAAGCAATGGTTACCTTAAATACTTTGATAATTAATTCATGAATAATTAAAACCACATTAGATAAACTACATCAGTCAAAATTATATTGGTGTATGCCAAAGTTACGATAGTGAACTATTTTTTGACATGCTGTAATTTTTTGATGAATTCTGTAAGGCATATTTTTCTCTATACAACAACGTAAAAAATTATACAGTTGCACTATAAATTTTTTGAAAAAAAACAATTTTGAGAATTGTGTCAAATAACAATTCGAGCTATTGTCGTCGACAATTTGTTTGGCAACTTACACGAACAAGGTTTATTCCAAAAAAGAAAAATTAGAGATAATTTTAATCTACAGTGAATGCCAATGAAATAGTAAACACTTCAGACTTCTTTACAAAGAGCGGTTTTTAAATTTAGGCAAAGATGGTGCACTCCATGACTGCCACATAATTCGAGGAATGTTACTAATCATTTAAATGCCGTTTATCCAAATACGTGGATAGGAAATCATAGTTAATAGGTTAAATGGTCTCCTGAATCCTCTGAACCTACCTTCATTGATTTTTTCCTTCAACCATATTTAAAAAAAATAATTTTTTACACTTGTCTGACGTGTGCTTTGTTGAATGCTAAATGAAATTATTTTAAACTTTTGAAAGACTGATATGATTTATGTGCTGTTTTTTACTATGTCATATTATGGTTAATAAAGTTTAATCTTTTTAGCTGAGTTAAAACCAAATTTTATTTCTCAAGATTTTTGTTGAGTTTAGTAAAAATTAAAATCACAAACTTAGAAATTGAAGCTAAGCTTATCCTAATAATAAAATAGGATAGGGGACAATTTAATGACTTTCCTCGCAAGGGGTCTGACTATCCGTCAGATTTTGGGGAGTTGCGCCCCCACGGACCTTAGCATTTCCCTACCTATCCTATCCTAAATCATTTTCATGTCCACTAACTTGTATATGTTTCCATATGTACTTTTGAATTGGTCACTCAGCGCAACCATGAAACAAGTAGTGGTTCGGCAGGGCTCCGCTGATGTTGTCCGCTTCTTTGTTACACCCTGCAAAGCTGGCAGAAGCTTTAAAATGCAAATATGAAATAAATAATTTAAATTCATACCAGGGCGGTGGGGAGTCTGGGCCGGACCCCCGTCGGAGCCGTCCAGATGTTCGGTCCAATGAGGAAGTGGAAGGTGGCTCCATTCCTTATCCAGATGCCACCAGACCAAATGCTAGGGAGGAGGAATTTCCTCCACTAAAAAAGGATATAGGTACCAGTGAGAAGGAGGACTCTGTGCCCCGGTTCCTGGTCCTTAAAAGGAAGGAAGGTGATTTTACAAATGTCCCTTCCTTATAAGTAACGTGCTGTATGGGTTAATAGGAAAGGTGAAAGAAGTAAAGAAAGTGAAAGGAGAGTTGCTGATAGAAACAGTTTCTAGTAAGCAATCTACGCAACTTATTAAATGTCAGCGTTTTGGTGGTTTTGATATTGAAGTTGTACCACACGGCACTCTTAATGTATCGAAGGGAGTAGTATACTGCAAGGATTTATTGAACTGCACCATCGAGGAGATTAAAGACAACTTAAAAAGTCAAGGTGTAGTGGAAGTCAGGCGGATTAGAACAAAACGTGATGGAGAATTTATAGATACTCCAAATCATATACTTACCTTTAATGTTACAAAGCTCCCCAAGACGATCCAAGCTGCGTTTTATCCACTACAGGTACGCCCATACATTCCAAACCCCTTGAGATGTTTTAATTGTCAAAGTTTTGGACACTCGTCAGTTAATTGTAAGCATGATAAGCGTTGTATATGTGGAAAACCCACACATGAAGGTAATCCGTGTGAAGAACCTATTGTATGCCCCAATTGTCAAGGGCCGCATAAAGCCACTGCAAAAATCTGCCCCGTCTTTAAGTTTGAAATGAAGGTTCAAGAAGTCAAGGTGCTTCACAGGCTGTCTTACTTTGATGCAAAGAAGAAAATGGACGTACTGGTAACTCCAGGTACCTCGTTTGCACAAGTCGCGTCAGCGCAGGTCCACGTACCCATCCAGGAAGTTCAAACTGTTAACCCTGAAATTAGAAGTATGGAAGTAAAAGACTTAGCAAGGGAATTGTTACCTAGCTTGGTAGATACGTTGAAAGCTGTGTTCGTCCTGAGGAAGGATAGCACAGAACTTACTGTCAGTAATCCTAAGCTGACACTCGACATTAATCGAGAAAACAAAAAGGAAAGATCAGCAGAGAACACCATCTGAGGAAGAGATTTGCTCTAACAACAGTCAGCCGTCTCCTTGTCAGCAAAGGGAGACTAACATGGCGAAGAAGCCAAAAGGTTGGCCAAAAGGTAAACTGAGGAAAACTAGAAATGAATCTCAAGATAATGTGAGAACTCGGTCTACATCTAGAGAATCCACACATCGAGGTGGATAACATAAAAGTATTCTTTTTTGTGATATATATGTTTATACAATTGTGCAGGTCCTTATATACATTCATATCCGTTATTTATTTATATCTTATTTATTATATGTGACGTTATATACTTTATTTACCTATCCTACAGAATATTTACACTTTAATGACTCAAGTCTATAACAAAAACAAAATAATTCACTGGAACTGTAATGGAATTGTAACACGTCACTGTGACTTTAAGCGCTTAATAATGGACTATGACCCAATGTGTATTTGTCTACAAGAAACTCATCTCTACGCAGGTCAACCGTATGCACTCAAAGGTTATACTATTTTTAGGAAAGATCTCCAAAGGGGACTACGCTCCCATGGAGGAGTTGCTATAATTATAAAGCAGAATCTTGCATCTAGTCAGATTAACCTAGTCACAAACCTTCAAGCCGTTGCAATCCACATTGAAGTCCCAATCAAAATGACAATCTGTTGTATTTATTTGCCTAACCACAATTGGTTGAAGAAAGATCTCGAGCAATTAATCAATCAGCTTCCCCGCCCAATTGCACTCTTGGGTGACTTTAACAGTCACCATCCACTTTGGGGATCAATAAAGACTGATCTAAAAGGGATAGAAATTGCTAGTATCCTTGAAAGCGATAATTTGCTGCTACTTAACGGTGGCTCTCCAACTTACCATATAGCTCGCACTGGAGGTTTCTCGGCTATTGACTTAAGTATTATATCACCACAACTTTCTCCATTATTTGAATGGAAGGTAGCAACTGAATTATACAGCAGCGACCATTTTCCCATAATTCTTGAAATTGATGAAATATCTCAACCACATGTTATACCCTCTAAATAGTTATATAACCGTGCAAACTGGCAAATTTATAACAGCAAACTTTAAGAGCTCTGTCCTTGACAAAATTAAGAAATCTCTTTGATAGATATAACATCATGGGTCTACCAGGCTGCGAAAGAAGCCATCCCAAAATCAAAAGAAGTTCAGCAAGCAATAAGACATAAAAAAACACCTTTTAACCGATATAGAAAAGTACCGACACTTGAAAATATGATTTCATTTAAAAGAGCTTGAGCTAGTGCACGTCGAGTAATACTCCAAAGTAAACGCAATTCTTGGCAAAAATATGTCTCTTCCATTGGAGCTAACACTAAAATTAAGGAAGTTTGGAGCAAAGTCAAAACAATTACTAATAACAAAAACGAGAATGCATTAATTACATTAGGCTGGCGGATAACAACATTACTGATAATGCAGCTCAGATTCTTGAAGCATTTGTCAGTCATTTTGCCCGGGTAAGCAGCACAAATAATTATACACTTGACTTTCAACAACAAAACTTATAAAGGAAGAGCAAGTGAGCTTTGAAACGGAAGAACTCCTTGAATATAACTCACCCTTTTCTATGGACGAGCTGTTGGCAACCCTGCAACGAATTAATTCATCAGCGCCAGGTAACGACGAAATCAATTATAAAATGATTGCTGAAACACCACACTCCTTTAAACAGTGTCTATTAAAAATCTATAATAACTACTGGATACGAGGAATATATCCAGAAGAATGGAAAGAAGCCATTATTACTCCGATCCTAAAAGAAGGAAAAATCCTCTTGACCCAGTTAGTTATCGTCCTGTCAGTCTTACATGTTGTATTGGCAAGGTGTACGAGAAAATGATTAACAATAGACTTGTTTATCTCATTGACCCACAGTTTATTTCCGCAGCACAGGCTGGCTTTAGAAAAGGTCATTCCACAACAGATCAATTAGTATACTTGGAAAACTTCATACAAAATGGCTTTAAAGATCGCGAACACGTCGTTGCAGTATTTTTGACATTGAGAAGGCCTTTGATATGACATGGCGAGGAGGTATTTTAAAAGTCTAAAATTATGGGGCATTAAAGGTAATTTACCTAAAGTCGTTTCCTCGTTCTTAAGCAACCGTACTTTTCGAGTGAAAATTGGCAATAACTTATCGAGGTCTACTGAGCTTGAAAAAATGGGATTCCCAAGGTTCAACTTTAAGTTGTACTCTTTTAACATTGCCATTAATCATATTGTGGAAAACATTGACCAAGACATCAAATTCTGCTTATATGTTGATGACTTATGCATATTAAATTCAGTGTAGGTAACATCACGCGCAAGCTACAAAACAACATAAATCAAATTGTAAAAAAGCCAACGAGTCAGGTCTTACATTTTCACACATTAAAACCAAATGTGTACATTTTTGCAGACTCCGTCGACCACACTACGACCCTGTTCTTCTATTAAATGGCAACCCCATATCCTGTGTGAGTTCTGTGAATTTTCTTGGGGTTACTTTTGATAGTAAACTGACATGGATGGAAACCCTATGTTGACAATTTAGTTCTTAAGTCTAAGTTTATGCCTCGGTTACACCTTCTTTGTTAAAAAAACCGGATACAATTCAAAATCGCGCGATACGTTATTGCTTAGGTGCTTTTCCTACTTCACCAGTTGCTAGCCTTCATGTTGAAGCAAACGTAATGCCACTAAAATTAAGGAGAGCAAAATTATTAACTAACTACATAACTAGTAGAGCAGCAAATCACACGCATCGAAATTATCCTATTTTACTTGGTGATACTAGTGAATATACTCTTAGACCCACTATTACAAGACCGGTATCTGTAAGAGCAAAAGATTGCATTTCCAATCTGCACACTGATTTTATTAATATTATACCAGAAATTAAGCCGAAAATACCACCGTGGAAACGAAGCCATACGCATTTCAATTTCATTTTGTCGCAATATAACAAAAGAAGTGTAAATCCAATAATTATCACGTGTTTCGTATACACGGATGGCTCTAAAACGAAACAAGGTGTGGGAAGTGCCATTTATGTTCTTGGTAATCGACATAACTGGGGACTTTCGTCGGAATCGTCTGTGTTCTATGCTGAACAATACAGTTTATGGCAAGCTTTACGTTTTTGTGATATGTATGGTGAGAGTAATGTTTTCTGTGTTGTTAGTGACTCTTTATCTGCACTTCAATCTCTTCAAAACTGTAACATAAATGACCCGGTGACAGAATGGTGTTATTCTTCGCTTTTGTCAATTGAGGAATCTGGTAAAACAATTACTTTTTTATGGGCCACATTGGTATGTATGGTAATGAAGAAGCTGATAATGCGGCAAGAGAGGCGGCGAATAGTATTCTGGTTGACTTTCCAAAAATTAAATGCCAAGGCCTAAAAAATAAATTCAGTAATGAAATAGTAAATAAATGGCAAAATGAGTGGGACAGATGCAACACTCACCTTCGTAATATCATGCCACGTATCGGGCAATGGAAACCTCCTGATCTTCCTAAAAAAGTTTTGACAAAACTAGCTAGAATAAGAATTGGACACACGGCTTTAACATATACTTACTTGCTTGAAGGTACTAATCGTCCAGTCTGTCGCAGATGTGGTGATACACTAACTGTAACACATATTATAAACGAATGTCAAGATTTAGCAAATACTAGAAGAATATTCGGGCTTCAGGGAGAAATTTCAAATATTTCCGGTGTTTACAAAAAGTAAGAAGTTTACTCCAATACTTAAAAGCTGCAGGCCTGTATAAAGAAATTTAACATGTGTGAACTACATTTGCTCCTGGTGGTAATTAAGTAGATTTGTTCTTTATTAAATCAAGGCTAATGACCACAGCAGTCGAAGCCTTTATATATATAAAAAATGAAGAAAAAAAACCACAAAAAAATTACAATTAGAAAATGTTTTTCAAAGGCTTGTTTTGGACGTATATTGGACCTTATAAAATTTTTGTGTGGCCAATAAGTACTCAGAAGTGAGGTTTGTACATAGTATGGTTTGATTGAATTTTATTTCACTGCAACCACAAATAAGAAAATTTTAAAATTGTAAAAAGCGTACATCAACACGGTCAGGAGCAAAATACCTATCTACAAAAGCTTTTCTACCTACAACTTAAACAATATAGAGAACAATATGATATTTTCCAAATTGTTCATTTATATCAATATGCAACAAATGTTCATCGAATTAAGTTTTACGCTTATCTACCTGAAAACATAAACGAATTAGAGTTTAAAACATTTAAACTTATCCTTCAGCTCCTCATTGTTATTTATTTATTAATTTATTTGTTGGTACATTTTTATTATCGTATTGTGGTGTAAGTGTTTTGTATGGTACCCTAGAAGATCAGTATAAAAAACCTGTATAGTGTGGTGGCGAAACCGTGTGCAACTGTGGATTGGTTTTTCTTGTACTAAACCTAAACATGCCAACCCTACCCTTTTCCATTAAAAAGTTTTTTATATGTTTTTTTCTTTGACATTTGTAAAAAACTTGTATTACTGGTATGAATAAAATGAATAAATAAAATAAATAAAAGTGGAACTTATATTACTAACTATAGACCGATTTCCACAATCTCTGATGTACCTAAACTTTACGAAAGAATGATTTTTTCCTCACTTAAACAACATATTAGCATATCAGTGGAATGTAATATATACTAATTGTGTCAAATCTTGGAATTAATGGAATTTTTTTTTTGAATATACATTTATATGTCTAATAGTTTTTGCTTTTCTTAATTTATTCTGGAGTTCCGCAAGGTTCTCATTCTGATCCATTCGTGTTCCTTTAAAAATAACGTTCATCATATTTTCAAGCAGTCAAAAGTTTTATTATTTGCTGATGACTTCGACTTCGATAATTGATGCTTTTTGAAACAATTGAAACTAAATTTAAATAAAGGTTTATCTATTAAATTTTATATTGTCCAACCCACGTAATTTGAATACATGGGACAAAATGGTGTAAAAATGAGACAATGCATTTTGGGTAAAAATGAGACAGTCATACTTTACCTGTAAAAATAATATTATTTAAAATGCTAAAGCGGCAAATTGGTACCTATATATTATAAAACCTAACATATATTCTGGGAAAAATTAATTATTTTTTCTGTTTGAAGAGGTCGCATGTTACATCTTAAAAAGTTTTAAAATTAAGCGGTAAACTTTTTGTTAAGTAGCTGGACGTGCTCCAAACTTGTGTCTCATTTTTTAACTAGACCGTCTTAGTATTACCTACCCCAGCAATAATAAATATCACATAACCTTACATATACATCTGAAATTACTGCGTTTTATTTTTACCCGTCCCAAAGACAGATTAAAAATGAGACGCAGTTTTTAATTTTTATTCAGAAAAACTATTTAACTTGGTAAAACATTTTACCTTGAAAACACTTCCAGATAAAATTTGGATATGATGCATATTTTTTTATCATGAATTTCATAAAATAGGACGCCTAAAAATTAAAAATTTTAAAAAGTGTCTCATTTTTACACCATCTCGCCCTACATAGGTGTATCTAGAAAATACAGAATTAGGTTTCATTTTTTGTTCTTTAATACTTTAGGGTGTGAAACGTCGCCTTTACTAGAACCCTGAGTTTTATTCCGAACATTCGCATTTTTTATTTTAATACGTTCATGGATTACACTGGACGGAAGGAAATCCATTTACACCATAATTACACACAAGGTGTTGCAATGATAATGAATACAATGGTAAACCAAATCGAAAAAGCTCAACGCATTTTTATTTTAATCGGATCAATAATAAAATTGTTGCAAAGTTTTTGGACCCTTCTATTACTAAATTTTCTAATTTTATATTTTACATACTACTAAGTAAATTATGTTAGGTTTTTATTATATATTCTTTGGTTGTACGCAAAAACTATATTTTTGCGTCTTTGTTTCTTACTGATAACAGATTAAGTATGTATGCACCAAAGTTTCCTCTCCTACCGATTCTTGCCTTTATCGATATATAAAATTTGAAACCAGGCTTGTTCTTACTTAATTTTGTTTAAATTGCAGTTTCTAATTTATTATATTTCTTTCCGTTTCGTGATAAAGAGAGTGATTGCAAATAATTTTTTATACAAGTGTATCAGTTATTTCCTTGTTAGATATCCATATTTAGTGGATATTGAAATATAATTATACTCGGCCATACCTTAATCGCAAAAAATTGCGGAAAGCAAAACCAAAAAGTAATTTAAAATTATGATTACAATATGATGTTATCAAACTGCGCTAGTTGTGTGAAAATAAAAATATATTTTCGGTACTACGTGTTCTAAAATAGTCGGTTTGTAAAAAAAATATTAAACCATATTGTGGCATTATATTTGAAAGCCTTCGGGCGAAAGATAAAGATAATAAAATTCAAACATTAGCGTGGGAGAACGATAAACGATTTTAAGTTATTCCAGCTGAAATACTCACAATGGGGATTATTCACATACAAATACCTGCTTCAGTCAACAATACCAAAATTTGGATTTATTTTTTAAATCGCTTGTTCTCTTTCTACTGTTCCATTTACCTGTTGCATTTATATATGAATTATTGTGAAAAGTCATGCTTACTTTACAAAATTTGGGATTTATGTGTAGGTAGGTGCAAGATTTTGAATCCCCAATTTCTTATTGCAAGGAAACGGTCAACAAAATAAACTGAATAAACAGTTTTAAATTCTTCGCTACGAAAGACAATATATACTGTATATTAAGTATATTACAATAATATTCTCTATCCACACTAAGAGTTGATTTAATAATTAATTATATTATATATTAATAGTTAGCGAATTAATTAAACAAAAACTAAAACAATATTTGCAATATTAGTACTTCAAACCACGAAAGTTGTAAATTACCCACAAACCGTAACACCCTTATACCATTCGAAAGAGGACTTTATGAATTAATAATATACAGGGTGTTCTATTTAAAATAAGATTCATATTACATATTGTATGATGTAATAATTAACCTAAAAGCTAACTTAAGTAACAATTAATCTGTAAATTCTGAACACCATGTAAAGAGATGTTTTAATATTTAATTATGGATTAGAAGATATTCTATTTAATTTAATACTTCATATTCTAAGAAAAATCGAGGTAACTCAGAACACTCTGTATTTAAGTTTAGGGAAACTTTTATAAAAGTATAATTTATTTTTACGAACAATAAAAAAAAATAAATAAAATACCAGGTGTTGTATAAGAAAAAATATAACTTTAATGGGACATACTGTATATTTCTAAATAATCTTAAGATGTAACATTTATTAACTTGCAAGTTACTAAAATGACAAAACTTGTAAAACTTTACCAATTCAGTATAAATCTCCGTTTCATTAGTGGTGATTCACCCTGTACGTATATTAACATACATACCACAAATATTGATCAACAGAGTACAAACATTTACTGGCTAAATTGCACTACTGATTGACAGTTTTTAACAAAAGGAGGGATAAGGTTATATACTCTAGGTCCCATGAATTTATGGGCTTTATAACTAAATGAGGAATGTGCGTATAAAACATGTAAATCTTCTTTTGTCCTGGTATTAAATCTATGGATATTATTATAACTTTATTTGTTAAAAAAACACATATAAGCACTTTTCATATACAGGGTGAGTTTTTAAGACGGGATAGCTTGATTACTCTTATATTTTTAAAAATATCAAAATTATCCAAACTACGTTGTAAATGGTACATCTGAGCGCAGTTTTTAAAAATATTTTTGTTATATACAGGGTGTATTGTTTATATAGGATGGTTTTGGACTAAATTCTTTTTGGAAATATGTATATATTTTTACATATTTAGTTAAGCCGTTTAAGTTATTTTATTTTTTCTTCATAAAATAGGCTTTCAGGAACTTCTTTAAAAAGTCATAAAAAACTTGCCTTTTCTAGAGAGACACATTTGAAGACTTTTGAAACTTCACGAATTGTTTTAGAATCTTTATACAAAGGTTAAATAATGTTATCATAAAAAGAGCTTCTTAAACTATTTTAGTTATTAGGCAAAATATTATTGCAATTGCCTGTTCAAAAATGAGTGTCAAGAATTTTGAAGAAAATAGAAGAATGCATTTTTCTGCTAAAACTTAATATGGTCTACTTAAACTTTATATTTTTATAAAACAATGTTTTAACACAAACTGCAAAAATACATAAACAAAACATGATTAGCAAGAAAAATAAAATTATTACTTTCGTATTTAACGATATCTGCAATAACGTTCCATTGCACTTGGAACAGAACTATATCGATGAGTATTTCTCCTAATAGTATTATTAATTTTTAGGTAATCCTTCTTATAGAGACAATGAAATAAAACTCTTTCGCTGTTTTATCTAAACCGCGACGTTTCGGAAACGTTTCATTTATTTAAAATAAATTGTTGGGTTTCCTTCCTTAGGCGCTAATAACAAGAAAGGATAAAATACAGTAAAATTATATCACAAGCGTGTTACAAAAATATAAAGATTAATTAGTTTCAGGTTCAAGAAAAAACTACTTACTTGAATAATTGTGGAAAAAGGTGTCGTAATATGATGATAATAAATAAAATTATTGGTTCTTCAAAATTGAAACAATGGCCAGTCTGGTTATAATGTACAGCAAGCGCAGTGGTATCACTCTTTTTGAGCAATCGTATTTAAGGTTTTTGGTTCTTTTTAAGTTTTTGTTTAGTTTGCCCCACATAACATCCATTGCATTCCTTACAATCTATCCTATATACAAGACTTGATTTCTCAATAGGCGATGTTTTGTCTTTCAATTTTGAATAACATGTATTGTATATTGTGTTACTGTTGTACAGAATAATTTGTATTTTATATTGTTTTAGAATGATGATTAACATTGTGTTTTTGTGTTTTTGAAATACCTGTAATATAAACCCAAACAAGGTAAATAAACCCGTTAGAGGATTTGTGCTTCTGAATATAAGAAATGATAATCTAGCATCTATTTTTTTGTATTTTTAGAAAGCACCACATATGCTGTGTTGTAAATGTACGCTTGACTTTTATACTCTTAATAATGGGTGATTAAAAAAATGAATAAAAACAATTTTATTTTATAATCTTTATTGTCATACAAAAGAACCATTCTTTACAACTATTTTTTAAAGATAATTGCTTTCAAATGTTCGCTGTAACTACTGTTAACATGTTCCAATTTTTAATGACGCGTTTGAGTATTTTGAGTGGTATTAGGGTATTGACTCAATCGTAGCCGTAGCCGGTTTATCCATGTATACTTTAGAGTTTACATAGCTCCAATGGAAAAAATCAGGAGGTGTTATGTCACATGATCTATCTTTCTTTCCATCTATTGTTCTTGTAGTAAAGCCATGGTTTCACGGGTTGTAAAATGCGATTATCTCAAAAATGGTTACTTTCTAAGGTAAGTATACCTCTTTTACGCCAAAATAAGGAGGCTAAGAGTAAAAAGTTAAGCCTACATTTACATCATAAACGTACCATATGTGGCGCCCTCTAGAAAATATATCAAAATAGGTGCTAGACTATGATTTTTACGTTGATACATTCAAGAACAGCTAACTTATAGCGAAAATAAATTATGAAAGTTTTTCTTTAACACTCTGTATTTTTTTATTACCAACATTCTATTAAGACTTGTTGCCTTAGATCGTAATATTTTTTTGAAGTCATGAATCTATCATATCTCTATGTACCATTATTTAAGGACCACCCTGTGAATGAAATGCGTGTCTTATGACATCTCGTGTATAAAGAACACGTACAAATAGTATAAACAAAGAAATGTCAACAGTTAATTGTAATGACAGTGAATGTTTATATGGAAAACGATAATGAAGATAACGATAATGATAATGCACATAACTATCCACTGTCGTTACAGTTATCTGTTGGCATTTGTTAATATAGGTAAAGTATGTCTATTGGAACACCCCTCTTAACCAATTAAAATAAAGCAATAAATTTCATTTTGTTATAAGACTGTTTAACTCCAATATTTATTTAAACAATCTTATAATAAAACTGAATTTTATTGCATATTTACTAAAATTGTTTCTTATTTAATTCTTGTCTGCTTGAAACTATTCACTGATTCCAAACTCGGTAGGTTTTTTTTAATTGTTTTGCTTTATTAACTTTATTCGTAGAAAAAATATAAAATGAAGTGTTTTCTATTTAGAAATTTTTACAAACTTGTCATTCTAGATTTAAGATGTGGCGTAAAACAGCATTAATATGTTTCTGCTATCTACTTATTACTTTAAATTGAAATACACCATATTATTTAGTTCACTAGAATTTATCACACTAACAGTGACCGGAAAAAATTAATGTGGTAAATATAGTACTTTAGGATTTTTGTTTCATGAGTTTTTTTTCTTTTTATAAATGTTCTTTTCCTCTACATTTTTTAATACTTTGATTTTTTCCGTAAGTTTCTGTTGCTGAATTTTTTTCTTGCTTATTTTTCCTATGTTCATGGAATACATTCAATTTACAAATGATAAGATTTTTTTGCTTAATAAAGAATTAACAATCGCACCTTTGTCTCCTGCTTTATTTTGGAGGTATTTCGGAGATGCCAAAAATACTTTTTTTTTTACAATAACGTACCTATAGGGTGCTTCATGTGAAGTAAAAGATAACGTCGAACCATATTGGAACACTGTGTATGTTACAAACAAATTTTAAAATCCGAAAAAATATTTGATGAACATTTACTTAAACTATTTTGTAATATTTTATAAAGGAGTTAACGTATGACACAATGAGAACGCCATGACGGCAGTAGAATAATAATAATAACAAAATCGATACTGGAATTTAAACAAGAATAATGTAAGCAAATGTGTGGCGTGAGAATTCAAACTTAATAATAACGCAACTTCTCAACTTGGCATTTTTTACTTTATTGCTTACGACTTGAATGTATAAGATGGACTTGTTTTTTTTCTATCTCTTTCTTCTCTAGCCGTTTTCTATAAGCTTCTTCATTTTCTTTCACTCTTTCTTGCTCTGTCTTTTCAGGTAGCAGTTCAGTCCCCCAATCTTTTGGGTATTATCTCACCATCTTCATTGTAACCCCCATGTACTTTTTCTTTATTTCATGGTTGCAATCTCAGCACAATTCAACTTGTTATGCCTCTATTATCGTTATGTCTCTTTTTCGACCTCAAACTATAAGTTTTGAGGTCAATTGCTCTTTGGTTGATTGGTAATTTTTTATAGTTTCCTTATTCATCACCCACGTTTTGAAAACTTATGTAGTAACTGGTAAGATTTGTTACATATTTAATAATATTTTTATTGTGTTTATCAAATTTGTATTAAAATCATTTTTTTGATTAAGAAAAGCCAGAGTTGGACCTTCACAATTTGGCAAGCAAAGCTAGCTGTGTCTTAATCAAAGTTGAAGTTCGGAAAACGACGTTACTTTGACGATTACAATGTGGCGAGCGAAACGAGCCGTCTCTTTATCAAATTTGCATTTAGACTATTTTTTTGAGTAAGAATATAATAGTTAGCGTACGAGCCGTTGAGTTGGATTTTTACAATTTGGCGAGCGAAACCAGCCGTGTCATTATCAAATTTGCATTGCAACATATTTTTTGAGTAAGAAAAGTCAGAGTTTCACTTTCACAATTTGGCGAGCGAAGCGAACCGTGTCTTTATCAAATTTGGATTCGGAAAACAACGCTATTTTGATGTTTACAATCTGGCGAGCGAAGCGAGCCGTGTCTTTATCAAATTTGCATTGAAACTATTTTTTTGAGTAAGAAAAGCCAGTGTACGAGCCGCTAAACGGGTCGAAATTGATTTTAACAAATTGGCAAGCGAAGGAGCTGTGTTTACAACTTTGCATTGAAATTATTTGTGTGAGTAAGAATAGTTAGCGTACGAGTCGTCGAGTTGGATTTTTACAGTTTGGCGAGCGAAGCAAGCCGTGTCTTTATCAAATTTGAATTGAAGCTATTTTTTGAGTAAGAAAACAAGAAAAAAATTTGGAGGGCGAAGCGAGCCGTGTCATTATCAAAGTTGTATTTGGAAAACAACGCTACTTTGATGTTTACATTCTGGCCGTACTTATATAAAATTTTCATTGAAACTATTTGTGTGAGTAAGATTAGTTAGTGAACGAGTCGTCGGGTTGGGTTTTGCACAATTTAGCGAGCGAAGCGAGCCGTGTCTTTATCAAATTTGTATTGAAACAATTTTTTTGATTAAGAAAAGCCAGAGGTAGACTTTCACAATTTAGTGTCTTTATCAAATTTAAACTGAAGCTGTTTTTTTGAGTAAGAAAAGCAAGTGTACCAGCCGCGAAGCGGGTGGAGATTGATGTTTACAATTTGGCGAGCGAAGCGAGCCGAGTCATTATCAAAGTTGTATTTGAAAAACAACGCTACTTTGATGTTTACAATCTGGTAAGCAAAGCAAGCCGTGTCTTTATCAAATTTGCATTGCAAAACGACGCCACTTTCATGCTTACAATCTGGCGACCGAAGCGAGTCTTGTTTTTATCACATTTGCATTAAAACAATTTTTGAGTAAGAACAAGATTGATTTTGACAATTTTGGCGAGCGAAGCGAGACGTGTCTTTACCAAACTAGCCCCGCGCCGATATATTCTCGTTTTTAACTAAAACTCTTTATAAGGAATCACATATTCGTTATACATTTTTGGCTTCAGTTTTCTTGTTGAAAACCAATACTTGCAGTAAGCTGCCTATAAATAGATTTATATTAAATATTGATTGTTAATTAATTACCAAAATAATACTTTTTTTTTGTTTCAGGTATGTCGATATTGGATTTAAACAGTACTTATTATTAGAATCCGGAAATCGTTATTGGTAACGTTTATCTTTAAATGCATGTTTTAATAATATTGTTTAGAAGTTATTTCTTTGGGTAATCTTTTTTAAACCTATAATTACATTGTTACAAGATATGTCTTTAAGAAGCAACTTGTGTAATTGGTTCATGTAAATGTAAAGTACGATTGAGATTAATTGAAGCGATTTTAATGAAATAGTATAATCTATAATAAGTATGGGAATGGAGAGATTCCGGAAGTGTGAAAAGTTTCGAGTTCGGAAATTTTATTCCATACGAGTCATATACTATACTTTCTCCAATACTATTTTTAAAACACGAAAAATAAAACATAAAAGCAGCTGCAGGTTTCAAATGTTTTAGTTACAATTACAGAATATCAATCAATCAATAGATCAATTCAATTTATTTGTCTATAACAAATCATTTGGTTTTTTATAAATTTTAAAATAATAAAATAAATATAAAAAACAACAAAAACTTTTTCTAACTCTTTTCTTTATTCTATCCTTATCATCTCCTTTTGTCTTTTTTTCTATCCATTTTCTTTTTCTACTACCTTTTTCATCTACTTAATCTCCTCACCTTTCTCTCCCAGCAACACTTTTCTCACTCGTTCTTCCGTTTTTATTTTATTTATTTCTTGGTGCTACAGAATATGATATTCCTTGTTTTAAATATAAAATGTATTTTGAGATGTTTTTATTTATTTAATGGGCTAAACTAAAAACTATTAGATATAATGGTTTGCTAAAATTTATACAAAATTTTGTCGTTAAAAACGGTCTAATATCAATCCTGCATTTTTTTATATCTCAATAGCAATGAGAAATTATTAGGTTTGCTAATAAAAACACCATACAAAGTAGTTGTCGTAGGAAAGTAGTTGTATACGATAAGTCATCAATAACATTGCCTATTAATTTTAAAATAAGCCACGGGTTAGTTTTTAAATGAATTTTATATAACAAAGCAATTACTTTATTGTATCCTTTTTTTCCGAAGCTACAATAATTTTTGCTAATTTCTGTTTTCAAAAACACTGTTTTGAATGGCACTTTTTTTATACCTCATTTTGTCAATTGTTTGTGTTGATTTGAAGATTTTCAAAACGGGGCTAAAGTACGTATTTTACATAATTGAGTTGAATACTAGATTTTTGTTTATTTTAACTTTAAAATTAAACAGTTCAATTTCAACAACTTACATTATTAATCTAATCATGTATTTTTGCTATAAAAATAGTTCGCTAATTAGTGAAAAACCAAATTTGTTCAAATATCTTGGCTTAACAAAAGTCAATAACATTTGCAATTTCCGTTATGGTTAGCGATAAAAAAATGCATAATTTTTAATATTAGAATTATTATTTATTCATTATTTGAACTGTATACGAAATAACATACACACTTATGTTATTTAATAAATGGCTTAATGTATGTCCTTGCCGAACACATCCGATGAATTTTCAAGTTTAAATCTGCTATAATTGATTTGTAATAATGTTTATGCGAATAGTGTTCACTGTTTGGCATTCTTTGCTGTCAGGTAAATTGGGATTAAGGTATTTCATTGACATTTGTAAAATTAAATATCAATGAACATGCGTTATTTTGTGTTATTTACTATAAATTGTCTACCTCTTATTAGTGTTATTATTGCTGGTAGTAGTTTTTTTGCTTCACTATAAACTATTTTGGTGATTTAATTAATCAAATGTGAATTATCAAACACAACGTTTGTCATTTACATGACTTACTGTTACAATGTTAACAATTCCGTAATTAAGTACCTTATTCTACGCTTAATAACTCGATAACGGCTCAAGATATGATATATTTTTGAAATCAGAAAAAATCTCTTCAAAAATGTAATAATATATAGGGTGTTACATTAAAAAAAATACATCATATTTTTGTTTTACCCTGTAAACGGAGAGTAACTGAACTATTGATATCATTCTAAGAACATTCAATTAGAACCATATTTTCATATATAATTTTTTTTTACGAGCAATAATAACAATAACAAGGGGTGGTTAATTTATAGTGAATAACCCTGTACATAGAGTGTTTTGTATAAAATTATTAAATATTGAAGATCTCAACGGAGATTAATTAAGTAAGACTCTGGTGTAAACGTAACGTAAAAAAGAAATATTTACTTTAGAACTTTTCACAACTTCCAGGTTTATTTTGAATTCAAAAATTGTGAAATTTAACAAAATATCGTTATGAGTATTACTCAACATATTTTAAATAGGAAGGGAAGTTAGGCGACGGTTTCCAAATAAAAAATTTTAACAGTATCGTCAATGAATATCATTATTTTACAAAACTTTGTTTTGAATTGTTTTTCTCTACAATACATTGTTCTTTTTGTGGTCACTTTGAATGAGCTCTTACACGTTTATTAGTATCAGGGTCATTCGGAATGCGTCATAACTTGTTTTTATCAGCGTTTTCTATTCATTTGTAGGTGATCTTCAAATTTCAGAATACTTCTAAATTATAAAATTGCTTTATCAGTAAATTATCTCAACAATCACAATCCCACAAAAAAGTGTTCATTCAACCTTTTGCATTTAATAGCTATTTGTGTAACTAGTGCAAAAAGTCTCGTCTCGAGCAGCAAATTTCATGCAACGTGCAACAAATATGCTTCATGCACAAGTTGCACACAATATTTTTTCTAAGATCAAAAAAAAAAAAAAAAATAAAATAAAAAAACTACTTTTTACACTAGTGTAATAAAATAATTTACTTTTTGAACTGATAAGTTGCTTTTGCACTAATACGAAAAGTGAAACTTTTGGCACAGTAATTGCTTCAAAACGTTCAAAACTTTTTGCACGATGGTACAAAAAATTATTTTATGTCTGAATTGAAGAATATTTTAAAATGGAAGAAATTAATAATAATAATAATAAACATTAATTCTTTTTGGCATATAAATGCATAAGAATCGTCAAATAATATAAATGGATTAAACACTCACAACACATCACAGTATCATTGACCAGTATCATTAAAGAATAGAAAATCATTGACTTCAATGGGCAGAGATTTATAAAAAAATATTCCAGCGCGTGTCGTATGAGTGAATCATATTTTGAGTAACAAACTTATATTTGTGAGTAAAACGTATTTGCTAATTTTAAAAATATAAATACCGACAAGTGTTTGGAGTATACGTTAGCGTTATAGTAGGTAATCAAATTCTCACAAGAAATTAAATGTTTCAAATTTCTAATTTGAAAAGAAAGAGAGTTTAATTTGTTTGATAGTACGGTAGGTAGTACTGTTGAAGGCCCAAAAATTTGGTGTTGCTTACATTTGCAATTTTGGTATGATTTATTGTAATGTTTAAATTTTTTAGGTCACATTTTTGGCATGGATGAAAACTAATAAACTTTGTTTTTGAAACATTCAGATAAAATGAGTTAACGGAAAACCAATTATTTAAGTTACCTAGAATTATAATTGCGTTTTGTTCTAATATGTTATCATTACTGTTAGATCATCAGCATACATTAAACGTAAAGGATTAGACCTTTTATCTATATGCATAACTATGTCGTTGATTTACAGCAAAAATAAAATTGGACCTTATATGGTTCTTTGCGGTACACCCATACTAATTGGTTTAACTTCGATTTAGATGAATTGATAAAGTTGACACTCTGCGAATGAATTTCTGTAAATTGATACCTATTCGATAAAAAAGAAGCGTACCAATTAGCAACAGTACCATGTATACTTATTTGGTAAAGCTTAATCTTCTATGATCAACACAGTCAAATGCTCGATTAAGGTCGCAAAATATACCAATGGGGTATTCCCCAGCATCGAAAGACTTTGATATAAAATCTATTAAACTATATAAAGCCGTGATTGTTGATTGATTAGAACAAAAACCGTGTTGATTATATTAATTATAACGCTAAACTTAATTAAGTCTAATATTGCATATTCAAAAACCTTTGAGAAAACAGCAGAAGTTAGAGCTATATTTTCAATCTTTTTAGGATCTTCTTTTTTATATAAGGGTATGATTTTTAAAATGTTTAATTTATCGGGAAATGAATCTTCTTGCAATGATTTGTTTACTAGAACTGATAAAGGTTTAACTAATATGCTTGCTACTTCTTTTAAAAGAATACATGGAATGTCGTCGTAACCAGCTGAACGTTAATTTTAAATGATGTTCAAAAAATTGAAAATTTCATTTTCAGAAAATGGTAGTACTACCATAGTATGTTCAATGTAAGGTATACATTTTGATACATTTGTTAACTCAAGACATGACATTTTTTAAATAATTTTTTAAGGGGTTTCAATATAGAGATCGTTAAATGCATTTACTGTATTATTTGGGGTATTCAGTAAAGTGTCGTTCTTAATCATTTGAAATGGTAATTGTTTTTTTGCGCTACCATTATTAATCTGTTTAATGATGGTCCAAGCTGTACGCGATGGATTAGATAATAATTTAATTTTATTGTTAAAATATTTCTGTTTTGTGTTTCTGATCAGGTTTTTGTGATTATGTTTCTCATTTGTGTACTGCAGCGAAAAGGATCGAAACGTTTTTGTAATAGCGTGTAAATCTTTTAGACGATTACTAGAACAACCATTGAATAGTACCTAGTTGTAATAATACTTTTGAAAGAAACGACATTATTTCACGTTTTCAAAATTTTTTTGCCTAATTGTCAGATCAAACGTTTTGTTGCAGGTGTAACTTTGTGTCAAATAGTGTAAAAATTCTTTGCCTGTCCTTCATCACACTCCTTATGTTAAAATTAAGAATACAAAAAAAATTTCTATTATATTTAACAGTGTCATTTGCATGGGTTAAGATGCAAGTTCAGAACTAGTAGAAGAGCTAGGTTTGTGGTTGGTTGCGACATTCACTAAATGTAAAGTTTGTCAATTTCAAACCTATCATTTAAAAAAAAATGCGCACGAAACTTTTATCACTATTAAGATCCTTGCATGAAATTATAATATTCACTGTCACTTGCTTTGCAATTTTCCTATTTGTATCCTAATTAATATGCTACTTAAAACTACATTTTACATTTTAAATGCGAAATTGAACTAAACCAAAAAACCAATGTAAGTAGTTTTTTTAAATATAATTTATTCCAATAAATTCTGTATCAAATATTTTATTGTTTCAATAATTTCCTTTCCTTTATTGTATTCGCCAAGAAGTTAACCCCTCCTGGACCCTTTATTATAGTGAAAGGTTTTAAGTAAACGAAAAAGAATAACTAGTTCTAGCCTAAGGAAGCATCCGCAGCATTGAGCGCGAAACGTTGCCAAAACACTGGTTATTCTTTTTCGTTTACTCAAAACCTTTCACTATAATAAAGCTGTTAACTGCTTGGCGAATACAATAAAATAAACCGGAAGGAAGATATAATTCGATCTAATTTTCTTTCTAACAATATTATATGCAAGAACTATCGAAATTGTTTAATAGACTGGATTGAAACACGACTAATGGCCGATCTGTTTCCGCCATAAATATTGAAATAATTTTACTCTAAATAACCCTTTACTACCACTAAGACAAATGTCCCTAGGACAGCTATTCCATAGATGGGAGATATTAAATCTGAAAGACGATTGAAACTTAACCAATCTGTGTAAGGGAGGAGTTATCAGGTATTTTCGTCTTAAATTAATATTGTGTACATCTGTGCGGAATTGTACTTTTTTATATAAATAGGTAGGTACACGAGAAGTTATGATGGTATAATATATGGTAAGGCTATGTAAAATTCTACGATTCTTCATGTTTAACCAGTTAAGTTCAGTAAGTTTAGAACTTGTGCGCCCACCTCTCCTAAATACCAAAGATCAACCTGATGCACGAGTTCTGAGTCCGTTCAATTTTATTCGCGACTTTTTTGTTAATACAAGGACCATATACCGTATCAGCATAATTAAATATAGAAAGCACCAATGACTCGGTTAATAGTTTTTTAACTTCTAACGAAAAAATTTTCTATTTCGATATAACATTTGAATGTTGGCAAAAGCTTTTTGTATACAAGAGTTTATATGCTCAACAAAGTTTAGTCCGGTATCAAGTAATACACCAAGATTTCTAACTCTAATTTTGAAAGATATACTTTCAGAAACATTTACGTTAGTTTCTTTATTTGCAATTACTATAAGTTTTGACTTAAGAGGATTAATTACTAGACCGTGTCTTTCACAGAACTCAATAAACAATGTCAGCTCAGCATTCATCATATTAACGGATTTAGTGATGTCAAAGATTGGAAAAGAATAATAAATTAGTGAATCGTCGGCATAATAATGTGAGGAGCACTGTTTTAGAACCGATGGTATGAAACAGGTATAAATACTAAATAGGAGAGGCCGCAAAATGGATCCCTGTGGAACACTACTAATAATTCGCAATAATTTAGACGTTTTGTGTTGTAGATGAACTTGCTAAAACCGATTTGTTAAATAGTTAAACAATAAGCTAAGAAAAATGCCAACAGTTAATTGTAACGACAAGTGTGCGTTTAAAGTGCATAGCACTATCTAAGCGACAGCTTTAATGCTTGAAACACACGTGTGTCGATAAAAACCACTTTATGCACTTTAAACGCACACTTGTCGTTACAATTAACTGTTGGCATTTTTCTTAGTTTATACTATTCATACGTGTCAATGTTTTACACGAGATGTCGTAAGACACACATTTTGCTTAAACAATAAGGTTACAGCACTGGGATGTAAGCCAATGAATTTAAAAATGGATGATGCTAAGTTATGATTTATTAAATCAAACGTTTTACTGAAATCAAGTATCACGATCGTTAAGAGAGCAGATGCACAACTATGATCCCTACGGAACCCTGATTGATTATCAGGTAAAATATTAAATTGATTTAGATGAGATCTCAGTTGCAATTGAATTACACGTTCAAATACTTTAGAACATGTTGGAAGAATTGAAATAGGACGTAAATCAGATAAACTATTGGTGTCTGCTTTTTTAGGAATCGGTTTAATAATTGCAATTTTCCAATGGTTAGGGTAAGTGTGATTTTCAAGGCAACAATTTATAATATGAGTGATGAAATGGGATACAATAAGAAGGCACAGTTTTAACATAGGGGCATTAATATTATCGTATCCATATGAATTACTACTACAAGATTAGATTTAACAAGACCTGCGCTACGTAGATTCTTCCAAATTTGTTTACTATCTTTAACATTATTCAATTTAAAGTTGAAATAAGCGAGCTTTTCTAGACGCACTGTTTTAGTTAATAGGTTTCTAGTTTCCTTATAGTATGCCCAATGCACAGGGTCTTTGGTGCGTTTATAACGAGTTAGAGCATTGCGTTTTATCTTAGAGAGAAGCTTAGTATTCTCCGTAATCCAAGGAGCAGATCTACTCCTCAACAGCTTAGTAACAAACGGTGCATGTTTGTTAAACAGGTCTATAATGCATGAGTTAAAGTAAGTTACTTTATTGTTGATATCAGGAATGTCCAAAATTACGTTAAAAGGGGTATTAATAAGGTCAGAATAAGGCGCCTACGAATTAAAATGTGAATAATCTCGAAAGGTGACTTCAGCAACAGGTTTTCTGGCTACTTCCAGACTTGATGTACATGAAATTGGGTAATGGTCGGCGATTAACAAGGAATCAACATATTGCTCCGTAACTAAAAAGCATCTGATGTGATAATTAGATCAATAATACTAGAAGAGGTAGGAGTAACTCTTGTTGGGGAAGAAATAACTTGCGTTAGGTTAAATGTGTCAAAACAGTTAAAAGTGAGTTGGTGTTTGAATTAACATTTAAGATATTTAAATATATTAAAAGGGTCTTACAACTGGGCAAAATAGTCGTTAATGTGTCTTCGAGTAAGTCAAAGAAGGTTGTATCACATGGTCGAGGGGGGCGGTAGATGACACCTATGCACAGATCATGTTTTGTTAATTTTATCCATAGTTGTTCTAACTTGGAATCGTGGTCCTTCATGAGATTGAATGTTATAAACTTTTTAACATAGATAGCAACACCGCCTCCCCTGGAAAAGTAACGATCATTTCAGAATTAATGTATATCCATCAACATACAGCATATCTGATGTTATAGTGGAATTTAGCAAAGTCTCAGTTACGTCAACAATATAGTATTGTTATAGTATTATGAGTTTTTACGAAATAACAATATTATTCAAATACGTTATCAGTATTATCAGAACGCGTGTATGCAATCAAAATCTGTTACACTAGTTTAAACCAAGGTACAGTACAAGTAAGGTGAGCTAACTCTAATATAATGGTACTTTGTAAATTTCATACCTAGTTGTTTTCGTTTTATTAAGGATGTGCAATTTCCAGATTAGTTCTTTATCTTGGTGCATTCCTAGATGTTTGACATTATCTGATTGTGGCAAGTTTCGAGAGTTAATCATAGCTTGTGAGGTAATTCCTTTACAATAGGCAAATGTCACCTTAAGTGACTTGTTTGTTCCATCGCAAAGAGCAGGCATAAGATATGGATCAGTTACTCTTTGCTCAAATTTTACTCTGAAGTATTTTTCTGTGAGCTACGATTCTATAATAATATATAACGTATGTGATAAGGTTTTCTTGAGTCTGGCTAACGTCGAGACAGGTTACTACAATAGTTGTTTGTGTCACTAGGTCAGAAACTCACCTTTTGCGAGTGCGAGGATGGTTTGCATGCCACGGCGTTAGCCACGATTAAGAATCTGAATTATTTTTTTAGGCTTTGTACAGCATTGAAAAATACTATCTTCGAAAACGCAGGTTTGCAATCAGCTTTATTGAAGTTGGTTTCGCTTCTGAAATTCATTTTGATCTACATGATTTAATCTAAAATTACACGTTTAGAACTCCGGGTGTGAATATTATTGGAGTTATGGCGAAACATAGGTCGTTTTGGAACACGTAAGTCAAAGGTCGTCCATTGTCCACTGCTTCTTTGTAAAGCACATTTGTTAATTCTTCAAAATTCAACCCTCGATTCCCAAGTACACGTGGTTAAGAGACGTTTATACTACACTGTCATGATTATCACGGACACGAAAATATCAGATAGAGGTCTATTCTGCGTATGTTTTCATTGGTGACATTGTCTATGTACACGAAAACGGGTAATCCCCATTTTGAGATAAACCTTCTAAAACTGAGAAGCAACAACCCTCAACCTAGTCACTAATCCAGGTGGACCGCTCTATACGTTGCATATGTGAAAGTCGCGATCCGTACCTTGCATCCATCATTCAAGAAAAGCCGACCGGCACAATCAATTCCAAGAATTTCAAATGAGTTTGCATCTTGAACTCGATTCTCAAGTGTGGCCTGTAGTGGTCTATAGCTTTCTCCGTTGTGGTTATTTGGTAACACGATGGGAGGTTTGAAGTATTACTCCTTTTCGGTCGATAATGTCTCTTGCTGCACCATGAGAAGGGAAGCTCTTTTTGCTCCAACAATAAGCGCATCTGTTGTACGTTGCTCATAAAGATTACTTAACCTTCTGCATCTATTAACAATTTTCACCAGTTACATCATGACACGAACAAACTTTTATTTTGTAGATAAGTGGCACACAACCATGATATACGAATCTAGATTATGTAAAAAATACACAAATAATTTAAAGTGACTATGTGAACTATGATGACATTCGTACTATATTTGCTCGTATTTCAAATACCATTCAATATTCAGCAAGTAGTTAATGAAACTGAGGGTAGCGAATAGGATGAAGTTTTTAATTTTGGGTACTTTGTAGAATTGCTGATACTCATGAAGGCTTGGTGGCCGTGTTAGAATACCTACATTCTTTCTAAAACAATTAAATAATTATATACTATATCTTATATTACATTTATCCTTAAAGTGTGGAAAATATAATAATTTACGGAAATTTCATTTTTACTCCACATCTTATGAAATAAAAAGAAAAATATTTATTTTACACATTTTTGTTTTAAATTAAAGTTGTTTATAATTTAATTATACACAACTTTTGATCCGATAAGTAATTATTGAGATATAACAATCATGACAATAATTGTTGTAACAATCTCCACCAATATCAATTTTACAAAAAAAGTTGAGAAAGAAAAGTTGTTGGAAATTCTATTGTCTATAGCTTTTGTTTGAACCATTTCACCAAGACTGAATTTCTACTGTACCTTGGCCTAAAACTTAAGAATAATTTAAGTTTTTATTTTGTCATGCCATAAAATTTTTGGGTATTTGTATTTATTAAATTTAGTTAGAAACTTAGTTTTTTTAGTCGAACTAAATCATGAGAGTGTCGACAATGTTTCATCCATTCGGCTTTTGCTTTATACAGTGCTTTTCATTTAACATTGGCTATAGGATTTTACATGTTAACATTTAAATCCCATGTTTTGGGGACATCTGGTATAAACCATTTAGGTTAATTATAATTAAGTGGTAAAATGTCTATTAGAAAATTTATTTGTAAATTTTTAATTTAATAAAGAAAACACAAAAAAATATCGTCTTTTGTAATTTGACTTTGTTACTATGGTAACGAAGTTTATTTATTTATGATTGTAGATTTGTTTGGTACTGACGATTTGGATACAAGCTGCAAATGAAACCGCAACTTCACGACTTGAACCACCTCATACGTACTCCAAAACAATCTGAGCTCTTTCTTTTATAACTGACATGTTCTGTTCAATATTTAAAAATTAAACGTGTCAAAATGTCTCAAACTTAATAAACAAAATTTTAATGTAAATTTCGTTACCATTGTAACCAAGTCAAATTACAAAAGTCCCTTAGAATTGTCGGTTCGAATCCTCCCCGAGGTGATATTTTTTTGTTTTTTTTTTATTAAATTAAAAACTTACAAATGAGTTAAGAATATTTTCTAATAGACATTTTACCACTTAATTATAATTAACATAAATGGTTTATACCAGATGTCCCAAAAAAGTGTTAACATGGGATTGGAATATTAACATGACCACGTTAAATGAAAAGCACTGTATATGCTTTTGCTGGTAAAATAATTAGAGTCGAACAAATTAATTAATCAAAGTAAATTTAATAAAATATCGTTACCTGAAACACAACTGGACTGTTCTAGGAACAATAAAAAAAATTATAATTTGTTTTTGCTTAACATGATAATAAACACCTGCAATAATTGTGAATCATGTTTAGATAACAGCCAGAACAAATTTTCTAACAATCAGTTGAGTGCCGATGTTTGCCGCGGCAAAAGGTTTTCGTGTTTGTGCTCTTCTAGACAAGAAGGCATTTGGAAGAAATTTAAGGTATGTTTTTTAAATAATTTCATATTTTTATATGGTGTGGGTAGAATTAACCAAGGTACAGAATATTCAAAATTTGAATTGATTATTGTTTTGAATATGCGTCACCCGACATTGTACGAAATGAATAACTTGAAGAAAAATCGTTTTTTCAAAAAATGACATTACAAAAATTTAGTTTCTCACAAAGTTTTCTTATGAAAGTCTTGTTTCTCGTATATATTTTCCGCAAATCCTAGAAAAAAATATCAACCTAAAAGTTTGTAATTATTAACTTCTTCAAAAAACTTTCGCAAGCAAAAAAATTCAATGTCTTTCACTTGAGATGGTAGTTCTAGATGTTTTCCAGTCGGTTTCAAAAGAATCAAACATTGATTTACAAAAAATTTCAAAACGTTTAGACTGTACGTACTAGAATTACCATCAACGGGACGGGGATTTATGGCGAAATAGTTTGTCATTTTAGTAGCTTACAGGTTGATAAAAATTTTACAATTTAAAATGATTTTGAAATATAAAGTAATCCCAAAAAAAATGTGGCGGATAAAAGTTATAGTTTCTCTTATGGAACATTTTGTATTTTATTGCGTAAAAAATAAGGCATGGTTCCCTATACCTAAATACACGGCGTTCTGAGTTACGTCGACTTTTTCTTAAAATATAAGATATTAAAAAAAATCTTCTAATCCAACAAATTATAACAAATTTACTCTTACGTTTAAATAGTTGGATATTAGATTAATGTATTCCATGATTAAATATTATATACACGGTGTTCAGAATTTACAGGTTAATTATTAGATCATTCAATATGTAATCTGAGCCTTATTTTAATTAGAACATCTTGTATTTATTGATTCATAACTTTAACAAAATGTCCTCTTTCGAATGGTATGAGGGTGTCATATGACTAAGTGTTACAGTTTTTGTACAATTTACAATTTTCTTTAAATTAATGGTAGTCAGAGATTTTATATATAACTTTAATGCACCACACTTTTTTAGGACATACTGTATATTTCAAATTAATTTTAAAATATAAAATTTATCAACCTTCAAGCTACTAAAATGATAAAACTTGAATAACTTTTACTGTTTCGCTATAAATAATAAATAATTTGAAAAATTTACGTACATGATGTTTCAGAGGGCTCTACTTAATCAAAATAGTAACACTTTTGTCTCACTTCCGAATATCACGGAAGTTGACTATAACTTCTATATTTTAAATAGCATGACATGTTTTGTATGCAAGATTCTAATTGTACTTGATATTTTTGGGCGACTTTGAATACCATAAAATTTTTGAGCTATTTTGATGTTAAAAAAATCTTATACAAAGAGAAGACCCAGTTTGAAAATTAATAAAGCGGGTATTAAAATCCAATGACTATTTTTTTCTCATAGGTTTAAGAGAGATGGAATTTATGTGTGGATAAACTATAAATGTTTTTCCTCAATTTCCTTATTTTAAATAGAACATATGTCTATCTATTTAACATTAATGGTTATCTGCATCGTCATTGCTATATGCTGGCCGCAAATATTCTCACCATGAAACTCCTCTGACTAGTCGTCGCAATTCAATTCTTTATCATCATTGATTTTATTTTGCTGCTGTTGCGGATGTATTAACAAAAAACATTTTTCAATTGCTTCAGACCTGGAGTCTTTTGTGTTTTGAACTCATTACAAAGTTACATAGTTATAGTATATATATTTTTAGATCTTGTTTATATTCTCCCGTTTGTCTTTCAGATTTCTTAATTTTGAATCCTTATTTTTTTAATTGTTATTTGGTGATCCCCAGGGTTTGAAACTATATCCGTTGTTCTTCTTAATTTTCATTAACGACGTATCATTTGTTTGCCTAGTATGTTTTATTTACTTTATACGAAAACGTAAGTCTTGCATGCTGAAGTTTATTTTTATAATTTGATGCACAAACACAATATGTTTAAATATAAACAAATCGAATGTCTCAATGATTACTTGTTAGAATTCAGTGCACTATCCTCAATATGTCGTAAGCAACGAACTGCTGAAAGTGGTACCTAATGATAATGACCAATGAGAAATTTAGGATACTTTGTTTAAGTTTACGCGATTTTCTGAATACCAATTTTGTGTATTTTTTAAGAGTAAATTAGAATATTGTTTGAAAGTTCGGTTGTTCTACTTAAGTAAAAGTATTAAGTTAATTCTAGTATTTAAATTTTTTGAAGTAGGGTTATTCCTACATTTTTAATACACTAAGCTTATTTACATTTACTGATGACGTGCAACCTTCTGCGACTTTAAACGATGACCTCTATGACCTGGGTTTCATACGAAGTTTTTTGTTTGTTGATAACCTTGATGCTGATGGTAAGTAAATATGAAGAGTATCAAAAGATACCTCTTCAATTTACTTCCAATTACTGCTTCATTTATTAATTACTTTGTGGTGCACTTTATTTATTATTGTCCATTAGTTTTATTTTCATTTATTTAATTTCTTTGATGAGCGGGCTTAATATGAAGTTAGGTTAATGAACATTTTGGTGTAAAACCGTCACTTTTTCTAAAAGTTAACATCAATTTTAACTCATTCATTATTCGATGCAGCATCTTAACTTCTTTTCTTTTCTGGTTTGCTACTTAAAACATAACGTTCCCCACTTTCAATTCGTTATAACACGTGCTGCTAATAACGATTTATCTTTATACTATACAATACTATACAGTACGCATGGTTAAAAATTCATACATTGCAAAGACCTTGCGGTCACTGCAATATGTACACATACTACACACATTGTCTTTATGTGATGACCATACAATAAAAAACGAGGTAAATCGAGTTGTTTTGGTATAACATTCATTGGTTTTGACATTGGAACTAAATTCTTTGCAGCGGTAATTTATATAACTTATAAAAGTTTGACGTGATAAGAACTGGACTGTATAAATTTGTGAAACTTAAGTTTATTGGATAGTGCTATTGTTTTTATTCCCGTTAAGAGTTTGTACAAAGGATGTGTCTTGACGGTAGCATATTAGACAAATATTGAGAACGAAAACCGATTCAGCTAAACACTTGTAATTTTATACAAATGTACATACTGAAAATATTTTCGTCATTTTCGGTTACACTGGAAATGGATACCAATTTTTGAAATTTATTTTTAGCGGAGGTCCGGGAGTAACGGTAGTTAAGAAAATTAAAATTGTCAAAGATTCATTTTTTTTAATTGCAACTAGGTTGTAACGCTTGTAGAAAGAAATAAAACCGGCCAACAGGAGATCTACAAGTTTTACTTAAAATCTAATATGCTAAATTGAACACAAACCAGAGAGAGAGAGAGACAAACAATGCAGTATAACAAAAAAATCAAAAAAGTAGTAGGATAATGTGACAAAAATAAAAAGACGGTCGAATTCCAGTTACGTGCGTTAGCAGCAGCCTCGCTTATAATAAATCAGGCTTTTAGTTAAGATGTCGAATTTCAGATATGCTTTAGTTAAACGCTTGAGTTAAGAGTTCTCATTCAATTTAAAAAATAGTAGCTGCTATTAAGGCTCTGCGTACACATATCATTTACACACGGCGAGTTACAGTAAATCTAAACAACAAAAAAAAATGGTAGGTACCTCCCGCAAACCCAAAAGGCCTTTTGTTTCAGGGACAACCGCTTTAAATTAAACACCCCAGCCTTTATTAAGCTGATTTAAACAAGCCTCCGGTTGAAGAGAATACACCAAATAAAAGTTACTTAAATATTAAGTATCAAGCCGTTTTATGTCATCTGTACTCGAGCTTCATACGCCTTATTATTTATGAGTAAGTGATTTAAATAATAAAACTTAGCTGTAATACGTCGAGTGTAGTTTCGGGAATGAAAATATTTTGCTAGCGACGGTATCGACAGTTTGGGGAAGGTAGATAGACCCAGGGTTTCCTCTTAGGGGTGGTGTGCTGAGAAGATCAGCACACAAATGACTCTCTCGCTGGAAGTATGCAACATAGCCAACCTGGTATTCACCGTTGATCTGCGGCTTGATTACTACGGAGCCGTGGTGTTGTTGTTCATTCATAGGGAAGGTTCTAAGTTAGCTACTCCAGCACCCTCGAGAGTTATCCCAGTATCGTATACAAAATCAACAATCAGAATTAAAACAAATTGGAAAGAAACCTAAATACTCACGGTGAATGTAGCTAGATTAAACGTAAACACCAATTTGTATTGAAAATTATGAAGCCCACATTAATTAATTTTTGGTGAGAATTTCACTTCAGAGAAAATGTTAAAACACCCACGTGTATCAAACAAGAAAGGAAAAATGTCCGCTGTCCGTCTCGAAAATTCAATCGAATTAAATTTCCACCAATAGCAAATTAGCAGCGTGCGTGCCAAGTACGACTTTTCGTCGCACCGTACTACTTGCAACACACGTTCTAAGACGTCTTAAATACGGGAAATAAAACCGTAACAAGGTTTTTTTATATTTTTATTCGATGCATAATTTAATTACTCATATGCAGATATATCATGTTCCTATACCTAAACTGAATAATAATCATGTTATCTGCTTTTTTTATACTTTTCTTGAAGATGATCTAGTAATTAATAGTGTGCTTTGTAATCTGTTTTAACCAACTGATTAAAGGTATCATACGACAGGCAGCAAAACAGATTGCAAAGCACATTATTAATTTACACATGATCTTTAGAAAAAGTAGAAAAAGAAACAGATAACACGAAAGAAAAGAAAGTAGAAAAAAGCAGGTAACACAAAAACTCATTCAGTTTAGGTATATGAACATGATAATCAGCGAATAGGTAATTAAATTCTACATCGAATGAGAATCTAAAAAATCACTTGACAATTTTTTTAAACACCGTTACTCCCGGACTTCCCCTAGAAATAAATTTTAAAAATGTCTATTACTGAAAACATAGTGCAATACAATGTTTAACTGTTGTAAAAGTATAGCGTATCTGCCTTTTATGTTTTATGAAATATTAATTTTTCAGTAGTTTCAAATTTTCGTTGCTAACGCCTGAAATTATTTTTTTTCTTAATAATGATAAGAGATATGTACATCAAACCTGGTAGTAGAAGACGTAAATAACAAAGTTGGTGCCTACGAGGTTCGACAGATAATATTTTTAGCTTAATTAAAGCTAAAATAATTATTTCATTCCACCTAAAACAAAAACAAATACCGGTGAAAATAGTCAAAAATTAAGGTGATATATTAATTTCATTCATAAAAGTAATAATAATGATGATAGTAATAATAGTATTTAATAATATTTTAAGTTGTTACAATTGTTTCTTTTTTTGATTTCCTCCATACTACGTCTGGAATGTTCTCCGATCGCACATTTATTTGGCGGTTATTTATTATATGATTCAGTTGCCTTTGATGTTTTAAACTGAAGAGCTCTTGAAAGAACTGCTCTGTAAGACATTATTAGCTTATTTCGGTAAATTTTTTTTGTTTTAATTAAACCATAAATAGTTTTTCTAGTTCTTTTACGTATTAATATTTTTGATCTTTGATGGTGTTCTTAACTATTGATTTGATATTTTCTTTGATGTGTTTCTTTTTTACTTGTTCCAACAGATGTCTATGCGAGTTAAATTCAGCCGATTGGATTGATTATTGCTGTTTTTTAACTGTCAATGTCAAATAGATCAAAAAACTTAAGGAAACTTTGTTTTAGTCATGTTTAGGAATGTTTGTATCGATTCATGGTACGAAGGAATGTACTTTTAATATTTTGCAATCAAAAATTATATTTTTATTTAGTACAAATTTTAATACACATTTTTTAATCACATTTTGTGATGTATTGCGGTGATTGCACTTTAGTGTTAAATGAAATAACATAAAATAAATTTTATATTGAACGTGGACATGAGACTCTTTTAATTATTTATCTTTTTTATTTATACTATCCCAAAAGTTTTGGATTCATAATCAATCACCTTATGGTTTTACAAAATTTTAATATTAGAAAACAAAATAACCAAACGTACATTTGATTACTCTAAATCTAAACTAATTTTGTGCATTTATACGTGTTACGTGTGACCTTCGACATGATCTCGGCAGTGACCTCTTCACAACGGATTGCTTCAACGACGTGTTTCACTTCGCTTCTTACGTACGCACAAAAATCGATATATTATTTTTACATACAAATATATTTTTTATACTGAGCAATGTCTATTTTACATTTATATATTAAAATATAACCCTTGCAATCACTACAGTATGTTACTACTTACATTTCGAAGTCCTGTATGGTTACAAAACTACCTAAGTACGATGTTTTCTAAAGTTAAAAAATGGAAAGTGATGTTTTCAATAAACAACTTATTGATGATCCAACAGCGGAAGTACATATTGTGGATAATTGTCCGTTAAAAAAGTTTAAAGGGGGGTTTGTAAGCATTCATAATTGAACAAATGAAGCTGTATTATAGCTAAATAAGTTGAAGAACATTCTATTTTTTGTTTGTTATTTCTTTATCTTACTTTTTTTTTCGTTTCTGTCGTGACTGGCATTTGGAAAGGCCCGTTATACCCCTCCACACAATAGTAGTTTTGTTATATTTTATGTTCTTATTTACTTTCAATTATATTTACACACTATATCAATATTGTTACATATACGTAATAAGATGGCAAAGTTGGCATGTCTAGGTTTTGGTGGTTGTCTTAAACCTGAAGCAAATGTTTTGCCAAGACGAACCCACAACAACAATTGCACACTGTTTTGTTAGTACACTGTATAATTTTATACAGATCTTCTGAGGCACCATACATTACACTTACATCACATTTCAATTATGATTTGCAAGTTCGTAGAGAGAAAAATAAGAAATTGTTGAGAAAAAAAATTGGATCATATTCTGCAATTACTAATACTAAATGGTGTTTATATATGATTATAGTTCCGACTCAGTTAATGTGCGAGTCATGGTCAGATATTATCTATTTCATTTGAATACGTTTTTGAGTTAAACCTATTCTGTAATTAAAGATATAAAATAATAATTTATTTTGGAAAAGGGAACCCCAATGACGGATTTGAAATTAAATTGAAGAAAAACCATATATTAAATGTTATATACCCAAAGATGTATGGAGTAAGCCAACATGAATGGATGCCGACCATATCTCAAAAACGGTTTATAAAACTCAATTGAAAAAAATAACATTATGAAAAATGACTTAATAGAAAATTAGGGTTTTTTTAGCTTTCTGAATGGTATTCAAAATATTTTAAAAAAAATTCAGGAAATTTTTGAATATGTATTTGTTTTTGTTGTATTTTAAAAAATAAAGTGATGACGAAACCTTAAACATTTTTTATTTTAAAAGACGATTGCTTTCGAAAGCCCAAAAAAATGTTTAAACAAAGTTGAGCGTGTTATAAAGGGTTTTCTTAGTTCTATCTACTGCACTTTCTTTTGTCTTTTTTTTTTAAATATTACTGCTGCCGCTAGAGTGCATTAAATGTAAAGTTAAAAATAAAACGGTTTTCCGAAATATTTGAAGTGGAGTCATACGTTAGTTTTTACACAACCAAATAAACAAATTAAACCACGAACAACAACAAAAATAAAACACTGAACAATAAAACAACAAGGGTGCCTGCTTCTATTTTACGTCTTTTGGTGCAGCTACTATTAAATCCACCAGTTCTAAATCGATATTTACTGGTGTTTCATAAACAGAGATTTTTATCGCATCCCAGAAAAACAAGACCTCCTCTCCCATTGGACTTATTCGGACATTCTCTATTCAATAGAGCTATGGCTTATCGGGTAGTGCGTGCTGGTGCTCCATCATGTTGAAACCAATTTTTCTGATGTTTAGCGGTAAGTCATTAAGAAGCCCTCACAAAACGTTATTTAAGAAAGTAAAATCATTTTTACCATTCAATCAGTTTAGGAAAATGTAGGGTTCAATTAAGTACTCTTCTACTATTTACGTTGTTGCATTAACTAATGTTGCTTAGGGATATTCATCACACCATAGGTGATTATTGCAAGAATTAAATGCAACTTCGTCTGTGGATAAAACTAACTTTTCAAAGCGTTCAAGGAACCAAAAGCAGAACAACGATCTTGGCTGGAAGTGTTCAAGTTCCAAAGCTTACTTTTTTCTAGAAAATGGATGGACTCCCTGTCCTTTTAGAATTGCCATTTTGTCAAGTGATACACCTAATCTAGTTGCTATTACTCTTGTGCTTGTCGCTGGCTCTCTTTCAATAATATTAAAAATTGATTTTTTTAATGCAGGAGTTCGACGTAATCTATTGAAATGCTCATCAATTGTTGGGAGAAAACTTTGACCAAAGTCTACACATGTTCTTTTAAAAATTTTGCCATTTGGTTGCAGAAGATTTGGATATCTTCTTCGATAAATTGTAAGAGCTTCTTGTGTATTTGTCGTTGCCTCCCCAAAAACCTAAAGCATGTAAAAACGTTCCTTGTATTGATACCTAATTGTGGATTTTTATACAGAATTATACAAAAAAACCTTTCCAGATAAAACAGTCAATACAATTTCTTTTTAAATAATAATATGTATTTAAAAAAACAAGGTGAAAATTGAAAAGTATTTAAATTTGAAAATACAAACTAGAAAACAGTGCCTCAAGTAGAGAGTATTTGGCTTTTGTTCCATTGTTCAATGACAGATCAACCTTTTTGTTAAATGATTGTTGCAGTTTGTTCATATCCATCTTGTAATCCAATTGGCAGCTATTTTGAAAATCATGTTTAATCCCTACCTTGTTGTTTTATTGTTCATAGTTTGTTTGTTTGTTGTTGTACTTGTTTAATTTTTTTGTTTACTGGCACTTTAAATGTTTTAAATGATTATGAATTCAACTTAAATATTCTTATAATCTTGTTTTAAAAAGGAAGTGTACAAAAAGGAGAGTAAATTTTTTGAACAATTTGCTAGGTAGTATTTATGCAAATCTACATTTATGTACCGGGTGACCCAATAAGACTGGTCCTCGGCCATATCTCGGGAACCGTTCGTCGCATGACTTTGGTGGTTTGACCGATTTTAACAAATTTGTTATCGTTGAAAAGATCCAATATATCCTTCTCCGCCAGAGGGCTAGTTTTGGCACCATAACCCAAATAAAAAAAAATAAAACAATTAAATATGACTTTTTCTTTATGATAAAGTAGCGAAATAACATCCAAATAGGCCAGTGAAAACAATTTTTCAATTCTCGTTTCTAACCTCAAATATTGGGAAAATAAGAATAATGGATGGTTGAAGATCGAGGACCGCGTAAGTAAATTTTCTAAAACTATTAAAAATTTAGCACAAAATGAATAAGATGTTAAAGAGACAATTGTGAGTCTAAATAGAATTCATTTAGGTATTATTTAAAAAAATATATATATCATCAGAACATTCATGTTGCTCCAAAGAGACTAAACGCATTTCGAACTTATTGTCACTTTAATATTACTCTCGCAATTCTACCCTTTAATTTAAAAAGTAAGCCTAAAAACCTAAATAGGTATACTATATCCGAATTCGAATATGTTAGACCATATATTTTGGAACCATTTACAAAGATTTTAGTAGGTATAATATAGTTACTTTACGGAATTCTTTTTATGAAATGGTCTGTGGTTCTAAAAAGAACCGTTTTTTAATAAAACCCATGGAAGGAAAAAAAAAGATTTAATGGCGACCCAGGTGTTCAAAATGGCCTCCGTTATTTTGGATGCACATCTGAAGACGCTGATGTGTTGAAAGAACAGCATTCTCAATTTCAGCTTTCGGAATGTTCAAGATGGCATTCCTGATTCTTGCAATCATATCCTCGCGGGAAGTTGGCCTTGTTGCTAAGACTATATCCTTAATTCTTCCCCAGAGATAAAAATCAAGGCAGGTTAAATCGGGAGACCTTGAAATATTTAATAAGTTTTAATATGTGCGCTTATAAACAGAATCATTCTAAAATGCAACATCCAAAGATTCTTGTGTTAAATACTGAAGCAATTTTACGGCGAATAACATTACAAAAACTTGCTTTTGAGGCCAAGGGAACAGGCTTCCTCTTCCGATCCAACGGTCAGGGAAGATGGTATCTAAATACTGGCGAACAGCAAGAGCATAATGGGCGGGACAACCATCATGCTGGAAAAACATATTTTGGCGGACGTCCAGCGGAATATCACCCATTAAAATTGGAAGAACATTTCCAATTATCTCACACCAAACATTTACATTATATCTCCTTTGATGCTGGACTTCTCCAAACCAGCACGGATTATTTCGGGCCAAAAAGTGCGCATTATGTAAGTTCAATTGCCCATTACTACCGAAAGTGGCTTTGTCAGTCCACAACACATTTGACAGAAATTGAGGATTTTCTGCTACCATGTTTAATAGCCAGTGGCAAAAATCTATCCTTCGGTCGAAATCCGGAGGAGTAAGGCCTTGGTGTAAGTTGATATGGTAGGGGTGTAGCCTAAAATAGCAAAAATGTAAAAAAAACATGGGGGGTTTATAATTTGAGTGTAAAATAGATTAAACTTTATAAAAAGAGGTATACCTCTTACATACCTCTGGGTTTGAATAATGCGATGAACCGTACTTTGAGGAATACCCAAGTCTCGAGAAATTTTTTTAGTACTAATTTGGGGATTGATTTCTATAGATGCCAGGATATTAATAACATTTTGTTCGTTATTTTGCCTATTTCTCTGATTCATGACAGGTCTACGGATGCTATCCGTTGTAAACAGGCGCTGGGCTAAATTCACAAACACGCGGCGATTGTATCGCGGTCGATTCGGATAGCGCAAATAGAAGGTACGAGCAGCGATAATCCTATTTTAAAAATATTCAAAATATATCGCCAGCATATTAAATGCTTCTTGGTTAGAAATCGGCATTTTAAAAAGATTTCAAATTCAAAAAACTGCACTTTCTGAATGTAAACACAACAAAATAATTTACAAAATTACAACTGTCATTTTATAATGCATCGTGTTCCATTTGTTTAATTTTCCAAGGCCTAAAGTGTAGGGTGCTTTTACTTTATTTTAAAACCAAGCCAAGACTTACCTTGTTTTTCAATATTGCGATTAAAGAGTTATACCTTATATTTTTTAATTTTCAAATATACTGTATTTTTTTGGTAAAGATGAACTAAACTACCTACCCATCTTTCTTTTTTCCAAGACCACACACCATATTGCAAAAAAACAGTTTAAAACTTTACGCAAAGTACTAGATTTGGGGCATCAAATTTTACAAAGAATCTTTGTGAATGGTTCCAAAATATATGGTCTAACATATTCGACTTCGGATATAGTATACCTATTCAGGTTTTTAGACTTACTTTTTAAATTAAAGGTTAGAATTACGAGAGTAATATTAAAGTGACAATAAGTTCAAAATGCGTTTAGTCCCTTTGGAGCAACATGAATGTTCTGATGTATATATTTTTAAATAATACCTAAATGAATTCTATTTAGACTCACAATTGTCTCTTTAACATCTTATTCATTTTGTGCTAAATTTTTAATAGTTTTAGAAAATTTACCACGCGGTCCTCGATCTTTAAACATCCATTATTCTCATTTTCCGAATATTTGAGGTTAGGAACTAGATTTTGAAAAATGGTTTTCACTGGCCTATTTGGATGTTATTTGACTACTTTATCATAAAGAAAAGTCATATCATTCCATTTGATTTTTTTGAATTTTTTTAATTTGGGTCATGGTGTCAAAGCTAGCCCCCTAGCGGAGAAGTATTCAATTAAATTAAATATATTTGGTTGATTCTTTTCTTTTTACGAAATGATAGATAAGCTGGTTCTTTTTACAAATGTGAAAAAGTTTTTTTGTTTATTATGCGAAATTTATAGAAAACGCAATTTAAAAATTTAAGATTTACCTAATATTTTTACACCAAAGTCATACGACGAACGGTTCCCGAGATATAGCCGAGGAACAGTCTTATTGGGTCACCCGGTACACAAATACGTATGTTCTCATAGAACACAGTTTTAAGATTTGTGTCATTATCGACAATTTCTTTTTTTAAATAAGGAAGCAGAGAAGATTACAAGAAATTAGAAAATTCTATCTATTAGATGAGTCACCATACGTGGGCGATATGATATATATTGTAATTAGTATTTTTGTCATTGCAAATTCACCTACCTACATAAAATTTGCAAAAAATGTATGTTTATCTTGATTAAAATTGCAACTGCCAAATATTTTATGTAAATTTATACATTTTTTTGCAATATCATTAAATTGCATACAACTTTCTGTTGTCGGAACTTTTAGTTTATTGCTATTGTCTCCTTCAAAAGTTAATGTTTTTTACGTAATATTTTGGTATTTTGCCTTAACTTATCCGATCTTAATAATAACTAATAATTGAAAGTCTGAAATGTGCAAAGTTGACAAAATAGGTCATTTGATATCTTTGGCTATTCATTATATGTTTTTATTGATTTTATTGAATATTATTACAATTTGCCATTTTTTTTATTTATATATTAGTGAATTAATAAAAATTTAATCAAGTGCGTAACTTTGTCTTGTTTAGTCATCGTGATATATAAAACAAGCAATTACAATTACAATTGTCCTTGATCTACAGTTTAAGCAGTTTAGCTTTAATTTAATTAAATTTTAATGTTACATTTTTATAATAAACCGTTTCCTGCAAAACAATTAATTTGAGGAAACAAAAAAAGTCTAAAGCTATTTACATTACTTTCAAAGAATTATAATAATGAATTAATATTTAATACTGAAATCCCGTTTCTAAGTACAGCTGCATATAATTCTGGGTCATCACATCAATGTTTGCTTAATTACACTACGTGTTTTATAAATTTTCAAGTAGCAATTTGGTAGGTTATTACAAAATTTAAATGGTAGTGATAGAATAGCAATGTTTTACATGATTAATTACTATTCATTTACATTGATAAAATTTGGTTACTCATACGTTTACAAGTTAATATGACGCACACCTCATTTGCTAAATCTTTACCGTATTAAGAGCGTGAGAACGTATTGTAAAAATTCAATAAACATAAATCGATTATATAAAATAACACTTAAATATTCAAAGTATATGTAAAATAGATAGAATATTAACGTATTTTTGTAATAAACAAATAACACCGCAATTTTATATCCCATCATACCACAGCAAAATACATGTTTGAACTTAAAAAGAATCCATAAAATGGTATGAAATGAAGTCCTATTTTATTGATTAATGCTAATTACTTACAATGTTTCGTGTACAGGCGATACAAAATTCACAAAAATATAAAGTGAAATTCTAATTTTATGCGTCTCCATATTTAGAAATGCTAGTTCACATCAATTTATAGATTTTAATATAAAATGGCCGCTAATTACTAAAACAAATGTATTCTTTAAAGTATTCTAAATTACAAACTATAAATAAATAAAATAAAAATAGTTGTAACAGGAATAAATGTAAAGATCAAAGGGTTTCGAAAGAGAAAATCTTAAAAATGACATTAACTTTGCCATTAGGCGAGTAATAAGTTACCGTTATATCATAAATTCATTTGCACTTTGATGAATGAAAATTGTAAATGCCAAATTGTGTACCAGCACCAATAAAATTTAAAACAGTCTTAAATTATTCGTTGGATTGATCAATTTTGAATATTTTGATTAAATAACTGAGTCGTATCCTCTAACGTGAAAATTGGGTAAATAAACAAACTAAAACCGATGCAATTTAAATTTGAAAACATAATGTTGAAAACTCTAAAAAAGGATGTTTTAATAGTCAGATACAAAATTAACAAATGGGAAGTTAATTAAACTAACTAAGGTGATTTTATCTCGCAACGTTTAATGCAGTTTAATGTGAACAACAAACCGTAATGGATCTAGAAGTCTGTAGCATTCAAAACAGTTTGTTCAACCGGACGTGTAAGATTAATTACAATTTTTTCCTATTACTTCTTAGTTTGCGTTTAAAACACCCAATCGAACTGAAAAAGGTTTCGTCAAACAACTTTTGATCGTATTTTGACAGTTTGTTGTTCTCCGGACCTGTTACATCACTTTTCTATAATACCGGATGTGCATAACCAATTCTTCATTTGGCATCGGTATAACTTTCTAACGAAATTATACATTTATCTGCATTTCTGTTAAGTATGTTTTATTTGTATATTTGTAAATTTCAAAACTTATTGTCATAGAATACGAAAAAACAGGAAATGCATATCTTTTTTCTATTTCTTTTTTACTGAATTTAACCAATAAAAAAACAATTAGGAAGGTCTGTGAAAAAAAATTCTTTTAAAGTGAAACTTTAGCCACATCTACAAATTGACATTTGTGATGTTAACATTAAAAACTGAAAGCTCATTTTTTTTAAATTAAATTAAGAAATTAAAAAAAAATTTAAAATATGGTATATTTCCTACTCAATAAAAGGGGTCCGGACCAATCGCCGAATGGACAAAGCGCCGAAAATCTTCTGTGAACAAATTGCCGAAAAATGACAAAACTCCGAAAATGCTTCTGTGGACAAATCGCCGATAATAAAAAAAACGACGCCTGGCGTCTTCCTCGAACTCAAATTGAATCTACGGACAAAATGCTAATAATTCAAAAGACAGCTTAATGATAATGTTTACGTTCTCTGAAATTGGGGAAACACCCCCACTAATGATAATTTACCCTTATAAAAGAATGCCACAAGAAATAGTTAAATCAGTGACCAAGGGATGGAGAATAAGATGCACTGAAAGCGGATGGATGACGAAAAGAGTCTTTTTGTGAATATATTGGGAACGTATTGCATCCATCCATTGGAAAAATGCAGTAGTAGAATTTTCGCGATTACACCCTTTTGAAGTACTCACCAAAGAAAAATTTACTGCAGTTTTGAAAAAAGCTATACAAGGTGTTTTACGACCAGCTATTGTACAGCAAGGCTTTAGAGCATGTGGACTTTTCCCATGGGATAGTTCACTATTGATTTCACAAAATGAAAAATAAATGTATAGAAATGTTTCTGGAAGCAGAGTGAAGTGATCGTACATTAAATTTTGTCGCCTTCAAAAATATATGCGAAATGCATACTTTACAAAATATTAATAAAAATAAAATAGACAATGAAGACTTTCATAAATTATAACATATTCGAATAGTTCCAAAGCATCTCAAAAGAAAAAAACTAAGAAATGGACAACAAAAAAAATACTTTGAAGAATCATTCTGCGATTTTCATGAAGATGACAATAAAAACTGACTCCCGAATTTGAACACAGAATTTTTAAAACCTGTAAAGAAACAAATTACTATAATATTGAAAAAAAATATGCCCATCATTTTACAGAATGGCGCAAATGTGAATATTTCAATCGAATATATTAATTAACGGAACAACTAAAGTATGTGAAGATACAAATTCGAATAAAACTTTTGATACTTTTATAGCTTTTCACAAAACTCCAGAACAAAAAGGAAAACTACAATCCAAAAAGGTGACCTTTGTAACAACTTCTACTGGATGGCAAAAAATCTATGCAAAGAAAGAAAAAGTAAAGAGGATGCTGGCGTCTTCCTCGAACTCAAATTGAATCTACGGGCAAAATGCCAAAAAATGTTTTTGCGGACAAAACGCCGAAAGTGTTTCTATGGACAAATTACCGAAAATACTTCTGTGGACAAAACGCAGAAAAACGCTTTTGTAGACAAAGCGCTGAAAACGCTTCTGTGGACAATCAATTTAAGTTTTCATGTAATCGGAGATAGACGGTGTTGGTTGATAGGTTATATTTATTACAATTTCTTTCTTTAAAAAAAATAATTTTATAATAACAATTCCAAAAACTTTTTTCTTCACGTAAATTTGTTTTAAACAATTCAAGTTGTTTTTATGTGATCGGGGGTAAAAGGTGTTGCTTGGTAGGCTACAGTTATTACAATTTCTTTCTGTTTTAATCAATTTAAGTTTATATACAGTCGGTGATTTGTTCACCGAAGCATTATGGCGATTTGTCATTTTTCGGCGATTTACCTACAGAATTTTTTCTGCGATTTGTCATAGATCCCAACAAAAAACAAAACTATTGAATGTTTTTTTTGAACCAATGTAAGAATAGATGTCATTCTGTGGATGTGATGTAATTTTATGCTAGCGTTGTATTATGTATTTAATGTAAACAAAATTATTAACGAGAATTTGATGTCATTTTTATTTTACAATATATTTATTTATGATACTACGATATAAATGTCACCAACTGAAAGCTTGTTTTCTTGATGCAGAATTCTTGACATAAAAAGTATGTGTAGCATTAGGATGGTGAGTCGGAGAGAGTCTAGAATTATTTTTCGTATTTTCAATTACATGTTTAATTAAGATGAGGGTTGCTTAGATCTCATCTAAGATCTTGAAGTTTGATTCCATCACCAAACCTAAAAAGCTCAACAAAATTTAGATGAAAACTTTGAGAGAAAGAAAATTGAGAAAAAGGGCTACACGAAAATCGTAATATCAATTAATTTCATGAATAATTAGAATTTAGAAGAAAACTAGTGAAAATGGTAATTGTACGACGATGCTACTAATAGAGGGCAGACTTGAAAACATAAACAACTCGCTAAAATTAACGGACGCATTTCAACTAGAAACAAAGGTCAAAGTGAGCTTTGATAAGATTGTAAATGCAATGTATGTGAAGTATAAATTAAAACACAACAAAAATAATTAACAAATAAAGGAGTTGGTTAAGAATTGAATTATAAATTTCAATTAAATATTTACCGATCGTAGAGTATTTCGTAGAGTTTGTACTAATTGAAGATCATTGTGGGAAAATTGTTATGCCATCAAAACTGAAACAAATAAAGGAAAATGCAGTGCGACGAAAATATTTTTCAAAGACGAATTAACTGTGTAGTTATCCAAAACAAGTACCGAACATCAATAGTGGTTAAAAACGAACTGTTTGCATTGAGGAGTTTTTTGAAAATTATTATGAAGACATGGAATAAGCAGCGTAAAATATCCACGAAGGAGATCACCTCAAAAATAACCTCAAAACTAAGGTAAAGTCAAAACGATCCTGTTAAGCAAGAAAGAAATAGTTACCATTCACATATGACCGAAGGTTAGTTATACGTAATTGTAGTTTACTTGTAAGATAATTTTCTAACTTATTTTAAAACGATCACAGTAAAGCTTAAACGCACACTTCAAACACTTTTAAACGGTAGTAATTTCAACCAAGACGTCATTCCAAAGTTCGTTGCGGATTAATTTTTATTTGAACACGTTTATAAAAAATACAATTGTTTAACAAATTATGTGTTAAAACAAAATAAATGTCTAATGTGGTTAGTGTTTTGTTTTCTTGAGAACTAAGAAGTTTTCAGTACAAGGTAACGTTATTTAGAAAAAAAAATAAAAGCTAGCCTGCAAAAAGAATTTAATATATTACGTAGCCCTGAAAAATTCAATTCGTTCAATGTTGTTCTCTATAGAAAAAATCCACAGGAGAGAAGATTTAATTGATTTAAAGGTTTTACACTTTCCAACATTCAATACCATACCAGTATTTATAATTAATCCAAACGGGGAGCGGTTACATTTAGTAGGCACCCAACGTAGGGTTATAGCATCTCTTTATTAAACAATCATATCAATAATTATGGCACCCAACGTAGGGCTGTTACGTTTAGTAATTGCCCCATATCATCTTAATAATTATAGCTAGTCTCAACGTGGGGCTGTAGCATTTCTTTATTAGTTAATTATCATATCAATAATTATGGTAACCCAAAAACGTGGAGTAGGTCAGAAGTAGGCCAATTAAAACATTCTTGCAAAGATATGTTGTAAAGTAAAAGATATGAACCCAGTATCCAAGCATATGTGTAATTGAATGTAACTAATCTTTATACAGGTAAAAGAAGGGGTAAGTGTAGTAGACAGGTTGTTTAAAGAAAAAACAAAAACAGATATGATCCAGTTAATGAAAGCTATGATGGAAAACTTATTCGAGAGACGAGAGCAAAACTAATGCTAAATTAGATTCCAAAATATTTGATAAACACTATAAATTTATGGATGAGCAGTTTAAGACGTGTAGCCTAAAAGATAAAGCAGACAAGTAGATGGTCAACAGAAATAACAAAGAAGGAGGATAAAGATGAAAGATTCGACAAAAATTGTTATGAAAAATAAATTATATCAAGTTGAACGACAAATTAGAGAAAGAAATGTCGATGATGCAGATAGAAGTTAAAATTGAGAATAAAGTAGAAAACGAAGTTAAAGTTAAAAATGGAGTTAAAAATGAGTTTAAACAAAGTGTTCAAGAAATAATGGTAGAAAATTATGAAGAGAAAAGATGAACGTCGAGCTAATTAATAGAATACCAAGAGCACAAGTCGAATCATCTCAATAATTATAGCTAGCCCCAACGTGGGACTGTATTATCTCTTTATTAATCAATTTATCATATCAATATCAATCACACAAAAAATTATTTTTTGATCAGAGAAATTAAATTACACTTTTTACTATTATTTCAAATTTTTTTTGTGTAAGTGTAGAGTTTATGACTTGTCACTAGATTTTAGGATAGTAACAAATAGTAGTGACGAAACAAAAACTATCAAAAATTGTGTTTCGTTACCGTGTTACATCAAAGATTTTGAAAAAAGATAAAGTGACAAAAGAGTTCACTTTTAGGGGCGAACAGTATTACGATTTGAAAAGTGGACTATTTTGATGTTATGAAAATGTTAAAATTAGCAAAAGGTACAGTTTTGACCAAAATTATTTATCACTTAATAATTTTAAATAATTTTACAATTAAATGTTCAATCAGTATGTCCTTATTTTTGTAGGAATTAATGAATATTTTGCAAATGTTCCGATCAGTAAAAAATTCTAAAAATAACGAAAGACTTTATTACAATAATTATTCGAAATTTTTGGATACAAATCAAAAATCAATCTATTTAACTAGATTCAAAAAATTAGAAAAGAACTAAAATTTGTTCATTAAATTCTTGATTGTGGCATTTACCTCCTTGTAAATAGCATTCCAAATATAAATATTTTTTCTCCAGAAATAAAAACCGGAGATAATTTTAATTATTTACGTATTACCCAAAGTATTTACCATAATAATTCTATGTCCAAAACAAAAATTTAAAACACTTCAAGGCATGGATTTTATTTCTGTCGGCGAGGGTACGTGGTTCAACTACAACAAATTGGTTGTCACGATTACCACTACATTTGCCCAAAAATGTTTTCATTTTGCAAAATCATGTTACATAAGTTAGTTTTAGTATTTGTCGTGGTAATGAATCTACGGTTTCCATAACTGTAATCGCAATTAAATTAATTGATAATCCTATATATATATATTTTATTAACGTCAATAGTATGTACAGTCATCGTCAGTGAAAATGGACACGTCCAGGTAGTAATTGTAGTGTGTGGTCACAATCTAAGGGAAAGAAACACTACTTATTATTGTGCAATAAATAGTTTAATTTTCCAAGTAAACAAGTAAATTCTTTAAACTTTCTTATTCACTTGTTTATTTCTATTATATGTATGAATCTCGGTTTTTGTATTATATTATTTATTTTTGTTTCTATCTGAAATTAAAAATCAATAACAAATTATATTCTTTGAAAAATACATTAAAGTTTACGAACTTAATTTAAACAAAAACGACATCACAAAATTAATACTGAAGTATTTGTATTAGTTTGAATATAGACCACTCCAAGTTAAAATATTTTATATCATCTGATACATTTATGATTGATTTTATTTTTAGTAACAATTTTTTATTATTTATGTGTTTAGGTATTTTGATTGAATATTGCATTATCATCGGAAATTGTTGCAATTAAAAATTTTGGATTTTTAATTTATTGATAATGTGGTTAAAGTATAATTACAAAATCTGGAAATAACAAAAGAGTATAAGTAAAGTAATATATACAGAGTGTTAATTAAGTACTTGTATAAACTTTAAAGGGTGAATCTTTGACTAATTTTAAGATAAAAATGGTTGGTATCTGAGATACAGGGCGCCCAGAAAAACTATTATATTGGGTTTTTTGCTTATATTTTTGTTAAGTAACATGACAAATGGAGGATTTTCGGTATATTGAGTATATTAATTGCAACAACCTCAACTATTACCTTATTCTTTTGTTTAACGTTAGAGGGCGCCACATACAGTGTTTTTCCTGAATTTAATTAACCATAACTTTTTTGTGTTGCATTGTATGTTATTTTTGACTAGGCAGGCCTATTCTCCATTTTACATACAAAAGGTACTCCTAGTATTTGTCGCTAAAAGCATCCGTTTTGGATAAATACGGGTTTGAAGTTAAACCTGCGTTGGAATTTTTTAGTTGGATTATTTCATTTTATTTTTTTAAATTTATAAGCATTATTAAATTTTATAAATAGTCTATTTTTTCTAATTTTAAAAGTATTAATATACAAGACTTTTATTTTATTTATTTTTGAGATATTTTACATTGAAAAGTACATTTAATTATTATTAGAAATTAAAATTATTTTCTTTTAATTTAAGAATCTTCCTAAGGTGGAGGTGAAAATGAAACTGCCTTTTTATGGTAGTAGTCCCGCAGTTTAACCCATAACAAATGGGAGTTTTCAAGGCGAAAAAAATCACCTTAGGAATATCCTTAAATTAAAAAAAAAATAATTTCAATTTGAAATGTAATTACTGAAACTGGGTAATTATAAACATAAACTTAATTCAAAACAATGAATTTTGACTAAAAAACAGTCTAAATATATTTAAAATATACAGTATTTTTTACACAAAAAATATTACAGTATTTGACTGTATGAACTTTATTAATAAATATTTTGAATTGTTAAATGACAAGCCTATACATTTCAAAAAATGTTTCAATGCCCTTTTTGATTTAATTTTAAAAATATGCTGTACGTGGCATACCTTTCGTTGTTTTTGAAATTAAATATAACTGTTTTAAGTATACCGTGTGTTCAAAAAATAGAAAACCCTTAAACAATTTTCTAATTGTAATGATGTCCACTACTTGATGGCACTGTCAGAAAATGGTTGCACGATTTTGCTTAAATCCTTAATGGTTGGATTCTTAATTCTTATTTAAACAGTTAAAAGTAATTGTTGCCCAGAAAAATTTTTGCAACACTAACCAACAGAAAAACACCAAAAACTTTACTCGGACACGTGTTTCAACAGCTAAGCTGTCATCATCAGCGATACCGATACTAAAATTAAAAACAACGGGAAGCTTAAATATACTATCTGCTTACACGCATCGTTAAACTTAATTGATTCTTAGATAAGCTTAAATAATTCCGAAAATTCCTAATGGACCGTTATCATCATAATTCATAAGCAAATTTCTATTTTTAAAAATTTCTAAACTTTTATAAGAATCAAGTTCGTTTTTATTATATACCCTCTTCATTAATTCATTGTCGCCTACTCTATGGCCATTTTCAAGCATATGCATGGCAACACTGGACCTATCTGTGCGATGATATTTGACATGAGCTACGTGCTCTTTAAAACGAGTTTTAATAGGTTTCTTGGTTTGCCCTATATATACTTGTTTACAGTATTTACAATTAATTTTATATATTCCCGATTTATCACACATCTCTATTGGGTTTATGGATTGCCTAAAAACCAAGAGACCTATTAAAACTCGTTTTAAAGAGCACGGAGCTCATGCCAAATATCATCGCACAGATAGGTCCAGTGTTGCCATGCATATGCTTGAAAATGGCCATAGAGTAGGCGACAATGAATTAATGAAGAGGGTATATAATAAAAACGAACTTGATTCTTATGAAAGTTTAGAAATTTTTAAAAACAGAAATTTGCTTATGAATTATGATGATAACGGTCCATTAGAATTTTTGGAATTATTTAAGCTTATTTAAGAATCAATTAAGTTTAACGATGCGTGATTTTGGTGCAGTTTTTGGGGTTTTTCTGTTGGTTAAATAGACGCTGCAGTTGGTGTTCCTTCTTTTGATGTGCAACACTAGTTTTTCGTTTGAATAAAAATGAAGTGAATTACTGAACTGATTAATTAAATGATATTTTGTGTAGATTACCTTCAATCTTATTGTTTAACAAAGTCTCCCAGATAATTATTGATTTAGAAGATTTATTTTTCTATGAAGCTGATGACAAGAAATATCATATAAAATTTAACAAAAGAAAAAACACCAAGAAAGTGTACCCAAACTTTTGTTTGTTACAGATAGACGCTGCAGTTTAGAGTTCCATTCCTTTGATCATATAAAATATCAACTGCAAGATACGTACCTGTTTTTTTCAGGGAAAAACAAAACATTTTATCATACTTGAAGTTCTTATACGTTTTTAACCATTTCTAAGCGAGCAATTATATTGACCAGAAAATAAATAACGAGTCACACGGAATACCAAGTTCGTTGTCTTCAATGAACTTTTTAACCATTTCTAAATATGGTACTTTTAAAGCGAGCAATTATATTGACCAGAAAATAAATAACGAGTCACACGGAATACCAAGTTCGTTGTCTTCAATGAATATTTAAAAATATTAAAAAAATAAGCATAGAAAAAGGAACTCAAATATTTCAAATAAATTCGGATACTTTTTCTTCTTGTTCTTAGGTTTAAGCCAGTTGTTGCTGGATCAGGAGCCGTTCTTTGTTTTCTATGTAGGTGTTTCCTTCAGCTTCAATTTCATCCAATATCCATTTTTTTTAATCTGGCGTTTTTTTCCTTATGACTGCATTTCCCTGTCCCTGTCTAGTCTGGTGTTTTATGGGAGTTTTAATTTTAGTTGTATCGATGATCAGCATTGTATTGGACAGTGCCATATGTAAGAATAAGTTGGATTATTGTTTTATAAATCTTTACTTTTGATTCTTTCCTAAAAATTTGTTGTGTTAGGCATTTGTATGTCCTCATGTCTTGGTTGACTTGTTCTTTTATTTTTGCTTGGAGATCCACTGAACTTATTTTGACTCCTAGATAGTTTGAAGTTTGTCACTTGTTTAGTCAACTCCTTCCCCCTTATTTCTAATGCTCAAGTTTGTTTGAATCTTTGCCAGCTGAGATCGAACTGATGCAACGCTATCTGAAAGTCATCTTTATTTGCAGCTAATAGTAACTGCATCGCCATCAAAGCATATTATCTTGAAATTCTTGGCCCCCTTTCTATATCATTTTTATGTTGTAAATTCCAATTCTATTCATGATTACTATGAATAGGAATGGATTTAACAAATCAGTTTGTCGGATTCCTTTATTTAACAGTATGTGTACTTTTTGATCATTTTCCGTTAGCTTAATCCTATACCTTGTAACTGTAACGTACACTGCATCTTGTAACTGCGTGTCCCACGACTTTGGACACTATAACATTTTGAAAACTTCCGGTTTTTTCTTATTACCAGTCACTCGACCTCAACTTTTTTTTCTAATGAGACAACCTACATAATCACACATTTTTTGGCAGCCCGTTGAAAAACAAATTCAGCCATATCACACTTGTCATGATTGTTATGTGTAATAATAATAATAATGAAACAGTTAATAATACGTAACATAGGTAATTGAAAAGTACTAATTAAGTAAAAAAGATACCTATGTTAGGTATTTTAATAAAATCATTTATTTATTATGATGCTTTAATTGAAAAAAAAACGGAAGTCTTTTTGAAGTAGATGTAATCATAAATTTTGATAGTTTATATTTGAAATCCCGTTGATGGCTAGATATTGTTGTCGTTTCTCCCCGATAATTTTTGTTGTTAGTTTTAATATGGTGTTGACGGTATAAAATTTGTGTAGTTATTAGAAATTTCAATATCTCCTTTTTGTGATGCTAGCTTTGATAAATATCTTGTATATTAGATATGTTATTTCATTCTGCAAAACTGGTCCTTTACATTTGAGCATTTCATTTGTGATTTTATCTTTTCTTCGAAACTTTTGGTTCTTAAGATGTTTGATGGTTGCTGATATTTCTTCCTTCTCTGCCTGTAGCACTGTATTCAGGTTTATACTGTCCTCTGTTCCATAAGTAATATCTTCGTGGTAGAGGGTTGTAATATAGGTAACCTATTTTTCTTGTCTAATTTTTTGTTTAACTTCTATGTACTTATTACTATCTTATTTTTGAATTTTGATAAATTTTTATATTTTGTTTTGGCATTTACAAAAATCGTGTTCTATGTCTTATGTATACGCTTTCCAGAAATTACAGCGTTTATTTGGTTCTTCAACTTTTTACATCTTTTGTAGTGCTTGGAATTTGCTTTCTTCGGTAAGCTAAGTATGCTTCTCTTTTTGTATTTGCTAACGTTTTTACTCCCATTATATTGTCTCTGTTAATTTTCTTAATTCCTACGGATTCTTTTGCGGACTCCATTAGATTTAAACAACATTATGGAGTTAAGTTTGATTTTATGGCCTGTCCTCTAACTTTCTTTGATGTAGCATTCTTATGCTTTTTGCTAGTACTTTTTTTATCAATTTTTCATATACTTAGTATTTTTTTTTATGATCCTGTAGTAAAATTTACATCAAAAGATTTTATGAATGATTTGATTTTATATGATACAAACAATCTGAAATGAAAAGAAAATGTAAAATGTTTATGTGAAAAATACTTGCAACCAAATATTACTTCAAACTATGCTTTTACAGCTTTACTGTATACACGTACTCTAATATTTTGAAATATGCAAAAAATTTGAGATGACGGTATACTCAGGCAATCATAATTCGGCCGCTTTTTCAGGGTGGGGTAAACGGTAAACGGTATTGGCCACTTAAGCTGCTCTATGTCACATGTTTAATTCTAAAATATGTTATGGTAGGACGGAATTTTATAATTTTTTTTTCTTATACCGAAAAAGAATTCTCTTTCGATCAGCATTAAAATTTCTTTTGTTAGTATCACGATAACATTAATAAAAATGTTTTTATTAACAAGCTGGATAGAACATAGTTGTTGGCCATATTTGTCAAAAAACCAAAAAACTTAATTTATTTTTACAAGCACTGCATTCGGCGACAAGTTGTACACATTAAACCCAATTTGTCTAACAAAATATTGATAAATATAATACAAACCTTTATAAATTTTGGAATTTTTAAATTTAAAGTCGTTCGAAGTCTGATTACACATACTGTTAGTTTTACACTAATATCCGACAAAACACTAATATTTTTGCTGGTGTCAATTAATTGCCTTTTTACTTCATTGATCTTTTCACTCTTCTGGTTGTTATCTCTTTCGTTATTTTAAAATTTTGGAGCCAAAGCTTAATCCTCTTTGATATCCTTTTGCTTAGTCTTTCTTTGATTTGGTTTGGTCTTTGTTTTTAACATTTGTGATTCTTCATCTTTTTTTACTTTTTTAAAGTTGCAGTATCCTCTTTTGCTTTTCTTTCTTTGCATAGATTTTTTGCCATCTAGTAGAAGTTATTACAAAGGTCAACTTTTTGGATTGTAGTTTTCCTTTTCGGTCTTATATTCGATTGAAATATTCACATTTGCGGCATTCTGTAAAATGATCGGCATATTTTTTTTTCAATATTATAGTAATTTGTTTTTTCACAAGTTTTAAAAATTCTGTGTTCAAATTCGGGAGTCAGTTTTTATTGTCATCTTCTTGAAAATCGTAGAATTATTCTTCAAAGTATTTTTTTGTTGTTTTTTCTTTTGAGATGCTTTGGAACTATTCAAATATGTTATAATTTATGAAAGTCTTCATTTTGTATTTTATTTCTATTAATATTTTGTAAAGTATGCATTTCGCATATATTTTTGAAGGCGACAAAAGTTAATGTACGATCACTTCACTCTGCTTCCAGAAACATTTCTATACATTTATTTTCATTTGTGAAATCAATAGTGAACTATCCCATGGGAAAAGTCCACATGCTCTAAAGCCTTACTGTACAATAGCTGGTTGTAAAACTCCTTGTATAGCTTTTTTCAGAACTGCAGTAAATTTTTCTTTGGTGAGTACTTCAAAAGGTGTAATCGCGAAAATTCTACTACTGCATTTTCCAATGGGTGGATGCAATACGTTCCCAATATATTCACAAAAAGACTCTTTTCGTCATCCATCCGCTTTTAGTGCATCTTATTCTCCATCCCTTGGTCACTGATTTAACTATTTCTTGTGGCATTCTTTTATAAGGGTATATTATCATTAGTAGGGGTGTCTCTCCAATTGCAGAGAACGTAAACATTATCATTAAGCTGACTTTTGAATTATTATCAATTTCATAAATGTTGCGAAATGCTCCTGGTGCTAACACCTTCTTATTTTTTGGGGCATAATATGAAGTTAGTTTCGTCACATTTTTGATTCAAATATTTCTCTATAGAAATAAACTATTTTTTCCTTTGCACAACTTGTACCTGGTCTATTATTTTTAAATGGATTTTGTCTAGGTACAGTATCCAAAAATTCTTTAACAGATTCCCGAATTTTTGTTCTCTTTGAGGAAATCCTTTTATGCAAGTTGTTGTTGTCTAATTTTTCAATAAAGCTTCTTTTTCTGTACTTATAATACAGGAGTTGGACCATGGGATATTTTATTAAATTTTGAGCCTAACCAAAATTGTAATTTTGCGGCAGCTTGTCCTATGCCGTTTTCAATAGCATTTTGAATTGCATCCTCCGAATATGCATTAAATTACCCTTTCTGCTTGGCAACTTTTTTTATAAGTATAAGCACAAATTTAATAAATAACAGTTTTTGGTCATCCTAGCCAATAACTGTCACGACGTAAAAAAAAATTGATGCCACCAGAAAATTACATTAGAAACCGTTACTTAAATAAAAAAAAATAAACTTTAAATAATTACATCAAACCAAATTTGAGGATATACTAACATGTTTTAATCAATATAATAGAATTGTAGACTTCTTATGAGATGCACACTAACCTTATCAAAATCAGATGTCTTGCGTTAATTTTATTCAACACTGAACAAAAATGATACCTATACAAGAAAACAAAACATCTACATGTGATGCAACAAAGATGTCAGTATTAAAAAAATATATGCTGTATAGTAGATTCTTGCATGAATTTATTTAAAAATACCATCTAGCTAAAACCTGGTCAATAAATGTACCCTAATGTTTGCAGGTGTTGACTGTAATAAAAAATACGGACACCTAGATCACAATATGATCTCTAAATCTATGGGTACCGTTTGCTTATACAGATAATGTTATTAATCAATCAATCAAGCTTTATTTGTCTTTTTAAAGCACAATAAACTCCGCAAAATGTCGACTTATTTTCTTTTTGTTCTCTAACCACACCACATTCTCCCGTTATACGTTTTTATTATATTCCTCTTCCTTTCTTCTATCCATTTTTTTCAGTTATCTACCTCTTTCATCCAATTTATACTCTCTCAATTCTCTCCTAGTCAAACTTCTCTTCTCACTTCCTCTTGCCTTAATTGTCTACACTAATCTACTATGTGCTCTACAGTATCCCAATTTTCCCCACACATCCTACACATTCTTTCTTCATATTTTCATTTTCCTCATTTCCTAATCTATACCATATGTTTCTCTTTTATGTTCAATCCTCCTGTAATATATGTTGGTAATGTTGTAATTAATTGTTAACCCTTTAGTCGGTAACAGAGACACCGATTTGTTGATGTTGTCCTTAGCGCGTGTATGTACGGTTCTATATTTTGTCATGTCATGTGTACGGGTATTGTGAATAGAATTTATATCATAGTTTATTCTCATTTATGTGTATCTTCCAATCTGCAATACAACAGGTATCTCTTCCACCATTATGTATTTGTATTTTGTGTTATACTTTGTTTCTTTTATTTATTCATCTCTCTTCTTTGTTTTTGGTTGTTCTTTTGTGTTATCTCTTCTTCTATCCTTCTCCCTTCCTCCCTCAATCTTCTTACCTCTTCTGTCACGTAACCCTCTCTTCTATAATATGCTCTTTTCTCTTCTTCTCCATGATTTGTTCTTTGCAATTCTACCTCGTTCTAACTTTCATCTTTATTTTCTATCCTTTCCTCAAATCTTATTGTTGACATCCCTGCTTGTATTCTTATTTTTTTATTTTCATTTCTTTCTCTATCAAATATCCTGGTGTTTCTCTCTCCAATTCTAGCGTCTATCTCTAAAATGTTTTCTGTATCCTCTCCAGTTCTTTCCATTCTTTCCATCCCCAAACCTCCGCTTCGTACATCATCCCAAATAATAGTATAGGTAGAGAATAGTTTTCCTCTCAGCACAGCTTACCCCCAAAGGTTTTACATCTCGAGAAATTAATTGCAAAGCTGAGAAACATTTTCTCTGTCTCTGTCATCCATGAAAATCTTTTACTCATACAATAGCAATTATTTTAATTGTAGAATGTAGAACGTCCCATAGATACAAGTAGTAGATTTTCTATACATGTTAGTGTCTCCTTCAGTCACCAATAGATAGCGTTATGGGTTGGCTTTCCGGTTTCGTCATTGATTGAATATCTCGATTATAGTGTCGTGGTGGATATCGATTCACAATCGATTATATTTCATCAAAGATAGCTGCGTGCTGTAATACCGGAAATAATGTTACCACACGACGGAACAACGCAATAATTTAAAAATTAATTTTTTTTAAGTTTTTAATATTTCATTTGTATAAATATTACTAAGATATACTATTCAGTTTGTTTGAATTAATCTTTAATTTTAAATTGAGTGTTAGGTGTGAAAATAACAGGAAACTAAAGTATTGTAATAATGTAACACGTATCGCCACCTATCGGCAACTTTGGGAAATTCATATGAAAATATAGAATTATCTGGGTCTTATACATTCCGGGGGAGATGATGTATATCTGCTATTACCTACGAATTAATCCATGTAATACACGGACCTTTGATATTGCCTTTAAAAAGTAGATTTTTCAAAATCAGTTTTAACCGTTCTTTTAGGTTTCTCACTGGCTACAATTTAAAAACAGTTTAAATTATACAGGGCGTTTCACTTTCATGAACCTCTTGTCAACTTTGACATTTTAAACAAAAACATTTAATTTTTTATTTTGAATCTACGTTAAAATTATGGTATAAAACTCGTATACACGTATACACGAGTTTTACTAAAAGTGATACTTTTGAGAAATTTATTTTTAAACATTTTTTGAATAAATATCGGCTTTCATATATTTTAGGTTATTATTTTAAATTTCAAACTCAAATTTTATTTACATTTAGGCCTGTAACGACCTAACTGTCCATGGTTTAAAAATATATCTGTAATCGAAAATGATAAATAACTTGATAAAATCAAATGGAACACGTGTATATTTTTTTCCAGGTGGATATAAAATTATTTTAAATAGCGAAAAGAAATATATAAATAAACTGAAAGTGTCAAATACGATAAGAATTCTTAATGATCGTGTCAGCATTCAAAATTTGTTTTTGTCAGATATTGATATGGTGTTGTCGTTGATTGAAATATTGGTAAAGATAGTCAACCGCTTGTATTTGCTTGTATCACGGATGCAATTCACATATGCATGTTGGGTTGCGTTTTTGTTTACTTTTTTCACCTGTACTGAAGCGCTAAGTTATAATGTGTACGATTCTTGAAATAGAATAGTTCAATTTATTCCACCGTTGTAAAAATGGCGCAACATACAATCCGTAAAATTTACTTTTGTCAATACAATGTTGCAACGTTTTCAAATATTTAGTAAACGTATTAACTAGTAATTAAAAGTGACGAATTTTTCATTTATGAATAATACCATTGATGATACATATCTTGGATTTTAATGACAATGTTTTTTTAATAATTTACTAAAATACATGCGAAGCGTTATTTGTTAAAACAGTTTGGTTTGGTCGGTGTTAGATAAATAAGAAACAATTATTTTACAAATTATGCTTTATTTTTTAACTTGAAAATAATAATGTTGACATTTGTTTGTCATTTAATAACTTCGTTAGGAATAAAGTAGAACATACTGGGAGAAATACCACTAGAGTTCAGAAACGCAAAATTATTGGTTTTTGTATCTACTTGTTTTACGTGTTCAGTTGAAAAGGATTTTAAATAAAATTGGTTTTCAAATTTTTCAATTCAAAAGGCAACAAGTTACCGTGTTTTTTAGGAAAGTGGATTCCACTAGACCTTCAAATTTAAATTCACTTGGTAATAAAACCTATTCCTATTACTTCTAAAAATAAAAGTACTAGATTTTAGCTTGAGGTGTGTTGTCTCCCGACGCGGTGCGGATAATACGTGTATAATACACTATTCTTTTCTGTGACGAAATAAATGACGATTTAATATTGAAAAATCATATTACAATAGAATTAGAAAATTATTGAGGGAAATTTGGTGTTAAAAATAGTACTCACTTTTTTTCCCGAGGGAAAAAATAATTTACGAAAAGTGACACTTTGTTATCTGTTAGTAGAGATAAAAGTTAGGATTTTACTCTTTGAAACTGTATTAAAATATCATGGTTTCGAATTAAAATAGTTTAATTAAAGTAAAAATAGCTCATTAATTATAAACATTGTTTCAAAAATTACAATTCCAACTGATCTAAAATAATAGTAATAATTTACAAACAATTTACACATAAATAATAACGTACCTAATACAATGCTATACATAAAACATATCCAAACATTTACACTTATTTATGCAGATAATATTCTTATTTTACGGTGTGGTTTTGTGACATCACTGTAATTATAGCTATTAGAAATATGTTTATTAGCCTCCCACTTTAAGGTTTGATATAGTTTTATTTTAACCAACTGATCGATAATTAACAGTTTATGAGTGTCGCATTCTCTGAACCATGAATTCACACTGCTGTTGAGACATTTTTTTATACGGAGTGCATGTTATGTTGCAATGCAAGCCTAAATTCGCGGGCAGACGGTTGGGCATTATAACCTCCTCTAGCACGAATCATTGAAAAAGCATTTTCTAGAGGATCTTGATTTATTCGTGACGTTAAAAAATACAAAGTTCCTTCTCCCTTTAAGTCCTCCCACAGACTTAAAATTGAATTTATAGTCCATTGGAAACCTGCGATACAGTACATATTTTTCTTTCTACACCGTTCTCATAAAACTTGATGGAATTGAAGTATTGTACAGAACGTTTCAACGTTTCGCATGGCATGTCTTTAAAAACTGAAAGACCACGCTTGTAGGGATTCGGATCATTTACTGAAAAACTATTTAAACAGTCAAAAATGTTGTTAATTGTTTTAAAAAGATGCAGTATCTAACGCCGTATTACTTGTTAATTGACCCGTCATCACAGCACTGCTAATTGCTGCAGATACAGAATTGCTAAATACCTGAGCGGCGTATTTAACACGCATCTTTTGAAAATTTGATGGGTTAATATGTTTGTCCGTAATTTTTAACATGGATCTTGCTACACTGCTACACTGATCAATATAAAAAGTGTTGACAAAATCGGTCCACTGAATTTTTTTATTGTTGACGACTATTTCCAGTTTGCTGTTCATGACATTGTTCCTTAAGCTTTTTAGTAAATGAGGAGGATCATACGCTACATATATTTTGTTATTGTCGATTTGAATTGTTGGATTTTCTTTTGTGGCGCCTAGACAAGATAGAGCACTTCTGTTATTAGATATAAGTACACCTAAAGTTGATATTGAAACAAATGTATTACGAGGAGTCTTCCGGATTATCGTTTATGAGTCACATTCCTTATCGGCTTAGTCAGAAATTCTACAATTGCATACTTTTAGCAACACCTTTAGTAAATGAGAAGGCTTGTTATAATATTGTTTAGATGCAAACAGTTGAGTACGTTAGATTGTAATATAAGAAAATTCAACATTCGTTCCAACATAAAAAGGGATAGCGTTTCTATGTTAAAAAATTTTAATTTCAATGACCAAAATTTAGAAATTTACTTGCGTAAGCCTAATAGATTTTAAAACATTTTCAACAGATAAACGATGTTAATGTAATAAATATATGAGTATGGAATTTTCAAAAGTATTTAAAGAAATTGTTTTTTTGGGAGAACGTTTTTCAACGATTTCTTTACGAAATTAATACTTTTAAATCTGCAGGTTTTTTTTCATAATAATAAACTTTATTCACATGTGTATGTATACAATCTTTGTACATATATGTGTTTGTCATGATGGTATAACCATTGTTATAACCTTACGTAAGAAAGATACAAATAAATATTATTACATTGAACAATTAACAGACAATAGAAAAAATATATAACAAAGGACACACATTTAATTAGTACGTCGACAAAAATCAATAAATTCTTGTATATTACAGTTTTCTATTTCACATTTATCGGCAATACTGTTCTGTAAATTCTACAATACAATTGACGTATTTTCTTAGCACAAAGCGATACTACCGACCTCTGATGTTTAGAACAAATTTCGGGGTCGCATAATCCCGTAAGGTTGACTATCTTTACCAATATTTCAATCAACGGTGTTGTACATGGTAAGGATAGAATTTGTTTTTAAGTAAGGGGTCTTCAAAGTTCCAACGTTATCTGCTACTTGTCGTATTCAAAGATAAGGTTCTCAACCGCTGATAACGATAACGATGTCAAATTGCATATCCTCTTCAGTACAAACATGTTTCCTATTATTTTTTTCGTAGTTGACAATTGTAGTTTAGTTGGAACTTGGGGATATCGTTGTAGTTCCTAATCATCTGCTTTATAATATTATGAGCTGCCAATAAACAACTTTCATTCTAATAATAATAATAAATCGTTCTAACTGATTCTGTTATCGAAAATTCACTCATCATTACTAAAAATACAAAGATACAATAAAATTATAATAGATTGGACAATTACTAACACAACCGTGACAACAATAAATTTTTAACGTTTGCATTTCATCGCCTACTTAATTTTTCGATGATAATTTTTGATAAAAACCAGTTTCACGGCTAACAGTGGATTTTTGGTAGACAAATATAATAGCAAAATTATAGAGAATTTAATTCTACATTGAGCTGGTAAAATATACAGGGTGTTCCATTTGATTTTATTAAGTTTTTCTTCATTTTCGATTACAAAGTTTGTCATTTTTCTTCATACTTTGTATAACCAATGTCAACTTTTAAATTATCGATAGTTTGAGTCGTTACCGCCCTAAGTATGAATAAAATTTGAATTTTACGTTTCAAATAATAACCTAATAAACTTGAAATATCTGAAGGCCGATAGTAAGATAGTAAGACTAATATACATAAAGACAGCATAGCTTTTTTATGTAGACTCTGAATAAAAAATATATATGTTTTTATTTAAAATGTCAAAGTTAACAGGTGGTCCCCAAGAATGGGACACCCTGTATAATTGAAAATATTTTTTAAATTGAAGCCGTTTGAGGAACCTAAAATAATGGTCAAATCTGATATTGAAAAAATCTACTTTTTAATTGCGAGTAATTAGTTAAGTTAAATAGTATACTAGCGGATAATAACAAACACGTTTTTTATATTTTATTTTAAAGTTTCATGGCTTATTTACATACATTCAAAATGAGAAAATTCATAGACACAACTGTAACACAATTCCATTGTAGCACTGGGGCAATATTGTAAAAAATACTGTATAAAATAGCATCGGTTTACAGAGACCGATAACATATGGGAAAAGTTTTAATTAAAAGCAATTGTTAAAGCTTAAGGGTAATCGGATGAAGCGATGTTTTCTCGTAACAAAACAACTCTACAATTGTCTCCATAAAATTGCTATGCGGTAATCGTAACACCTTCTAAGTATACTTGGTTAAACTCATTTAAAACATATATCAGCATGTATGCCGAATAATCAAATACAATGCAATATCAGACGCTATTATATTCAAAGTTCGAATACAAATTGGATTTATGCAATGTGTAGTAACCGCTTTCGCATTATTATTCGTATTATACCTTCATATAATAGAGAATCCACTAATCAATACATGCACAAGGAGCGTATTATTTCCATGCGAATTTAATGTTCATTTCCAGGATGTTGAATTGTAATCCAGGTTCCTAAGAAATTAAGAAAATTACTAATTGGACGATCGGACTGTTGAGCATCGTCAGCGCGCAAATGCAAATATTTAGAAATGAATAAAAACGTTTGCTGTAGAAGAAAGTACGGAAAAGCGAGAAATTGGAAATGTATATTCTTTATCAGCACGGAAGTCCTTTGCTTTTCAATTTGCCTTATTGATTTTTTACATTTTCAAAGGAAACATTCAATGCACAAAGGTTTTTCTTGTAAACGAATAATTCACTTGCTGTTGGCATTTCTGGGACTTCTATTATTTATTTATCAATTTTTTTAAATTTTCTTATTGCTTTATAGTCTTTACTTAATATCTTATTTAATTAAGCGATTTCAAAAAAAAAGAATTAAATAGAGACAACTTTATGCATTTTTATCAAGTTATTCGATTTTTTGTAAATTGCGTGTAAAGCATAAACTGTAGATAAAAATTACTTTTATAATATTATTCCCGTCTCTTTGTGAAATACAAATGCTATTTTAGAGGAAGTGTGGATGTAAAAATGTAAGATTCATTTTTATTCGTTTCTCGAGCTTCTCATTTAAGAATTGGTTGATTTAGATTACCGGCTCGTACGTTAAGCTTATGCAAATGTATACTTGGTTTCTATTATTTGTGTTTTTTAATGCATTTTAACAATTTATAGATTTAAGAGCATTAGTCCAAATAGAAATTTATCACTTCGTTTGCGAATAATAGAAATGTAAAACAATATAAAGAAATGTTAATGTTATTTTTTTGTTTTTTGGATCTCTACCTAATATATTAATATCATTGATTATAAACTTCGGAAAGATAAGCAAGCTTTAATGTTTTTTTATAACTACATTTCCCACAAGCAACGGATGCCCCTTTCACCCTCGTTCACCAAACTGTTAGTTTGTAAAGTGCTGCCACGAATTCAAAAATCACAATACACAATAAAAATAAAAAAGTGCACTCAACTAATTTATTTTGCCACGAATTTATTTTTAAACTTCAATAAAACAACAATTTAATTTGTAAAAAATAAAATTTATTTGCATCAAACAAGTTATGATAAAAACATCATTTTAATGTATTTCCATGTAATTGTGGTTATTATTTACACAAACAATTTATTCGCTTCCGATTCAGTTGGAAAAGATGAATTTACTAAATTTTTTTTTAATTGAGAAGGACGTCTTCGGCTGTAATTTGCTTAGATGCGCAAGGTAATTCTAAAAAGAAAAAATAACATAAATTCGCTGATAAAAGATATGCTGAGTCAATTGTATTTAATTTTGAATATTCTTTCTAAATTTATTTACACACAAAACTTTTAGTACCTTCTAATGACAACTTTGAATGTTCTAATAACAAATAACAAAAAAGTTGTTAAAGGGTTTTTCAATTTTCCTAGAAACTCATTTGATCGCTATATACGTACGCTACATGAATACATAAGCACAATGTTTATCTCATCGATTTGGAATTAGAAAAAACAATAGTAATTTGCTTCTTTCTCAAATCTTACAGGCATTGAATTTTTACTTAATAATTTACGTTTATTGTTTATAATAATTTTGGAGGGTAAAAAGTTTTTCACATAGTAACTTATTTCCTAAAGTGTCAATATCCACAACCGCTGTACCAATTTTTCCACAATACAATTTTTTTGCTACTCTCTTATACGTTTTATATTTTTTGTAGGAAATTTAAAAAAAACTTATGTCTACCGCGTCTACGCTGTTCTTTTTATTATTTGTGCAAATGACTTATTCATATTTACTCATTGTCACAAAAATTACGGTAACTAATTTTATAACCAATGCAGCATCTTGTAACAATGCAGTAACTTTGAAGCTCAAACCACTTTCATATTCTTATTCAAGAAACGCGCATCGAGACAGATACGCTGAAACTGATATAAAATAAAAAAGGGGGAAACAGAGAAATCTCGTCGCGGTTCGACGGTAGAGCCATCTACGTTTTGTCGTACTTTTGTTTCGTATTTTGTTCATATGGATGCGCATCTTTCCGAAGTTTATAATCAATGCTTATATGATTTAATGATGATAAATATTTTAGACTAGTGAACTTCCTTTTAAATTGCCTTAGCTATGTATAAATGCATAATAAAAAGTTTTCAAGCCCAATTGAACTGGAACCTTAAGTGTGTAAACATTGTAGAAGGTAAATAAGAACATCAAATTTAACAGCACAGCCATTGCATGACTACATATAAAAGACCGCTCTAAGCGCTAGTAACGACAATATAACAAACAAAATAATGGAAAAACAGATAATCAGGACAGAGAATATTAAATATTGCTTAACCTTAGATGTCCTCTAAATTCATAAGCCATAATACAGCTTCATCCGTTAAATTATGAATATTTACAAACCCTCCTTTAAACTTTGTTAATGAACAATCCTTCACAATATGTGCAACCGTTTATTGTTGGTTTCAACAGTCACAATTGGGAATAGAAATTGCAGCCCATTTAAACAACACAGAGTTGCACTTTGAATGAATGAAACTCTATGAAACAACTTCTGATAATCTGCAGATAACAGGGTATCAACATCAATCCCATCTAAAACCATTTATAAATATGTTGAACAGCAAGGAACTTAAGTTAGACCCTTGAGGCACACCAAACGTAACTAAGTATTCTTGTGGTATTCTTGCGGTCGGTTTTATAAACACGAAAAAAATACCTTTAATAATGACTGGGATATACTAAACTTGATAATTTATTCAGTAATATACTGTGGTTAAGTTTGTCGAAGGTCTTCGAGAAATCTGTATAGATAACATCGGTCTGAGTATTATTGTCAAGATTTTTCGCAAAAGTCTGGGTTTTAAAAGATTGGCAGTACAGTGCCCTTTCATAAAGTCATGATGAATATCAAAAGCTTTTGCATGATTACATATAATCGCGCTATGGTAAACTTATAAAACTGCAGACGATTGCCTTTTTTGTGCACAAGACAGATCTTTGAAGTTTCCTAACTCATCTGTAACGATTTTTTCGCAAAAATTGTGTTTAGGTACTAACGACAAAAATAGCTAATTATAGACTAAGAAAGTTTGTAAGTATTAAAGTTATATGATTGATTTTTTTTTGCTTTAAAGTATTACGGAACATTTAGTTTATTGTGTTTTAAAAACTTGACTGCTACTTCAGAATGCGTACACACTGCTCATTTATTTGTTTTAAAGTTTTTTTACTTATGTGTACAATATTTTTTGTATTATAACTAGGATATCATATGTCGGTAACATACTACATTTGCCTAGGATGTTCAAAGTAATCGAGAAACATGTGTTAAATGAATGAAGCACAAAAGCGTAACGTACTTTGTCTTTTGTTATCTAGAAGGAGTGAAATAATATAGCAGCAGCACTGCTCCTGGAGACAAATACATTGATATTTTCTCAAAATTAAAGTTTAGATACGTATTAAATATTGCTTTAATATTTTTGATTTTGCTGCCTTCAGAGGGTTAATTAAAAGATAAAGAGTATGTTTATCTCATTATAGAGTTTCTTTTGTTTTCATAGTTACAGTATCACGGTAAAACAATGAGAAATATTGGCAATACATATTTAACTAAAATTTTGATTAATTAAAAAATATATTTACAAATATTTCGCTGTACCAAGGTACCTAATGCCACTAATGTGTCTTTAAAAGTCAGGGCGTAAACTTCTAAAAGCTAAAATTTTAAGAAAAAACTTTGGTATACTAACAACATATTGCACTGGAAAGTTATTTATTAATAAATAAAAAAAATCATTTTAAAATTGTATGTATGTTAAAAGTTTTCATTTGAATGAAAAATAAAATTAAATTTAATTTGTAGTTAAGAGTTTTCTAAAAAGCCAGTCTATATTTTGTTAACAATAATTAATTAACCATTTGAATAAATAAAATTAACCAAAGAATTTAATTTGTACAAAAAAAATATTTTCGTTTGATTAAAATGAAAAAAGTTGTCTAGTAAGTAAGTTTGAGCTGTGGCGACAATGAAAAGTGTTGGCTGAACGCTAAGTAAAAGTGTTATCAAACTTAATTTTTGTGAATCAAAACAAAAATGTTATATGGAATAATTTTTCAAATTTTAGTGATGCAAGGTTAAAGAGAGCGGCAAGACAATCTTAATGTGAAAAGATAAGTGAGAAGAAAGATTTAAAAGTTACGTTTTTGGTACTTCTATTTATAATTTTGACAAATAACTCTAAGATGTTTTCAAATTTTGACTTTTTTTGCTAATGCCATCTATTGATACACACTGAAATATAATTCCTCATCTTTATTTAATTGTTAGTCTAGAATGAATTTAATTTCTAGATGAGATTTCTTTTCTCTTTTTCTTTAAGAAGAACGTATTCCAATATGCTCACATTTCTTAGAATTTACTAAAATTATGATCACTTGCGATGACATAACTGTCATTGTGGAAATCAAAATTTATATCATAAATTTTTAATTTTTTAGCAGCGCATTATCTAAATGTTATTTTTATTTCTTAAACCATTCTTCCTGTTTACATTAAACCCAACACTTATTATCTCTTGTTTTGATTAGAAGTTATGGAAGACGGAGTTATATCAGAGTTTTGAAATTACACCTGTAGTAGTTTCCGAGAAAGTTAAGTTTAAATATAATAATACCATGAATGAGGCACTTTCGGTTATACCGGAAGTTACGTCCTTCTTGTTTATTTTAAAGGGAAACTACTATTTCTTACTTTATTTTAGAATTCTGCGGGAAAATTTTAGATAGAATTTGTATACCATATATTATTGGAATAAGAAGGTTTATATTTTGAAACTTTAACCAATAGAAAACAAAGGCTTGCAAATTAATCTTTAACGTTAACTTTATTGACCCTACAGAGTGTTCTAAAGTCAGAAATACCCCGTATTTTATATTGTTTTAGAAGTACTTTTTTTATGCAAATTTGTAATTATATTTGTATAGTTATCGTTTTACTGTAAATAAATTAAACTAAGTAGGCCGGTTGGTTGTCATGCCTTGTTTATTAACACATCTATTGTCAAAAAAACATAGTCAAAAAACAATAGGTGTACAAATAAACAAGCCATTGCCAGCAACCGGCCTATTTAATTTATTGCAGTAACGCAATAATTACACAAACACCAAATAAAATTAAAACGGTTTACATTTAGGTATATGCCAATATTAGAAAACATAATAATAAAATACAGGGTATTCTATTTAAAATAGGCAACTTATAAATGATTTAAATTGGGAATGTTGGCTTCTGAGTTAGCTGTGCAGTTGGAACGAATTTTACGATGATGTCGAACACTTTGCAACCATTATTTTGGACGATAAAAAATATTTTACATTATCTAACTCTGAGATAAGAGGGAATGATGGATTCTATACCAAGCATTTTAATGCTGCTCCTGATAATCTGAGATTTAAAAAAGGCCAAATTTGAATATAAAATACTGGTATGGTGCACAATTCTCCGGCAGGTGCTTTGCAGCCATATGTAGGACATGTCAGAGGAGAAGCCGTCACTGCTGGTCTTTATATTCAAAGATGTTTGCCTAAATTGTTAAGATTTGTAAACGATCATCACAATAATGATGAAATCATGTGCTGGCCTGATCTAGCATTTTGTCACTATGCCAGGCAAACTAGAGATTGATTGGAAGTCAATAATTTCCGTTTATACCCAAAGAAGATAATCCACCTAAACAGAAACGAAGAACAATTAAGAAGGAGAATTTACCTAAAGATTGGGAAAATCAATTTTAATACCATCTAATCACTTATGAGACACTTGCGGAGAAAACTACGACAGATTGAAGACTATGGGCCGCTAGCTGCATTATAATATATTTTTATTTTTGAGAAATGATGTTCATCGTTAAATGTTTACATAGTTTAAGTAAAGTCAAAAGTTTGAACAAATTGTGTTCATTTGGTTTTTGTCTCAAAAATTATGTTACATACGTTATATGAAAATTTTACGTTGGGGTGTATGCAGTATGGTCCTTTGACCGATGCCTTCTTCGACACCAAAATCTGGGTCATCACTCAACGGAGGCTCTTCGATATCAAAATCAATTATTAATCCAGTCTTATATGGTGTTGATAAATAACAGTTCTTGTGAAGCTGTCATCGATATACGGCAAATAAGTTTAGTATTTAAGTGTTGGTTTTTATTAATTGTATGGTAAGATCATCGTCATCTTTCTAACGCGATTTTTATGCATGTATGCAACATTATTTTAATTACGATTTACATTTTTAACATATCAAATAAACATCAGATTTACGCTTTGTGAACTGAAAAGCCTTTGTAGTCGACGAATCCTTGGTATATTTTTGTAGTACTAATTTAAACGTTTAATGTGTGCATGCTACACAAAGTCGGGCTGTTTAATTTGGGTAATATATTTCGATATTATATTAAATCGTATATCGTGTGTCGCTACGTGTAGTCATTTAACTTTACGTCAGACGCAATACATTGGTTACGTTTGTATCAATTTAAAATTCATACTTTCAGGCTGTGATTGATGTATTAGCTGTGATAATTTGTATATTGTTGTGCCTCTCGTTATTTTAAATTTGTTGTTGTGTAGTCTTACTTTGGTAAGTCATATCAGAATACATTCTCTAGTACTTCTTTTACAAGTTGGATTGTTTTACTTACCTTGAGACTTACTGCTTAAGGTAAGGTCTCTGTAGGTGGCGCCTGCTGTCACTTTAGAACGTTCTTTGGTTCTTCGGGTAAATTTTTAATCTAACCTCAATATTCTTCAGTTTTATTTCAAATTACAAGCGTAAGTACTATGATCTTCAACATTCGTGAGAGTTTGCACTAATCTCGCACCATCTCTTTGGTTTCTACATTTACCGAAGTTTTCAAGTAGTTGTATTAATAATTCGTGGATAACTTGATTTTTTCAAAAAGCACTACCTAATTTTTTTATGTGCCGTTGAACGTGGAATTTCATAAACATTCTAATGATAAGGTTGTAAGTATCTAACTGTTACGGATTTTTGCGGATTTTTTTTTAATTAAAAAAAAAGATTACTAACTTATGTAACAAAAATAGGAATCTGACCTGACACTGTCTTGATGAATCACCCGCAACACCGAGTGGCATAACACCAGAACTGGTTGAAATTTTTTCGTTTACCAAAAACCTTCCACTTTGATAAAGGGTCCAGGAGTTGTTACGTGCATTCACGTTTACTTTTAAAGATGTTAAGCAATTTAAGTAGTTACGGTAAGGTATTAAATTTTAAGACATAAATATAAACAGAATTGAACACTTAACTGAAACGATAGGATACTGCTTATCAGCATTGTTTTGAAATTCCAGCTCTTTGACTCCATGAAAATGTAAATATTTTAAAACGGTTGATTATTTACCCATTGCTGTATTCTCAAAAACTTGCATCAGACATACGTGGTTTAATGCGTCACACTATACTTAAAGAAACACAAACAAACATATGTTTACCAAAATTACTATTTGGTCTTTCAATAATTACTTTCACCGTGAAAATCTAACAATACAATCCTTCGGGGTCACATAGCAGCTTTTTGTGCGTTGCACACTAGGGATAATTGTATTACCATTCCACAGATGTAAAAATACCGGGTGAATCAAAGTTAAATATTTAGTTTTAACAAAGAAATACGTACATTAAATTTGTTTAATGCAATAGGGTGGATTAATAAAAGACAAAACAAAAGTTACAACGTAACACAATCATCGTGTTTGTAAATATTAAAACAGAGATTATTGTTAGTTTGCATACTAAGCTTACGGATCTTGAAACACTTTCTAACGATTGCTTGCTATTATTCGGTTTAAGGTATTTATTACTTCATCTGTATTGTACAGTTTTGTGCTACCGCCGCTAATTCTAACTGTGTTAATAAAATAATGTATGAAGCAAAATTTGTTCAATTTTAGGTCCCATTGTACAAAGTATGCTGGCGTTGTATTCTCTGAAAGGAGGATGCTTCACGGTTTTTTCGAGAAAATTTCCAGCTTGCTTGGAAATTTTTAAAGCTGTTAGTGGTGTACACTGAATTTCATATTCACACTATTATTGCAAATAAAATTTGCAAAGGACTGAATTTAATTGCAAAATGTGAAAATATAAATGCACAGATTTAGTACATTACTTTTATTTATCTTATTTACGAGCTTAATTAGAACCAGTAATTAAGAATCAAAATTTTAAAAATTGAAGGATTTAATACATAATTAAAATATTAAGGGAGCTCTTGAAATAAACCTTTATTTCCGAAAAATGATTTTTCTTTGGAAGTGGTAGTTTTCTTACGGTTTTGAATGGTAGGTTTCTTATGGTTTTGAATGGTAGTTTTGCAACTTAGGTATCAATAGAACAATAGAACCTAAAATAAAGTGATCTGTTTTGTAATAATTTCATTCAATTAGTTCTTATCCTTTTCTTTTTATTTTTTAATCTTTTGAATATATTTGGTTAAAACTTATTACAAGTTTACATTTAAATACTTTTAATAATTGTAGTTGGTTAATTCGGTGGATTTTGGCCTATTATTTAAAACTAGTCAATGTTAACCCATTTCTTTATGAACCAATAACTTTTTCCCCACTTTTGTGTACATTAATATATGCCAATAAATCTAAATATGATTTAAAACAAAATAATTAATCGATTCCGTACAGTATTTTTGTGAAAGCCACAAATGGATACAAAAGAAACCACTTTAGAAATTCAACAGCTATTTATATAATACGTTGTTAAATGCATACCGTAAATTACCAATTAAACATTGAAATCACCAAAGGTTGAAACCCAGCCGTAACCACGACTAACCCCAAGTAAGCAAGGAAATGAAAATGGTGTGTTGAATTTTGTATTTACATTTTATTGGTTTACGATTTACATTTTTGTTAATCTATAATACAATACTTTCAACTTTTTTTACAACCATGATAAATATTACATTATGGAATTAAATAAAAATATTAATGGGATTCACTTTTTCTTGGTAAATACTAGAATGAATCAATAAAGCATTTAGGAGAAAACCCCACACCCTGGTGAATTAAATTCACAATATTTTTAAAATAATTAACTATTGATTTGTATAATCAAAAACTTAGTTAAATTTTTTAAACGAATAGAAATTCTAATTTTTTTTCATTTTTTATTAAAATGGGGAGCTTTTCGCAAAATAATACGGCCACTTTACAAAAATCAAGAAATAATAAATTTAGTAAGTACAGTATGTAGCATTAATAATGGCGCGCTTGAACGTGTGTTATTGTGTTAATCAATCTAAAAATCCGATTATTAAAGCATACAAGGGATGACTTAGACGGCATTCGAATTCACTAGCAAAATGTATTCCTTTTTATTTTTCTGTAGTAAGCAATCAAAGGGGAACAACTAATACAAAATATAAACATTTCCTGCGTTTAATCACGCCGTTATTAATGGTCCATACTGGAAGACCGGTCATCTAAAGTTTGATTTTTTAGTCTATTTTTTATGTAATTGTTGAGCGCAACCCATTGATAGTGTGGTAATTTCAAATGCAAAAAGCTTGCGGATTAAAAAACTATTAAAAAAATTAAAATAATACATTTTAACATAATTAAAAATGTAGCAATTACGACTACACTAATACTAGTACAAGTACCTTTTGTAAGTTTATCTGGATGTTGGTGAACACGTAAATATGATTGCAAAACGAACCACCACGGTCCCAGAAAAAATGATACATATTTAGTGTGCTGAAAAGCAGTTTATTTTAAGTAAAGTTAAATACTGATCAGCCCATAGCGATGCAGCGGTGAACAGTGGACGTGATTGTAGAACCCCGTGCGTTGGTGAGTGTTACTATAATTAGCTATTAATTACTACACGTCTCTTGATTTTGTCTCCTGTCTTGAACTCCACGATGATTTCTTCTTTTTCAAATCTCAATACTCAAGAAACATTCAGCAGAACTTAAAATAAATTTCTGATAACTCGCCAAACACGTTATCGGCAAAAAGTACATTTAAAAAATCTCTACTAGCATCACTCAATGATTTTCGATGATTTTGTATGTCGTTTTTCGTTCTGGTATTAACTTCTGTATGTTTTGCTTTTAAAATTCTAATTTTCTACAAAAGCATTGTTAAAGGTAGAACTTTACAAATCTTACCATCTTCCAATGCATGTGTGATTTCTAATTCAAATTTGTAGATTTATTTTGTTTCCCAAAAATAATTTTGTCACAGTTATTCATCTTAAAACTTCCGATTGGGTTTCTCTTCTGAAAGTTAAGAAAGGGCAGAAAATATTCTACAGTAATGACTAAAACTCATGGTTACGACACGTCGATAATCATACATTCAAATAAGGTCAAAAAAGTGGTAAATTTCGGAACGGAAGCGAATAAGCTGGAAATTATAAACACGTTTATTTCGGAATTCTAAAGACTGGGAATATAATCTCGTGTATGCGTATCAAGATATTTAAGGCCAAAAGTCGTTTTTTTTTCAATTACTTTTTATGGCAAATACGTGAATCAATGTTGTTATAAAACTTGTGGTTACGAAATTACCGAAAACGTAGAAGAATGTAAATAATTTTAAGACTATAATCAATCAATTTCTCGATAAGCTCAAAGAACTCAAAGCGTTAGATTCCACACAACCACTATGAATTGTTCCAAATTGAATCTATAGTTACACAAACTGTAGGAAATGAAAGTATTAACTGCCACAGAGCAAAAACTTTTGGTTTAGGTTAATGGAAAAAATTACTGGATTAACAATTTAATGAAATAAAATTGAAATCTTACAATAAACTTCTTCCAATTTTTACAGTTAACATATCAGTCAAGGTAAAGTTTGTTATAGATTCATTGCTTCTCTTTCAATGAATAACTGTAAATAATTATTATCTTGAAAAATATTTGCAATATGAATTAAGTCTATACTCAATATCACAATTTGATAATGGTGGATTTCTTCTACATGGAATAAAAATGAGAATTCACTTCATAATTTTAAACAATCAAACACTAGATTTTTCAAAATTCATCCAAAAATTCAACAAACTGCTACCATTTTAGATTGAGTATCTTTTAGTGCAGAAAAAACAAAGGTTTCTAATTATTAAATGTACAATTACTCTACACTACCTACGGGCCCAATTGTAGAAATTTTGATTTCCTTGTCCGCGAAACGAATTTCTGCAGATTCTGATGAGGCTTCAATGCCCTCACTCCTAAAGCATGCTGTTATACCAGAATGGTGTTCTGCATCTAGTTGCAAGTATGGCTTAAGAGATGTTACAGAGCTATGTACCTAGTTGGGTCACTGCAGTTGATCTAGTCAAAGATTTGTGACTCTTATTCTCTTGACATTCAATCGAGCCTCAGTCTTGTCTATTTTGACATTTCGTTCTTGGCAATTAGGCATTTATACCGTACCTTACTTGCTGGTTTATTCCACGAAAGATTCATTGTCAGGAACAGTCTGTCTGTAGTAATATGTTCACCTCGTTTTGAGAGCATTTTCTGTAGTAATCTGAAGTGGAATAATATCAGTTAAATTTGACTAGAAGATTTTTCAACATTAGGTATCTGACTAGGCATAAATTTGGCGTGACTCGATTGGAGATTAACCACTTGCTGTCGCTTAATCTTTGAACACTTACTTCATTCTCTCTCCATGCCAGTTCGCGTCCAGCACTTTGATAAAACTTTTTCTACAATTCATCTAGTTTCTCTTCATCCCCAAAACTAATTACTTTTGAGTATTCTTTGTTTGCCAGGGCTGCCAAAGAAATTTTCTTTTTTGTAGTATCAAATTGTAATTTACATCGATTAACATCCTTTGCTTCTTTAAACACTAGATTCGAATACAATATTAAACTTCTTACAATATAGCCTCTGGACCAATTTAACGCACTCACGACTGTTTCCTTGTACTCTTTCCCATCATGTTGACGCATGTTAAATGCATAATCTTTCAAAATTTTACTTATCTGTTTGATGCTTAGTGTTGTAGTATCGTTTACGAGGTAAGACCTTTCCTTGCAAAAAGACTCTTAATTGTTTCCAAACTGACTCGTGGAACTTGTTCGTATTGGTAGGGATGTTGTTCTTCAAAGCTCCATCTGTTGCTTTTTTTACCGTCCTTACGTCTTGAAGTTATACTTAAAAACGTAAGTAATTGAATTTTAATTCGAAACAAATTGACTGTTGACACCGTTGTTATCGAAATAATCAGACCAAAGCCTTATCGATCAAAAACCCATAAAATTTGAGTCGTCGTATTCGGTGAATTCTCATGACGAATGTCCATCTTGACTATGAAATTTCCGACTTAAGAATTTCTTAAAATTTTATAGCAAACCGGGATATTACTTATGAGAATGTTCCTCATAAAATTTGAGCAAATGACTTACTATTTTTTTAATAGCAACCAATCACACAAGAATTACGCCATAATTTGAGTGAGACGCTAAAATATCGATAATTTGGCGTCTCACTGAAATTATCGATGCCAAAATTTAAAGTTCAAAATGTAATAAGTTTTTTTTTTATTTTTTGTCAAGCCTGGGAAATTTGGAAAATTTTCTAACAAAATATAGTTCGTGATCGTAATGCATACCAGATAATTTTGAGTAAATGGTCTAGTTGTGCATGATACAACAATATTGTGTGCTTTAGGGCAATTATTGTTGGATCAGGTACCTGTGAAACATTTACTCAAAATTATCGATAACATTACGATCACTTAACATAGTACTACTAACTACACCACAACGATCAGGATTTTTTTAGATTCACCGTTAACCATCTTGTTTTCTCATATTAATTAAAAAATCTTTCATCATCATAACCAGCTTCGTTAGATTTATGTATTAAAACAGGTAAGTATTTCTCCAAAATAGGACTCCTTCTTTGTGGAGGTAGGAAGGACAAACAACTCAAAAGGTTGTGATTGCCGACGTTTCGCCCCACATTATGAGGGCTTTGTTAAGGCTTACACAAGTATGAGTTAGACGTCGATTTAATGAACTTTATAACCATCAAAAAATTGATGATTACGTCAATTTTAAAAATTTTTAAAAACGTGACAAAATTGTAAATATATATAACACTTATAAAACACAAACACGACTTATTAACAACGAACGACATTAATACAATGAGGGGCAAAACGTCGGCAATCACAGCCTTTTGAGTTGTTTGTCCTTCCTACCTCCATAAAGAAGGGGTCCTAAAAGACCATTTTATTTAAGCATTAAAACCATTTTTTTCCGAAAATTATAGTAGCAGAGTATAATTTTTCTGCATTAAGAGTATTTTGTTTTCTTAAATTATAATAAACGTAAATAAATATTAAAAATCATAATCCAGGTCTAAATTTATTTTTGATTGGCTGTACATTTAATAAAATATTTCAGTTTATTTCATTCACATTAATTAATTTTATATTCAAATTTAGACAAGCTTTAATCTTCTTATTGAATTTTCTCACATTTTAACGTTATGAATATTACAAACAACTATCAAATTTGACTAATAGTTTTATCTTAAAACTTTATCGCTAGAACTCACCTAGGGCAACAGCTACCGTGTTGGGAGAAAAAAATTGGTAAAGTGTTAAATTGTTAAGTAGTAAATTTTAAAGTAATGCTTTGCTGTAATTACAAATATTACTTATTTAACAAAAATGTTTAATAAGTATACATACCATATGATATAAGAACTATAATTATTTATTAATGGAGTTAAATTATAATTCTGATATCTATCATTAAGTGCATTGTTGTCGTTGTACAAACGAATATTAGGCTAATAAAAAAACCTATAATTTTGAACAATTATAATTACTTCACGTACACATTATTTCCCGAGTAAAACGGTAAAACTTTTTAAAAGTAATCAAAATTATTAAGTTGACATTTTAGTTAAGGAGTAAAAATTCTTTTAAAACATGGATATAAAGAATGTAATTAATAATTTTAGTTTTTTATACAAAAAATTTTTACCTATAAAGTGAATCTGTAATAGAAAAGTTAGTTACTAAAGGGACTGTTGATGTATAGTTATATAAAACGTCCTATAGAAGCAATGGTTTACATCGATATTACACCACTTCATTAAACCAATATACGAGGTAGGCTGAAGAATAATTTGCACAAGACAAGACAAATGAAAACCTTGTAATAATTATGATTTAATTTGCAAAAACTTTTAACGAATCAACTTTTAAAAACATGAATTTTTACAGACTGATTTTTAGGATAAGTAATAAATTAAATACTAACAATAAATTTGTATATATTAACTGTAGGGCTAATGTGTGAATGTGAAAATACTTTAATTTAGTGACAAATGTATTAATTTGGAGCCGCTTAAAATTGTTGATTATGAATTTTAAGAACATAATAATTTAAACAATTTCAGCTGTTTAATAAGGGTATGCGATTTAAATATCAACAGAGAATCATTCATATACCTGTTACGGTTCAAATTTCTCAAACTCGAACGTTTGTGCTGATTTACACCAAAAGATGGGAATTTAAAAATAAAAATTGACCTGTTTGAGAAAAATTGCATAAAAATAAGGATAACAATTTAATGAATTTTATTCTATACTTTACACTCACACTGTATAGACTAATATTAACGTATGGCAGCAAGTCGTGGGTACTGACAAAGCAACCAAAAGGGAAGATTTAAGCAGTCAAAATGAGGTACCTAAGAAAAATAAAAAGTATTACAAGAAAAGATAAATTACGAAGCAGAAACATAAGAAAGGAACTGGAAGTAGAAAGTACACTAAAATTTATAGAGACAAAGCAACTGTCGTGGTGGGGTCGTCTTGTAAGAATAAACGATAAAGCACCAGTAAAGCAGAAAAGAATAATGAAAAACAGAAAAAGAAGAAGACCAAGAAAAACAAAGAATGGAGAAGTTGGAAGAATACTAAAAGAAAAGAAAAACATGGAAAGAAGCAGATGAGATGGCGTGTAATAAGAAAGAATGGAAGAAATTTGTAAATTTAAATGTATAATAATAATATGTAATGTAATATTTATATCCTACACCAAAAGGTAGAAGGATAATCTATTTTTTTATACATTCACGGTTTTTTATAATTGAATGTCAATATTTAAGGGAGCGATTTTTGGGTATATTTCAAGAAGAAAACATCATATGAACGCATGTCCTAAACGTCTTGGCTTTTGACGTACAAGATAGAAAGTTTTCAAAGTAAATAATTTATTATTAATATCTCTAATACTATTTAATATATTTTAATGAATTTTGGCGTACATGTACTATGTATCAAGAGGTATTTTTAATTTTATTTTTGAAATTGCCAATCATTTTCTAAGCAAACTTGATTCCTCGGTTTTCGTCTAAAAAAATAAAACTTAATTTTTTGCATGGTGATATTGTCATATTAACGATATTGTTATGATCATGCACAAAACCGGTTTTTATTTTTTAAGCAAAACCGTGAATCGAAGTAAAAAAAAATTAAAGGATTAAATTTGCTTAGAAATGATTGGGGATTTTAAGAATAATTTTTATTTTAAGAGAAATCAGTGGCGTACCATTAATGTATGTCTGCCAAAATAGGCTGGTCCAAATGAATTCTATTAAAAAATACTTCTAGATACATAGTACATCGATGTTAAATTTCATTAAAATATCTAAAGTGGTATTACAGACATTAATAATAAATGATTTATTTTACTTTACCACCCTGACGTTTAGGACATACGTGCATATGAAGTTTTCTTCTTAAAATGGGCTAAAAAATCACTCATTTAAATATTGACATTCAATTATAAAATACCCTGTATATACTTATTTGATTTATTTCTTTCTTCTGTCATGCATTATGTTTTTTTTTAATCCCTACACTGTCTGATGCTTAATGAGAATAGTGAAGTACCGATGCATAATTACTATGTGTAATTTTTAGCTAAATGTATATATATATATATACCATGCCTTGCATTTATAAATGAGATCTCCAATGGTGGTCCTCAAATTTAAATCACGTATACATAGATAGGAATCACTCATCAATTACAATGAGCATGTTTGTAACCGTAAATTGCTAGTTAAAAATTAGAACAGCAATTGAAAGAAATTAAAATGTAAATAAAAAAAGTGATTTAATACCAGTAGTAAAAGTTGTGATCACAATTTATTAGTAGTACTTGTAAAAAAATTATAGAAAATAACGATTTAATTGAGCGCAATTGATCTAGAACATCGTTTAATTTTGTTTAGTCATCCCAATTTATTCGAAAGAACTGCAACTCTACGTATTAGGTAGGTATAAAAATTAATTTTTTTTTAAATTTAGTGGCTTGTTAAGTATCTTCTATACACGAATCCTTGCGGGGAAACCTTTCACCGACTTTGACACTACCGGCTTTTTGTGCGATGGAGAGCTTTAACTTGCACAACATTCATTTTCTTTCAACGCACATGTCGTTTGAAACTCTCCGATCGTCACATTTCTAAAAAAATACTACTAGAAGGTTTATCTAACAAATTGATCTTTTTTCTTAGACCGTTATATCGCATCACACTTCGGTGCAGCTTCTGTTTTAGATGTCAGCATTGATTAGTTACACGATTGCGGTTAGATACACTCCATTAAGTATTTTCATTTAATTTTCTTATTCAAATAGACCTGTGGCCGTTTATAAAAATTTTTCCGTAAAAAGTGGGCACTACCTGTAATTTTGGATTACAAAATACTCGACACTTAAATCATCTACGGGTTTCCTGCTGTTTTCTTTAAATAGATTACCAAGTGTAATTATCTGTAGAAGAAGAGCTATTGTTTAAATTGACATAAATAATAGACGCTGAGAATAGATACAAAGCTACGCAATTACATTAATAGGAGGTGAAGGCAATTTATTTTTAAGCTATTCGTAATGTATAGCTTTATCCGTTTTTGTTTAGCCATAGAGGTTGCGAAAAAGTTAGTTATATTGTCTTAATAATTAATTAAAATGTAATCAATGATTTAGTATTAGCAAAAATATTGAAAATTTAATGAGTCGGTATTGTTAAAGAATTAGTTAAACATTTAATTGTATTTTGTTAATTTCTACCTGCACTCGGGTAGTGCCATATACCGAGCAATCATTTCTGATTACTTCGTGAGCAAAAACTAGTATTACAAAAGATTTAAAGATAATAAATGTCCTGTCGGCAAATAAAATTTCAAACACTAACGCAGATTTTTAAAATCTTTACAGCACCTGCTGTTTCAAAACGAAGTGTACGCAAGGATACAAAAAAATGTCTATACCTAAACTTGCCCTTGAGACTTTTTGTTTCGTCTGTACCAGATTTACCGTATTTGTGGCGTATGATTTCAACTTATCCGAGCATACTCTTCACGTTCTAATGTTTAAATTGTCCTTGAATCCAGAGAATGTGACTTTAAAGCCATTTGGGATGAACGTAGCAGGTATTAAACCCTGCAAACCCGGTGGTCTTAGATGATAATTGATCAACAAAGTTACATAAACGAGCGACAATAAACCTTATTAACTTTACGAATATGGACATAAACTTGTAAATTTTTTATTCCTTATTTCTAACAGTTATTGTCAGGTCAACTTCTAAAATTATCCAAATAAAATTTAACTAAGCCGTTACCAATACAGGCACAGGTATGGGATACACAACATTCCACTCTTTATTTATTGGTAATTAACCAAAAAATAACAAACATCGCTTAAGTGGTATTAGGAAAAATTCTATATTGTTGAGTTTACGTTCAATGTCGCAAGATGTTTTGTACACTAATTAACCATGATAAATATATTTGGTTTTTTTTTCTAACAGGCACTTACAACATACTTAACAATTCAATAACTTTTAATAACGTCTGAAGCAACAAGCCTATAAAAATACCCGGTGAAAACAAGATTTCATGTGTTACGTTATAAAATTGTGTTTGCTTTTTTTAATTTTATTCAAATAGACAATTGTATTAAAAATGTAAAAAATGCTTTTTGTTGGTAAATTTATATTGGTTGCGGTTGTGCCAAACACAGCTAACTTTATACGATCTCAAACTAAATGAAATCAATCAACGTAAATACTGTTTAAATTTAAAATTTGCTTGACCAATATTCTTGAAGACATTGTTGAAACTATAAATATTACGTGACATTATCGTATTTCGTTAATTACTCATCGGGTCAAAAAATAAATAAAACAAAAGTTCTGTATAATTAAATCACAAATAATTTGTACTTAACCCTCTAAGGCATGAATATGTAGCGGTTTAAAAAAAATATTTGGTGCTTAATTTCTACTTAAAATACTATTAAGTTAAAGAGCCAATGCCAAGTTTTTTCGAAATTTTTAAAGTTAAGGTATGTTGTAAATAAGCAACAACATGCAATAAAGGACGTATTTCTAGAGAAAGCAAAGTTTGCAAAGGTATTCAGCAATCCTTGTCTTGAAAGCCACTGTTGCTTTTTAGGAACCTTTAAAGCTGTACAGTCTCTTCCGTACAATAGCCACGCTTCGACTACCATCAAGTCAAGAAGGCGATAGATGAAGCGCTGGTACCATTTTTTTGACCTGATATTGGTTTAGTACAAGGCGATGAGTGAATCTAGCAGGTCCACCCCTCCCATGAAAATGGATGGGCACGGGACATCGATATATTTCTTCTCCTTTCTATTCCAGCGTTGCACGGTTCCTACAGGTTGGGCAGCAGCAAAGGTACTCAACAGAACAACTACTCTGTTGTCGTACAACTTTACAGACCGCAGTGACACTCCGTCGACAGTGATGATTTTTTCTTCAACGTTTTGTCGTCGACTACAGGGCATTTCTGCAGTCGATTTGGCCGAACAGTCCCCAGACTGTGGATGCTTTTCTTATCTAAAGCGAGTTGAAGGTCAATGCTTGTGAACCAATTGTCGTAGTAAATTTTGTGGTGTTGGTTTTCCGGAAGAACAGAAGAGAGTCTGAGAACCACATTCCCACTGGCTCCGATGTCAGGCATTCCATCCAGAGCGGAAATCGTTCCAGTGTATACCTCTAGATTATTTACGATACCCTTCGAGACACAGAGAACAAATATTTTGTATCCCCATTTTTTTGGTTTTTTTGGATTGTACTGTTTCAAGGAACTGTGACCTTTGAAGTGTACTACTTGTTTATCAACGCATATCATTTTATCTATGACGACGGCTTTCAGCTCGTTGACTATCCCGTCAAGAAAAGGGCAAATTTTAAACAGTTTGTCGTACCCTGGCTGATCTGGGGGAACCATCTTTTGGTTGTTGTTGCAGTGTAGGTTATGCTTTCTCAGCGATTTACTGGCATGACATCCTCAACGGAACTCACGCGGCAGTCTAGATTCCAATACATTCTGGCTGCAGGCAATCCTAATACTGACATGTCCAAACAGATACCAATGAACTGCTCAAGTTCTTCCTTCGTCACACCAACTAGCTTGTTTGAGTTCTTCTGAGTAGAGTATTCGTTCGTTTCTGTAACTAGCAACTCCAAAAGTTCTTTTGTCAAGAACTTTTGAAAGTACTCGAACGGAGTTTCTACATCTTGTACTAGGGGAAGAGAACCTTTCCAGGCTGGTACAGCAGGAATCGTTCTCGAGTTTTTCCATTGAACGGGTTGTTTCTTATTCCTCTGCGGCGTAGCTGCTTTCGATTCCGATTTACTCGAATCATCGGAGCTGCTACATCCAGATTCACACATGCTTATCGCCATTCTACAAAGACGAAAAGTAGACTATAGCAAAAAAATTACCACATAATGCTTTATCCGTACATACACGTACACACATGCACAGACACCTTGATACAACTGAACAGAACTATACATTCTAAACAACTAAAACAGTTTGTATTTATTTATTTTCATTTACGACATGTTCTGTATCATTTTTATACACCAAATGTTATGCTCAACATACAGAAATTTATTCTGGAAATTATGACTTTACTGCATTTATTTATTCGTATGGTACATAATACAAATATTGTATTGTGATGTAAGTGTTATGTATGGTGCCCCAGAAGATGAATATAAACCTGTATGGTGTGGTGATGAAACCGTGTGCAATAGTGGATTGGTTCGCCTTGGCAAAGCATTTACGTCAAGGTTTAGGAAAACCACTAAAACCTAAACATGCCAACTCATACCCACCCTAGTATTCACATATAATAATATTAATTAAGTGTGTAAACATTATAGAAGGTAAATAAGAACATAAAATATAACAGCACAGCCATTGCATGACGACATATAATGGACCGGTCCAAGCGCCGGTCACGACAATGACGAAAAAATAGTAGGTTAAAGAAATAGCAAAACAAAATAATGGAAAAACAGATAATCAAGACAAGAATACAAAACATTGCTAAACTTCAGATGTCCTTCAGATTTGTAAGCCATTTATTTAATCGTATGGTACATTTTAAATATTGTATTGTGATGTAAGTGTTATGTATGGTGCCCCAGAAGATCAGTATAAACCTGTACAGTGTGGTGACGAAACCGTGTACAATTGTGGATTGGTTCGTCTTGGCAAAGCATTTACTTCAAGGTTTAGAAAAACCACTAAAACCTAAACATGCCAACCCTTACGTACTCTAGTATTCACATGTAATAATATTAATTAAGTGTGTAATGTGATTGTGTTTTGTGAAATTGTGTCGTACATTTTTTCTTAATTATCCAGAAGGGTCTTGATGACCAGGTCCGGAAACCAAAGTGGTGATTCTCAGGAACAACATGTTTTCTTGTTGACCATGAAGTACTGTAAGGTACTGATCACCTTCCATATTTTATATTTGCACCAAAACCCCTAAAAACACACACGAAAAAAACTCTAAAGAAAATTGGCGTACGTTTTGACGTTTAATTCCGAAAATTAAGCCATAATATTGCTTCATCCGTTAAGTTATGAATGTTTGGAAACCCTTCTTTAAACTTCGTTAATTGACAATTCTCTACAATATGTGTAACGGTCTCTGGTTCGATTCCACAATCACAATTTTGATTAGAAATCGCATCCCATTTGAACAACATAGAGTTGCATTTTGAATAGCCTGTTCTTATGCGATTTACTTTGGACCAAATTTTTTTTTTTGATCAAAGCCCGAGACTTCTATTGTTGGATCATCAATGAGATGTTTATTGAAAACATCAACTCCAGACCATAATTTTTTCCGCTCTTTAACTTTAGAAAAGCCGTACTTAAGTAGTCTTGCAACCAAATAGGACTTCGAGATTTAAGTCTTTTAGCAGGAAGGTTGTCAATGTCATTCCAAATTGGTAACTTTATGTTAATTTGGCATTTATCTCATTCTAGTTTTAAGGCAGCTTTTGGTCGAATGTTTGATGGAGTAATATTACAACGAACAGGAAACCAATCGAGAGGAGTAGATTTAATGGTTCCACTAATTATACGCATATTGCAATTCAAGTGGGCATCTATTTTTTTTGTATGATAACTATTTAACCAGATAGGAGCACAATATTCTGCTGTAGAATAAACTAATGCTAATGCAGCTGGACGAAGTGTCTTTGCATCTGCTCCCCAAGTTGTTCTAGCTAATTTTTAAATGATAGTGTTGCTTATTTGCAACAGTTTGTATTTCTCTACAATTTTTTAATGTAAATGTATTTTAAATCCATGAAAACATAATGAAAATCTTAAACTAACCTGGAATCAAAAGATATTTTTTGGTACTTCAAAATACAGAAAAATTATTGAATATTTAAAGGTTCATAAGGCCAAGCTGCCGATCCCATCAGGCTTGCCTTCTCTGAATAATAAAGCACTGATTACGCAATACCAAAGCCACGTCATACGAAATACGGACGGCTATTGTCTATGCTTTGCCGTAACAACATGCAGTGACGGATTTGAAGTGATGGTTTAGACTTATATTTATAAATGTATATTATGTTGCCTTTATGCACCAGTATGCAGTAGAGGGTTAAGAAAAAATGTGTGCAAAAAATATTTTTGTTAGTATTCCAAAATCCAATCAAATCATTGGTATTATGGAAAGCATGTATATACAGGGTGTTCAAACTAAAGGTTACGAACAAAACCGAAAAACACGTCAACTTTAATAAGAAGGTGGACCCAATTTGGTCACCCCTTTAAAAATCTTAATAGAGACTACGTGGTCTGGTTTTATTTGTTTGGAAGCTTAGCTCATTGCTTGTACCCTAAGTGTGGTTCAATTGACTTTGTAGTGTAGCGTTTGAATAATACAGAGTGCTCTATTAAAATATGTGTAAGTTGCGTAATTGGAGTGATTTTCAATCGCTGAAGATGAAAATTCAGAGGAACTTTTAATCTGTAAAACATTCTTCAAATTTTGGGTTTGACTTGTTTAAGTGAAATACATTTTATAGTGTTTGATGATTAAAAAGCAAGACCAAAATAAACAAGTTGAAAATGCAAGGCATTGTCGCAACGAACTTCGTATTATCCAAATATGGAGAGAATGGCAAAGTTATAATTAGCGGCAATAGACCGTCATTGCTAACTTTCTATTATCCAAATATGTGCCACACATTGATTTTGGACATATTTGGATTTTTGAAATAAACTTAATTTCCCGAGGGCATCGGGTATCTGTGGCCCTGATTTTATGGGGGATAGGATATTTCAACTCAGCTATGCCAGAGGAGTCTAAACATATGCCACACATTGATTTTGGACGTATTTGAAATTTTAATTTTTTCGACGGAATATCGCGGGGGCTCGGCGTCCCCGTTGCCCGATTTTAATGCACATCAAAACTTAAGCTTTGGACACCAAGCTGAATCGATTGATGTATCACACAATGATGTCCGACCATTAGAAAGGCCTCGGACGGACGCACACACGGACGACAAATCGATTTCATAAACGAACGAAGTTCGTTGAAAAATTAGGCAGAACCAACACTCATCAAATTAATTTGACAAATGTGAAACACCGCTATTAGACAAACTGATTTTATCAAATAAATTTGACTGAAGCAAGAATTTGACGTTTGATTTGAACAATGATAGATGCAAAACCCGTTTAAATATCATCCCTCACAAAGAGGTAAGCCCCCTTTTAACAATTTTGTTTCGGAAATGTGTGAAATAGTTCTTTCTGTTCGATCTTACATGCGATGTTTTTTTAATGTGTCTCAAGTACTCTTCACTTATAGGGTGTAATCAAAGACTTAGTAGTGCAGAAAAATCAGACCACATTTATTCTATTCTCATTACCACATGCTTCCTTGAACTCATCTGATTTATTGGAAATTCTTTTCAGCCCACTTACATATAATGGTATAGCCTCATATTATTTAATATATCCTGGGCTATGCGCCTGCATTTGTTATCTAGTCTTTGCTGCAAATCTTTTACAGACACCGGTGGAGTGGGATGGATAAAAGTTTTTAGATATCTCTACAAAAAACAGCCAAACGGGTTCAGATAGGATGAATGAGCTGGCCACTTAACATGACGTCGCCATCCAATCCATTGACCAGGAAAACGTTTGTCCAAGAATTGTCTTACGGCTTCACCATAGTGTTCTGAAGCAAATGCGTTAAATGTGGGATGTAGAAATTAGTGAAAACATTATTATTTAAATTTTCTGAAAGTCAGGAAGGTGCTACAATACAGTCGCCATACAGTTCAACCAAACATTTGTTTTTTCAAGTCGCTGGGTGTATAGTTCTCTATGAATCTGTAGAGATTTTTATCATTTCAAATACAGAAGTTGTGTTTGACAACTGCAGCATTTAAATAAAAAGTACTTTTGTCTGAGAAACTGATATTATGCGACAAATTTGGATTTCTGATTAGATGCTCGTTAATTTCTTCACAAAACTGTCGCTCCTATCTCCATCATCTTCAGTAACCTTATGAACGAGTTTTAGTTGTAAGAGTGATACGTATGATATTGCAAGATAGAGTGCCTACTAGATTTTATTACTCTCACAGCAGCAGATGCTTGTCGAATACTTTTGCCTTTGATTTATTACAAAATGAGTTTTTACTGGCTTGTTGCGGTTATGCCTACGAATTGCCACTAATTTACGTATTTTATTATTGAGTTTAAAATTCGTTGAAAAAACATGAAAATAATATAGTTTTTAGACTGAGCATATGTATCTGTTTTTACCTCGTTTTCTCGAAGTAAATGACGTGAGCTCTTGAGTCTGTTTTTGTTGAACAAATGCTTGACTAAAATTCGAAATGCTCGAAAAGAAGAAAAATAAAAATGCATCGAAAAAATAGTTCAAATAAAAATTATAAATAGTAAAATTTCCAACAACTTTCCTTTCATAACCTTTTTGTACAATTCATATTATTGGAGATACTGTTAAAACAATTAGTCACATAATTGTCATATTTCAGCAGTTACTTATCGGATAAAAAAATTGTTTTAACAAAACTTGTGTGTAATGACCTTGCAACTTATTTGAGGAATCAAACCATGTAGATCCTCTGGATTGAACTTTTCTACCAAACTTAAGCAAGAGGCACGCTAGTATTGTGGAGTAACTAAAATTCCACGAATTTGGAGTATATGGTGTTAATAATATTATGAAAATATTTTGAATTCTCTATCCTGATTATCTATTTTTCCATTATTTTGCGCTTGAACCGGTCCATTATACGTCGTCATGCAATGGTTGTTATATTGTTATATTTTATGTTCTTATTTACCTTCTACAATGTTTACACACTTAATTAATATGATTACATACTTATTTATTCGTATGGTAAATATATTATTATTATTACATATAAATGCTGAGGTAGGTAAGGGTTGGCATGTTTATGTTTTAATGGTTCTCCTAAACCTTAAAGTAATTGCTTTGTTCAGACGAACAAATCTACAACTACACAGGGTTTTGTCACTACACTATACAGGTTTATACTGATTTTCTGGGGGACCATACATAACACTTACATCTCAACAATAATAAAAATGTACCATACGAATAAATAAATGGAAATGACGATAATTTTAATTTTTAAAAAGTTAATTGCGACATCTAGTGTTGCCTCGTGCTATCGTAATATTATCGCCCAAATAGTACTCTACTAAAGCAACTTAGACGACATATATGTAAACAGTCACAAAACTTGATCCATTGATTATTAATGCTAACTAAGCTTGTTTTTAATAAGGTATCCGATATATTTTGGAACTTACAAGTTTTAATGTTAATCAATATAGATTTGATACATTTTGCTGAAAGTTTATTTTCAAATTCAAGTGGCTATGATTTTTGAAGAAAGTTTATTCATACTAAAACACAAGCATTTGAATATGCTAAAAATGTCTTCTTTTCTCTTACCCCACTATAACGTCTGGAAGTAATATTCCCATGCAAAATTTGTTAAACATTTGATACCAAATGCTTAAAAATTACTACAAAAAAGTTTTAAGTATTACATATGACCGTTTTGACTATTTTTTTTAGCATGAAGTAATTTGATACTAAACAAGCTTGTTTCCAAGATTACAGCCTCCTGGATATTAAAACCTAGGCACAATAAAGTGACATTGTCTATTTTATATCAGAATATGTCAAATGCATTTGAAATAAAATAAATAACTAAAAATTTCAGAAATTATATATGCTATCTCATTTTAGTTTACAATCGCTATAATTGGTTTTTAATTAACTTATGTAATTATTTGCTTACACTGTGTCAAAGATAACGAGAATGATAATAGATAGAACTCCGGTTAAATGGAAAAAAGGTTGTGTAATTAGGTAGTGACCAATAAAATGATGATGTGTTTTTTTGGTTTTCAGATATTTGAAAAAAAAAGAATTTTTGAATTTTCTATTTTGTTTTTTTTTGACGTTATTATAAATGTTAGAGCAAAAATATAAACAATTGCGTCATTGCAACTTGTTACGGGCTTTAACATGGCAAAGTCAGTTTTTCAATCTGACGTTTCGTATTTCTATTATAATTTCCGAGATCTCTATAGTGAAAATTCTTATCTCGGACACAGTTTATATTGAATTAAAAAATTGGTTAATTTTGTATTTAAATGATGTATTCTGGTTTTCCTTTTTTTCCCGCCATTAAAACTTCTAGATATTCTCTTGTATATTGATTGTATGCTTACGTTTTACAAAAAACTGTATTTATTTTTAATTGGTCAATTTACATGTAATTCATTATTATTTTAGATAGAATTTTTATTCACCCAATCAGAAAACATTTCAATTACTTGTATATCAAAAACTAAACTCTAAAGGCACATTACTTCAAGAAGATTTTTTGTATATTTTTGGATTTTTTATAGACCATATCAGTTTGTAATACCAGAAATACATCATATCCCCCGGAATGCAGAACGTCCCATAGATACAAGCAGTAGATTCTATATACGTGTTATGTTTCCTTCAGTTACCAATAGATGGCGTCTTGCGTTGGATTTCTGGTTTTGTCGTTGATTGAATATCGCGAAATTATGTTACCACACGTTGAAACAACGCAATAATTTAAAAATTTATTTTTTATTTTTTTATAAGTTTTATGTACTATTTTGTTATACTATTTAGTTTGTTTGAATTAATCTTTAATTTTAAATTGAGTGTTATGTGTAAAAATAACAGGAAACTAAAATATTATAATAATGTAACACGTATCGCCACCTATCGGCAACTTTGAGAAGTTTATATGCCAATATAGAATAATCTGGGCGTTATACATTCCGGGGGAGATGATGTATTTCTGGTAATACGTATTCATTAACTACCCTGTATAAAAAAGCTTTTAATGTTTTTTTTAAATTTTACTATTTTTGAGTTGTTTAAACATTATTTTTAAGATATAAAGATAAAAAACAATTATTACAATGCGTTACTTTGGGCTCTATAATTCTGCTTACAATTAATCTTCTGATTTTATCCATTAGTATATATTAGAAATAAATAGCCATTTAAAACATTAGTGTGTCAGGTTGCATAAATCGTAATGGGTCGTTCATAGGGCGTTAACAATTTGTTACCCAATCAGTGGATTTAAAACTTGGATTTTAACCAATCAGACGGACAGTCAGTTAACAATAGATTTAACTAGCGTTTATGCAATCGGGCATATTATGGTTTTTAGTTAGCAGTTTGTTTTTCAACGTTACTAGAACGTTTGCCTTTACTTTAAATTATATTATATACAGTGTAATCGTAAAATTTGGAACAAAATTTATAGTTATTAAGAAATTGCGATTATTAAATAAGATAATTATCACGGAGATCACAAATCTTGTTAAGATTTGTTCACTTTCGACTACGTCATATAAGAATACTAAGGTTTACATTATTTACGTCTTCTTTCAAGGTCTGTCATCTGTTTGCTTTTTAAAATGACTGAAGTTGAGATACTATTTGACAATAGAGCATAGCTACTAGCAAAGATTATTAACCTGACGAACCTTGGCCAAAGTTCTGATTTTATCCGTGGCAGAAACGTAATACAACCAAATTCTGTTCTTAGATGTGGCTAGACTTAGAAACTGTTATACAAGCATCCGTGAAGTTAGCACCTCATTTCTCAAAACTTTTAATTTTAGAGGTTGGATTGTTGTCACTTTGTTCCACTTAGTTCCAGAGTTTTGAGTTGGCACCTCTTTTTTAAAAAATCTAAAGTTTTGATACTGTTTTACATTGTTCTGAACATTGTTCCAAAGAACAAATCCATAACTGAATATATAAGCTCAAAAATTAAAAACAAAATTTTTGAGCTGACACACCTTTTATCAAAAATCTAAAACTTTGATACTGTTCTATATTGTTCAAATTGTTCTGAAAATTGTTCTAAAACAACAAATCCATAACTGAAATTGTAGGTTCACCTGTTAAAAAACAATTTTTCAGCTACATCACTTGTTGAATGTGGAAAAATTGTATCCTGTTCTAGATTGTTTTAGTTATTTATAACTCAAACTATAATATAATCCACAATTCTGTTTATAAGCTTACAAATTAAAAAAATAGACTGGCACCCCTCTTTTCAAAAACCTAAAATTTTGATGCTGTTAAACATGGGTGTAGTTGTTCTATTTCCAAAAGAACAAATTCATAACTCATATTATATATTGATTTGATTGATGAAAACAATTTTTAAGTTGGCACCCCTTATTTTAAACATGATAAATTTCGATACTGTGACCTTTATGATTTCAGAAGATAATTCATTGTAAATTTTGTTTTTCCTGAAATATTCAGGAGAACAGTAACTAAAAGTAACTTTTTTTCAAATTGAATGCCCTAATTTGATTGTAGTATTGGACTTACCAAATGAACCAATTCAGAACAAAAAAAAGAATTTGTAAGCTTATAGTTAATCTTATGGAATTGTCCTTTGGAACAAGATTATTTATTTGGAACAATGCTTAGAACAACTAAAACAATGTAGAATAGTATTGAAATTTTAGGTTTCTTAAAAAGAGGTACCAGCTGAAAAACTGTGTGTTCAGTTTGTGAGCTTATAATTTGAGTTAAGGATTTGTTCTATTAGAACAATGTTTAGAACAACTAGAACAATATCCAAATTTTCCACATTTCAAAAAGGGATATTTAATTCAAAAATTGTTTTTTGAGTTATGAGTCTATAATTTCAGTTATGGATTCGTTCTTTTGAAACAATGTTGAACAGTATCAAAAGGAGTCCTAACTCATTTTTTTTTAATTTGTGAGCTTATACACTGAATTATGGGTTTGTTCTTTCGGGACAATGCTAAGAACAACTAGAACAATGTAGAACACTTTCGAAAATTGAGATTAAAAAAAAAGATGTGCCAACTCAAAAATTGTTTTCTTAACTTGTGAGTCTAGAATTTCAGTTATGGATTTGCCATTTTGGAACAATGATAAGAACAACTAGAACAATATAAGACAGTATTGAATTTTTCGATATTTGCAAAAAGGGGTGCCCACTGAAAAAGTATTTTTTTTTGTTTTATTCGACAACTCAAATAGTACCAAGTGAGAACAATCAGTAACAACTTTAGAATTAAAAATGTTAATAAATAAGATGCTAACTTCACGGACGAGTTATGTAATGCCCTAAATAAATAAATGAATTTTAAAAAAGTTTTTATCAAGCAGACGAATCAAGATAATTTTCTTATTTAAAAAAACAAATGTAAGAAGCAAAACGCATGTTTGTTATCGGTTATTTGTATTCAAATTATACAGTTGAACAAATAATTTAAATTGATGGCAATTCAATAAAGACGTTTTCTTGCGCATTCTAAATAACACGAGTATGTTTTTCAAAGAACATTCTGAATAAACTCTTGAATTTTTCATGGTGGCACAATCAATAACTGCTTTCACGGTTGGACCAAGCTTACTTAGTGTTATGGTTACAGTTGATATTGTCCCCTTCACAACGTGGAAACGCTTAGAAATCGCGCATCAACACAATTTCTTTCACCAAAACAATTTATCGTAAACATATAACGGTACAATAGCAAAAAGCATAATAAAAGACGATGTTGTCAATGCATTTTTTTAACAGAATACCGGAAAAGCAAAATTTAACAATATGTTAATTAATTTATAATTTCTCTCAGTAATACTTTATGAACAACATCACTTGATATTAATCTCAACATAACTTTTGACAGTTTCATATTTACAAAGTTGCTTAAAGTTTTTAACACTTTTATAAATGCGCGTCTATTCCGAAAAAAGAATAGTTAATTCTAAACTAATGGCATTAATAGTCTTTTGAATTTTTTTAAAAAGGATATTACCTCGCCGCAGGTATAAATCATTCGTAAGGATTATTTGGTAAAAAATGTAGTTGCGTTGATTTTCTATACCGAACAAGTTTAGTTCTATCTGGAATAAAATAATGATTTATACATTCAAGATTCCTTGCGGTTCAGGATTAATATTATTTAAGCAATGTTCTGAGAATGGCGGCCGTGTAATTATATCCGTCGGTACAGAATACCTGGCTGGATGACTTTTAACGCAATTTCCAAGTGGCATATCTCTGATATGGGTCGAGGGAAATGCCTTTTGTTCGGGACCTGCCATCAAATGTGGATGTACTTTACAGAGAGACTACGTAAAGTTGACTGCCGGTTATTTATTTCTCTTTCTTACCCGATAATTACCATCAAAACGATTTTGACAACGAATATTTGTAATTGATTATGAAAAAAAAAGGTGCTGGGGAATTTGTGTGAGTACGTGGATTTTTTGTTGCAGATTTTAATTTTTTCGGCAAGGTGCAAATAACTATGGCCTTAAGGTTTGCTTTACCTTCGCAAACTCGTGCGGTTCCAATTATTTCAGGTAATCCACTTGTAGTAGTGACGCTGCATCAGTTTGATGTGAGTTATGCAGAGGGATGCAATACCTCTCTTGTTTACCTGTACCGAGTACAGCAAGGGCGATAAAAAGTCGTTTCTTTCGGTGGTCAGGTTCGTTAGACAAAGATATAGACTCGTATAAATATAAATAATGATAATAATGGACTTGCAATAAAATTTCGAAAACTTTTTTATTGAGACCACAAAAAATACCACAACAAATCTGGTTGAAGTATTTTAAGATACAAACCATAAATAAAAACTTTTTAACTTTACAAAGAATACATGCGTCGTAAATTCGGTGCGTTGTATTATAACGTTAATACAATTAACTCCTGCACAAATTGATTGGTCTTACGAAAGGCATTTGAAAATTGCGAATTTTAGCAGGATGTATAATTAGTAATCTTTTAATATCATTTGTCGGTATTTTTTTACTGGTTTCTCGCTACAAACACTCATAAACTAAATTCTTAGCAATATCGGCTGTAAAGTTAAAAAAAAACTATTTAATTAACATAGAAATCTAATCCTTCTATGCATCTGTTTGGGTTGAGCTTGTAAAAGATCAAAACGAGTTTTCTCTATGAATTGCTCACATTAATGTAATTAATATTCTTTTTTTCTAAGTATTAATTGGATTAAAATTTTCTCCGCAGCGTACAATAGATGAACTTCGAAAACGAAATGTAAATTAAGAAATACCGAAGACTTTAAGAAGTTAATAGCTCGAAATGTCGCAATAACTTAAATACACGAGTTCAATAAATATTTTCCATAATAGAAAATTATTTATTTTGTGTCATTACGAAACACAAACTTGTTTATTAAATACAGATGATGTATGTAGTAGTATAAGTAGTTGTATAGTTTATAAAAACGCACACACCTTCAGGTATAATCATTACGAACATTTCTGATTCTAGTAATGACAAAAATAGTTATGCTTTAATATAATTTTTAAACGTAGGTGTTGATATATTTCTTAAGCGAGTTATTTAATTTCTTTGAGCTTTAAGCGACGAATAAAACCCAATTATAATCTACAAACTTTCGTTCTCTTTTTTTTGTTAAATGTGCACGTAATACTTAATTGTTAAAATTGAAGGCGAAAAATTTATTGTCGTAGAAAACAAAATCAAAAAATAGAACGGATTTTGATCAAATGTTCATATCAACTAATGTGTTGGTGTTTCGTAATTCAGATGTAACAACAATGTACTTCCCCAATTATTTTTATTTTTAATTCCATCAACACCATGTTCCTTTTGAACATATGTGACCCATAATTTTATAATTTTTAGTAAATGTGATTTGTTGTACTGATAGGGTTAGTTATTCTGTAATACAAATCAAAAGTAATAGGAATGATCTTTTTAAATATTAGAAATTGTGAAACGTAGAAGCAAGAACTGAATTTTTGAATGTAATTGATTTATTCTTCGTTGAGGAGGAGCACCAAAAACCACTATGTCGTTTTTTCAGGCAACGTTTCGTGCAGCAGAATGTGCACTATTTCAGGCCTTTAAAAAAAAAATGGTCCGCCACTTGAATAAGTATAAAAAACACATGGATATTAAATAAACACAAAATAAATTAACAATTAAATGTAAATAAATATCTCTAATAAAACACACACTCTATACGTCGAAATGAACAAACATGAATGCACAAAACGTTGCCTGAAAAACGACCTAGTGGTTTTTTGGTGCCCCTCCTCAACGAAGAACAAATCAATTACAGAATACTTATAGGAGGAAATATCTGAATTTTTTTTAATTGCGACCTTACCTTGAACACCTTTAGGTTAATTGTTCGAAAAATATTTGACGATCTGTAAAGATATATTACCAAAAAACCTAATGTTTTTTTTTCTGTTTATTTGTCTTCTTTAAAACTCATTATAGGTGGAAGGTGTCATCTAAAACAAAGCAGAGCTATACGATAAAGAGAACTGATGGACTGTCTCTTAATCAGCATAGTTTTACGAAGAGAAGTCGACAGTAGACGCTATTTAGCATATAATAAAGAAAGCACTAAAAGTGACGCTGTACTCTTGAAACATAGAACAATCGTTACAAAATTTTATGGCAAACTATCTGGCTGGTAAGCAGCTTTGTATGCAAGGCTGTGATGAAGCAGGTGCCTGGCGTAAGACAGGGATCTGTGCTGAGGCCGATAATGTAGAATATAGTATTCGATAAATCGCTCAGAACGAACATAGAAATTCTACGGAATTGATTGCTTTTGTGGATAATCTACCAGTAATAACAACAACAAAAAGGAAACTGAGCTGATACAATTTGTTAACCACGTACTAAACCAGAATAAACAACTGCATTGCAGGAGCCGGGATGGAACTGGCTTCAACAAAAAGTGAAACACTACTGTTGAAGTAGAGTTTGAGAAGTTATCTTTACACTCTATGGGTTCAAGCATTCGTGGCCCAACAAGTAGCAAAAGAAAGCTAATGTCATCGGTGATCAATAACATCATGTTGTACGCAGCTACAGTATGGCATGAATACGAACGTCTGGCGTTTGGTACTATATACTATAAATAGGTATAAAACTATAGCAAAAGATGCATTACTAGTTATTGCAAATATAATATTGTTAGAAATGATAACCACCGATAGGGAAAACACTAATCATTTGCAAGCGGATAAAAAGAAAAAACAATAAAGAAATGGGAGAAATGCACAAAACCAAATTGGACCTACAAATTAATCAGCATGGATCCAGAGTAAACATGGAGAGCTTTTGTTCCATCTCAACAAATTTTTCAAAGGACACAGCTGATTTGGAAAATACTTGTGTACCATAAAGAAAATTATACCCTTTCCGATAAACAAATCTCCGTAACAAAATCACTGGAAAATATAATAGAATACATCTAGTCAAAGAAGTGCTTCCACTTATAAGGAATCTTGAAAAGACAAATGAACTACTAACTAGGAACTTTACTGGAGGAAAAAAAAGATTACCAATTACAATATTTGTTTTAAAACAAGTAAAATACTATTGTGAATGAAGTTAATGTAAAAATATCTGTTTGGTGAAATTTTCTTGAAAATTATATCAAACATATATTTTTTAATTTTTATTCTGAATGTACTTGAAAACTATGGTGACTTTATATACCGTGTGTCCCACGGAGAACGCAACATAGGACTTTCATTAAGGCAAAATATAGAATGGATCTACTAGTGCTTTGAAATTTTCAACCAATGCGACGTCGGTATGTGTCATTTTGATTGCTCTGAAGTTGCAGCAACCAACTTAAATTTGAATTATTAGCGCTATCTTTATACTTTCTGCAATAATGAGTGTGTATACAACTGCTGAAAAAGTTCAAATGGTTAAATGGGTATGCAGTGGTGAAAGCTATAGAAACTGTTCAGCATTATTTGCTGCACTTTTCAAGTGCTTGTACAGGCATGCGAGTATTTTAAACCTTTGAACATACTGGCAGTGTATACTGCAGCGGTATACAACTGTACAAGACCGCACTTAAGTATACACCTCTGATGAGATCACAATAAGAGCGAAATGCTGCATTAGGTGTTCTTTTTGTTGCGTGTGTACTTCTGTACAAGTTATCTTGGCTTTATCGGCAACGTGTATTACAAGCATTAAAGCTATCGCTTAGATAGCGCTTTGTACTTTAACACACATGCTGTTACTACAGTTAACTGTTGGCATTTTTCTTAGTTTATACTATTCATACGTGTCAATGTTTACACGAGATGTCGCAAGACACACATTTTACTTAAAATAATTTAAAATACAAACCTTATTCTTTTTGTGAGTTCAAACCGAGGTTCAAACATTCAAAGCTGTTAACTATTTGGCATTCTCAAATAATCACAACATTTTTGTGTACCTACATTTAGCTTGTACGACTCCTGCAAATAATATTCCAAGTTAAATCACTTTTTAGGTAGGTACTAAAATAATAATATTCTTTGCTATGAAACGTCGTCTCTGGTTTTCTCCGTGTTTTACCAGTTCGGTCTTATATCGTGAAGTTCTAACGTGTATAAAAATAAAACCGACCTTATATTACTTTCTTTACTATTTAACCTTAATGTTTATATTCTTTTATTTTTAAAATATTGTAATATAAATATTTATACTGAAACGATCATCAAAGCGACTAAACAATTAGAATTTTCACAAAAAACAAAAGAATAAATTTTTAGGTTGAGAAATGTCAAAAGGAATATTACAGTTGTGGTAGATATGACAATCGTCACATACATAAACCGCTCTCTCTTTCTTACTTCAACTGACACTTACAACGCACGTCGTATTGGGACGGTGAAAAATATCATAGCACAAGTAGATCCGTTCTATATTTTGCCTTAATAAAAATCCTATGTTGCGTTCTTCCTGGGACACACGGTATATGAGTTTTACTCAAAAAATTATACTTTTCGAGATATCTATTTTTAATCATTTAATTGGGTTAATATCGAACTTCAGATATTTTACGTTTTTTAGGTTATTATTTAAAATATCAAATTTAAATTTTATTTGCATTTAGGACGGTAACGACTCTAACTATCCATGATTTAAAAGTTGACATCTATTGTACAGGGTATGAGAAAAAAAATGTCAAACTTTGTAATCGAGAATATTGAACAATTTGATAAAATCAAATGGAACACCTTGTATATTTTTCTTTTGATCAATGTAAAATTTAATTCTCTTAGTGTCTGCCTACGCCTACTAAAACTCAACCGTTAGCCTTGAAATACGTTTTTTTTTGAAAAATACACATTTCATCACAACATTTTATTGACAAATCCAAATTATAAAATAGATCATCAAAATCTACAACAAAATCGCTGTGCAGATTATTTTAAATAACTAAAAGGAATATCTGAATAAACTGGAAATGTTAAGTACGAGAAGAATTTCTAGTAAACGTGTCAGCATTCAAAAGCTGTTTTTGTTAGATAGGTACTCGACAAGGATGGAATTTGTTTTTTCGTAACACCTTATTTACAAGGGTCTTCGAAGCTTGAACGTTATCTGCTATTTGTCGTATTACTTTCAAAGGTAGGATTCTCAACTGCTGATAACGACAACGATGTCAATTTGCATATCCTCTTCAGTACAGACATGTTTCCAAGTATTTTTAACATAGTTAGCAATTGTAGTTTTTTTGAATCTCAGTTCTAGGATATCGTTATAGTTCCGGATTATCTGCTTTAGAATTATGAGCTGCCAATAAACAATTTCCATTTGATTTTCCGGTGAAATAAATCATACTAACTACTTCTGCTGTCGAAAACTTACACATTATTACTAACAATTTAATTGTGACAGATTTTACGATTACTAACACAACCATGACAACAATAAATTTTTGACGTTTGCAATTCATCGCCTACTTAATTTTTTGAAAATAATTTTCGATAAAAACGAGTTTCACGGCTAACAGTGGATTTGTGGTAGACAAACATGTATAACAAAATACTTAATTTTACGTCAATTTGGCCAAAAATATATAGGGTGTTTCATTTGGTTTTTTTGATTACAAAGTTTGATATTTTTCTCATACTCTGTACAATCGATGTCAACTTTTAAATCGTGGACAGTTAGGGTAGTTAACCCCGTAAGTGTCAATAATATGAATGAATGAATTTGATATATTAAATAACCTAAAAAACGTGAAATATCTGAAGGTCCAAATAAATGAGTAAAAATTGATAACTTAAAAGTATCATTTTTGAGAAAGACTCGTATACATAAAGTCATCAGACTTTTTCAAGTTGGGGAAAGATGGGCAGAACCGGGTAGTTAAAAAAAACTCCTTCTAAAATAATTCTTATCATAGTTGCTTAACTTGTTGACTTCATTTAGGACCCCAGGAATCAATTTGTTTTAGTTTGCCTTCATTTTTATCAAATGAGATTCTCAATTCCTCCGTGCTGTACTGAAAAAAATAGAAGTACATACATATCTATTTGTTACAATAGGAGTTATTATTTCTTCTAATTAACTGTAATAACGTTTTACGTTTTAACTATAACTTTTTTTTATAAATTTTTTTTTATTTTGTTTTATTTCGTTTGGAAATGTAGATCATACCTTCACCTCAAATGTCCTTAAATTATTTACATTAGAATTCTTCCCAGTACACATTACGTAGGGACACTTGTTCTCTAAACTAAGTGCAAGACTTCTTTTTTTAAGCTCAAAAATTTCTTTAACATAAAAAATCAAACACCAGTCTTTACTATTATTGACTTCCTTATCTTGTCTACCAACCCATTCTTTTACGGTGTGTGTGTGGGATTGTTATATGATGAACAATTCCACATATATTTAAAAACTGAGTTAAACCCTTTGCTGGAACATTTTCCTCCCTTATCCGATCTGAGACGTTTTAATTTTTGATCCACTTTATTTTCTACCATACCTTTAAATTTGTGAAAGTAATTAATGACCTTAAAGACAAACACGATCGATTAAAATCGTCGACAAATAGTAAAAAATGTTTAAAGTAAAGTTTTCATTGGAGATTAGTCCGCATCCATCAACATGTATTACATGTATTGTGGCTGGGGTTTTTGTATCCTCATGTTTAATCTGGTTTGTTTGCATTCACATTAAATAACACAATTTGTCTTTATCACATTTGCTTTAGACACCATTGTATCTACTAAACCATTTTGCTTTTTACATTTTTTTTAAGTCTCTGTGGTTGATATAAACTAGCTTGCGATACCATGTAGAATTTGCGGCAATTACTGTTGTCCTCAGCATGCATAACTCCTCTCATTTTCCAATTTATACACTTTATAAGTCAATTCAGCCGGTAGAAGTTAATAATCCATACTTGTTTCATATTATTGAAATGTGCTTTATTTCCATTTTTGATAAGGTAGGTGACTGATAGTAGATTAGTACATATACTTATTATTATGTTATGGAATGTATCATTTACCTTCGTAGTAATTTTTCCAGTCCAGTTTTCCTGCCTTTTAGTTTAGAAACAAATTTACGGCACTATAGATTGATTCAACTTGATCGCACGTAACACGTGGTCTGGGCCCATAACCTGTTGGAATAAATGTATAAATCTAGGTGGCGCTTCACTATAATATTGATTTACATTATGTTTTAACATTATTTTCTTTGATACCCCCTCCCCCTAAATGGACTGGCCTTTTTTTGTATTGGTTTAAACGTTAAGCGCAGCAAGTTAATAATTGACAAAAACGTTAAAAATATTTAGATAGGTTTACGAAAATTAAAAATGTCATGAATTAGAAGTGCTTATTTTAGTAAAAAAATGATTTAACCTGTGGGTCTTTTGCGTTCGAAGCCTGAGGTTTAAACCTCATAATTTTCATATTATACCTACAGTTAGTGTACTAAAACATTTAATAAGTTAAACAAGTATGTAAAATTTATATTTTTATAAATTATTTATATAATGTAACGTGTAGGAGCGTTGAAGAGTATCAAAAACATTTTAGTAGTCAGTAAACGTAACAGTAGCGTGTCGATATATTTGAAAATCTAACCGATCTTTCTTGACACGCAATTTTGTAATTAAAACATAGTATAAATTCAAAACTTACAGAATATCTATTTGTTTTCATTTAATCGCGACTATATTAAGTAGTGGGAAGGTGAACGCGAATTGTGTGTTCGTCCACAAAGCGAAGCTGAGAGTGAAGTGAACGAAAACGACCTTATTTCTAAGTGATGTATTTAATTTTGTTCGATACCTCTTCAGACCATGGTTTTAATTTTTTATTTAAAATTATTTTATTAAAATAATAAATTAATTAAATCGTTTTGATGGATTGCCTAAACATCGTTTCCATAACCATTAAAAACAAAACAGAAAATAAAAATTAGCGTGAGCGAAAGTATGTGCGAAAGTAAATCAGCAAAAGTAGAACCTTTACCTACTAATAAGCTAGGATACCAGCCACTTTCTAAGCAGGTATATATTATATTAGAATATAAACCTACTACGAAAATAAAAACCTAGTTTCTAGGATATTCTAATTTTCAATGTTTAAAATGAAAATTTGAAATCCAAAAATTATGTTTGATGCTAAAATTAAAATATATATGAATTAAGTAATTTTACTGAAATAATTACAAAATTATATCACGACAGATGTTTAAAAAACTACCTGTCTGCAATTTGGTGAAGCAACCCTGTAACTATTGAATTTGAATTCACAACTGTTGTTGGTATTTCCTGCATTTAAAATTACACACGAAAGGCATCGCCTGCTTATAAAATATGTAAAATGATGTAAAAACATAAATAAGGATTATGTGGCAACATTAACAAAAAATTCTTAATTAATTTAACCAAATTTAATTAAATAATCACATTACTACCAACTGCTCACAACAAAACGATTAGTTTATTTGTTCAATAATGACATAACAGTATTTTATGAAGCAACTACTACAACCTGTGGAATAACTATTAGGAAAAATTAGGAAATATTATGATTTTTATAAAATCACATTGATTAAATTAAAAAAATGAAAGAAATGAAAACCTAATTATTTAATAGAATTCTTCAACAATTAAACAAAAGCAAAATTAAATAAAACATAAAAGCGAATCCTTTATAGAGACAACCTATACAAGTAAAAGAATCAAAATTATTATGTTCATGAAATAGTTTCATTCTCTAATTTTTAATGTATATTTTGCAATCTAAATAACAGGGGTTAAAACCTAGTAAATTAGATTTTAACATTCTAACGACTATTCAGTGATAAAATTGTGTATATTTTAAATGACTTTATTTACTAAGAACAAACAAAGTTATTGGGGTTATGTGTAAGCAGTGAAACACAAAAAGAAATAAAACACTCAGGCAAAAGTAGAATCACAAAGAAAATAAAGTACGTAGTACATTATTACCGAAAACAACATAGTCCAGTTCAATTAGGTTTTTTGACCAAAAACGTTTTAACAGGCTGCGACCGGTAAAAAAAGATTAGTTTGAGGTATAACTAATACGTAAAAATTAAATGTAATAAATAATGAGTAAAACTATAGAAATGGGATGGGTTCCTAAGGGTGGAAAATGTACTTTTGCAATATTTAGCCAGAAAATGACTCTCTAGCGCAAAATGTTCTACAGAAAAGTTGTAGATAATAAAAAAATGAACAACTCCCGTACGAAACATTTTCCAACATAACCTACATTAAAGGTGAAAAAAAAAGGTGTAAAGCAAAGAATTAGGTCGGCGGCAAAGTATCGAAGGAAAGCCCCTTCCGGTGTTAAGATAAAACAGCCAAACGTCAGTGGTCTCCGCTCTCTTGAGACAGAATTCTAACCGGCCCCTCTAAACAGCATTGGTTTTATTTCTGAATACCCATTCCTCGAGTCCCACAATGGTCGAGAGTTTAACCCTTCCAATTACAACAGCATGTACATAACGGTTTCAGAAGACATCACACCAATCATGGACGTAATCAAACCCCAACACACATAAAGAAGTGTAATTCCAGAAAATACGACCGGACAAAGAAACTGTAATAATTAGAGAAACCAAATGTAGCAAACCTTTGCCACGTGGCGAAATATAGGTCAGTATGCCTACCGGCAAACGTTTATTCTAAACAACCTCCAGCTTCAATTCTAGTTACATATTTACAGTATTTTACATTTTCCAACAGGCGGATGGTTATAGCAAATTCACACTGACTTCTGGTTAAAATTTTATTTCGCAGTTTCTTTTACAAACAACGACTGTCCTCGTTGACAGTCAAACACAAAGAAAAATTTAATTACTCATCACATTATACTATACATGATAGTATAGGAGTTAATATGCGACGGAAACATGCAGGTATCCAAAACAGAATTTAAGCACAGGTATTTTTCGTCCCATGCACATTCACTCAACCTAGTTGTCAATGACGCAATAAGCGGAAGTGTTGATTAGTTAAATGACAAGGAGGGATAGTGATATTGATGCTGTCAATGCTTTTTTACTTGAGATTATCGCAAGACTTTAGAATTGACGCATACGAAAAGAATGCCGCTTTTAGAATAGCTAGCAATATAATAGTTGATTCTGTAACAAGGTTAGAATGAAAAATTCGATACAAGTGGATATGAGTAGATCTAATGTTCATTCTAGTCGACTAACAGACCTTGTTTTCTCTACGACCATTTCTGATTCATTTGATTCACTTTGTAAAATTTAAATTAACATTTGTATCTAAAATGTTGCATTCAACTGTATTAATATTTGACACTGACAGTTCCGACAATCATCCTGACGTCACTAATTTGTGTTGATTAATTGTCGTTTTAGTAGTTATAACCACTTATATAGATAATGTTTACACAGGATAACAGAAAAATTTATTTTTATGAATGGATTTATGGCTTCACTTGCGTCGAGACATTAATCCATATTTGTACTACAATTAAAAATACAGAAATTTCATTGTTTAATAAGTGGACCTTGTAGATTAGTTAGTCCACAAGCTATTAACAAAACCTCATCCATAGTGCCAACAAGTTTACTATGCACACAAGCATGTGGTTGTAACAACTTAAACTCACGTAAACGCCTAATTACCCTTTCGATGTGAATCCGAAGACTTGCAATTCTTTTAGCTTCAAGAACTTGCGCTTTAAATAATTTCTCTCCACTTTTAACGCTAGACGGTTTGAATAGACTACACATTTTCTACATGCTTAAATCCCTTATCTGCCATAAGCACACTTCCTTCTTCTGGTTTGTCTAAGTATCATGACTTCTCGACTATAACTGTAAAGTAAGAGCCTGTTCCACAGCATCTGTAGGTTTTTGGATTTCAAATTCTAAGCAGTAAATTATCGACTGAACTTTGCTATAGCGAGCTCTAAATGGTATAAGTGATTGTTCTTGAATATCCTTTTTCTTTGGACTGATAATGAATTCTTCCATGAGTTGACTTATTAAAACTACAGATTTTGCATACATCCTGCTGGCTGTACTTTCTGTTACTCCATAAGCATTAGCAAGCACTTTAAATGTTTGAGACAAACGAATTCGTTGTAGGGTTATATACAGGGCGTTCCAACGAATACTTGTGATCGAAAATTTTAAAGAACACGTCAATTTTTATTTCTAGGGGACTTATTCTGATATGAAAATCATACCCGATACTTCATCACTTTGCGGTCAGCAACTACCCCCATATTTTTTTCAATGGCATGGGGGTCGAGTAATACATCATTTGAAAGGTCTTTTGTCCCTCTATTACCTTTGTGATTTTTTCAAAATTGGTTCATTTTGTTATTGAGAATTTAAATGTTGAACGATTTATTTAAGAAAAACAGAAAATTCGCTGTAGTTTATTTTATTGATTAAATCAACAAAAAGTAGTATCAATAGAAACAAAATCAATAGATAAATTGTTTAAAATGACCTCCACTTACTTCCATACAATAATACAGTCTACTTTCGAAAGCGTTCCTTACATTATTCAAGATGCCCGGAGTCGGCAATCTGCATTCCCAAACAATTCTCTGTCGCAGCTCTTCTAGATTTGTAGGTTTAGTAGAGTAAACTTTTGACTTCAGATGTCCAAACATTGAAATGTGGGGTTGCACCATCCTGCTGGAATGTTATTTCATTTTCTAATAAATTGTCATCATTTTCTAAAATTTGTGTAATCATAGGATCTACACATTCTTGTAATAGATTGAAGTATATGTCTCCATTGAGATTACCGTCAATGAAGAATGGTCCAACAATATGATTACCAAGAATGCCGGCTTAAACATTCAATTTTTTTGGAGTTTGTGAATGTGTTTCCATCACCAAATGAGGATTCACATCGCTCCAGTACCGACAATTATATCTATTTACTTCACCATTCAACATGAAAGTACTTTCGTCTGAAAAACATGTATTTGGGTTATTGGTCAATTTCTCGCTGAACTCCTCACAAAACTGGAGTCGACGATCAGGATCATCTTCGTTCAATTTCTGAACTAACCTTATTTTGAAAGGGTGGAATTTGTAGGCTTTCAAAATCCGAAAAACACAAGCAGCTAATACACCAGACGCTCTAGCTACTTGTTTGATAGATTGTCGATTATCCATTTGTACATGTTCTAAAACTGCAACTTCAACTCCCTCATTTCTGACAAGACGGAATACTTCATGTTTTCTGTTGTGAACAGAACCTGAAGTTCAAAATTTATCCATTAACTGTTTAACGTATTGATGGCTCACGTTGTGGTCTGGATGATTCGTATTATAAATTCTTGCAGCAGCTTTAGCACATTCATCATTTTGATAATAGGTTGCTACAATTTCTATTTTTTCTTCAGTAGAATAAACCATGTTGGAACACAGTAAACAACGATGAATGAATAATTAATTCGTGTCAGTGTGACAGTGGCCAACGATCTACTTTTGTATTATAAATAAACATTCTTTTGGAACTCCAATGTATATTTTTGGGTTTTCATTTATAATTTGGTGAGTATGCTCTATTGCCTGTTGAAAATAATTTTTTTTATTTAGATTTTCTTTTCATATTTACTTAAAAATATATTTGAGGGCGCATAAAAACTACTTTCTAGTTTGCTACTTTCTTCTGACGATAAAATCACTTTATTTTTAATGGAGATGTAACAGATCCAAAACAGGTAATTTAATGGGCGAACAACTTTCTTCAAATTATTTCCATAGATGTTTGTACATATTTGCTACAAAAATATGGTTTTGACGTAACAGATTTATCACTCATAGATTTGACAGAAGTATTTTGTGGTGTCTTCTGGGTTTTGAAATGAAATTAACTGTCCAAGAATTTCGTCTGTAACATTTTTGTTTATTTCTTCTTTGATTCCAACTTTGACATTTGTGGAATTTAAAACATCTATTCTAAATGCTTCTTCGATAAGCTCTTGTATGCAAAGGATCGGGGTTTACCAGTGAATACTCTTTTCCTATTTTTCTGACTATCAAATTTAGATGGCACCGCACTTTTCTTTAATTTTTTGTATACAGTTTGCTCTTCTCGAGCCCTTCTAGGTGGAGGTGAATAAAACAACAACTCAATATGTTGTCAACGCCGACGTTTCGCCCCCTGTGCGTAGGGCTTTATCAAGGCTCATAACAGATACAAGTTGGTAGTCTCAAATTTACCATCAATTGATGGAAACGTCACACACGGATTAAAAAAACAACAAAAACAGTCATACATATATATATATAAGTTGTGGCTAAAAACGATATTTAATTAAAAGACAAACAAACAAACCCAACTTAATTCAAACGACAAATAACGTTATTGTTCGTTATTCATTCACCTCCACCTAGAAGGGCTCGAGAAGAGCAAACTGTATACAAAATTTATAATCTTGGAGGAATACTCACCTGACTTTTCTTTAATATTGTTTTACAGTTCCATCGCAATAATTTTCTAAATCTTCTACCAATTACAAAAATATTTCTGTGTGGAAGAAATTTTTAAAGCTTAAAACTTACATTAAAGTGATCTTCACATATAAATAATACACTAGAAGGTTTAACGCTATGGTAATCTCTTCTTATAATTTGGAACCACATTTTCTTGATGTATTTGTACATTCAAGTACAATACACCATTTATAGGCAAGCATAATTTTTTTGAGAATTCACAAACATAAAAATATTCAACCGCAGATTCAACCTTAACAGTTTTGGTTTACGTGACGTCGATATCGTTTTTGGCGGGCGTTTTTTAGGTTTGAATGTATTTACTATTTTAAGGCATAGGATCGACTACTTTTTTTTAGATAATATTACATCAGTATAGATATCAGAAGGAACATACTCTATAATAAAAAAATATATGCTAGGACCCTATTGCTGTCGGTTGTAGGTGTGATGAATTCTTCGGATCCATGTTCCTTACACCAAGACATATAAGAAACAGTCTTTTCCTATGTTGTCTACTGGATTTGGAATTAATCTTATTAATTTATATCGGAAATATATCAATTTACGCCCAGAGAAAGTGAGCACAGAAATGGAAAATGTACCATACAACCCATCGGCGTTAACAATTTTGAAAAAATGACGCAATTTCTTAAATATATACCGGATACGCGTTTTGAAGATCGGCTGCTACTTTGTTGTCTGATTGTGGTGCAGATGCAAAACTCTGAAGCGATTTGGTGGTTGGAAGAGTGATGCTGTTGTTGAAGGACATGTAGAGAATTCTCTACAGAATAAAGTTAGTATTGCGAAAAAAAATTTGGGCATGGACGTAGCAGTTCTACAGATGTAAACCATGAAAATGCGAATGTGGAACGGAACAAGACAGTAGCTTACACTGCTAATAAAGGAATTCGTGGAGATGGGAGCAGCAGTTAATGTTAATTACTAGCAGTAGCATTCATTATAAACTTCGGAAAGATACGCAAACCTTAATATTTTTTCGTAACTACATCTCCCACAAGCAACGGATGCTCCTTTACCCTCAATCCCCAAACTGTTAATTTGTAAACTGTTGCCACAAACGAATAATACTGTAACCATTCATTCTGTTAGTGCATCGCATAAATGCAACATGGGTGTCTACATTCGTGAATGATTCAAGAATCAAACTCAGCAGTTTCCAAAAATGTTCGTTCTTGTTGCAAAATTAGTAACTTGCACGTGCACAATAAAAAATAAAAAATGTGCACTCAACTAATTTAGCTTGCTACGAATTTATCCCAGTGCATTGAATTTGCAAATTGTTTTTAAATTTTGTTTCAAACTTCAATAATACCATTGATTATAAATAAAAACACAATTTAATTTGTAAGAAATAAAATTTATTTGCCTCAACACAAGTTATAACATCATATGATACGTTATCGTAAAACGACGTTTTTTTAAGTAAATTGAAGTTCAAAGAAAAAAGTTGAAACTATTTGAAAATTTCTATTTTTTTAAAATTAAGTAATTTTGAGGGATCATATCTCAAAGTGTAATTATAAAACAATAAAAAATTTATATTGTTCTGAAAGTTTGCATCAAACTAAACTAAAAAATTTATAAAACAAATTTATTTACAAATTTGTGAAATCGGCAGCACATTGAAAATGGGTTAAATTTTATGAAATTACCCGAAAACTAGTTACAAACTTCTCTAAACGATCTAAACTTTTGTATATTTATTTTTTGAAGAAAGGAATTTTAGCAAGTAAAACGCGACCAAGTTGAGGTCAATCAGAAAATTAAATTAGATACAACTTAAAATATCATTTTTATGTATTTCCATGTAATTGTGGTTATTATTTACATAAACAATTTATTCGTTTTGGACCCAGTTAGAAAAGATGAATCTGCTGAGTTTTTTTATGAATTGAGAAGAAAAAAATAACAATTGTATTTAATTTTGAATATTCTTTTTAGAATTAATTAAACACAAAACTTTTAGTACCTTCTAATGACAATTTTTAATGTTCAATAACAAATAACAAAAAAAAATTGGCAAAGAACTTTTCAATTTTCTTAGAAACCCTTTTGATGGCAATATACGTACCCTACATAAATGCATGAGCATAATGTTTATCTCATTAATTTGAAATTAAAAGAAAACCCTCTTTCTCAAATTTTACAGGCACTGATTTTACACTTAATAATTTACGTTTATTGTTTATAATAATTTTGGAGGGTAAACAAAGTTTTTCACATATTAACTTATTTCCTAAAGTGTCAATATCCACAACCGCAATACCAATTTTTCTTCGCTTTACATTTTTTGTAGGAAATTTAAAAAAAAAAACATAATTGTCTACGAAATCTACGCTGTTTTTTTTATTATTTGTGCAACTTACGTATTTATATTTACTAACTGTCACAAAAATTACGGTAACTAATTTTATAATTAATGCAGGATCTTGTAACAATGCAGTAACTTCGAACCTCAAACACCTTTCATATTCCTATTCAAGAAACCCGCATTGAGACAGGTACGGAAGAACTGACATAAAAATAAAAGAGGGGGAAACTGAGAAATCTCGTCGCAATTGGACGGTAGAGCCATCTATGTTTTGTCGTACTTTTGTGTCCATGTAGGATGCGCATTCCCGAAGTTTATAATCAATGGAAGTAGCTTTTAGTGCTAATAAAGAAGTGTACTTTAACAACACGAACTGTACCGTTAATATTAACATTTATAAGAATTAGAAATGCATTAGTCATAACTGCATTATTAATGTAGTCACTTGTAACTGTTAGAGTGTTCAACGCAAAAATGTTAATAATTTTGAATAAATATTCCTTAACAAATATTCTTCTAGTATTTTTAATGCAAAATTACAATTTTTAATTACAACTGAATTTTTCTCACTTGTGAGTGAAATTCCATTTCTGTCACTGAAAACAATGCTGTAAGGTACCTAAAAAACAACACCTGTAAGATAAAAATATATACAAAAATATCAACAGGCTTAATACTTAATAAAAAAAATTATTAAGTAATTACTGGGCTGATGATGGTTTTTATGTCACCTTATAATTAATATACTTAAAATCTTAAGTGGTGCAAAATTACTTGCCAAATTAACGTTAAGGTAGAATATCAACTACCACATATGTTATGAATTACATGCCAAAAAGTTATTATAAAAAAACTTAAATTAAATTAAATGTGATATTTAAACTATTTTATTCTGCGATTCTACATATTTAAATAGTTTCAAAAATTCATAATAACTTAAAATGACCAATTTGCGGCGTAGCCGTAATTCAATTTTCGAAACACGGTTAGTTATTGAAATTCAACTCATGTATTTGTAAGTACATAATAGTTTACATGAAAGCATAAATCAAACGTACATACGTGAAGTTTTTTAAACTAAACAGCTATTGTTAAACCGTTTTATATGCAGATATCTTCAGCACTATTTTAGTCACACTTTCAACACACGATGATTGTTTGCATAGGCATCTGCATAATGTAATGCATCTGTTTTAAATTTTAAATAGTTAAAGAGCCGACGATTTAGTTAATATTACAAGGTTTTAGAAAAATGAATTGGGCTAGACAACTTATGTGATGTATGTTATTACGAATAGAAAATGCAAATTTAAATTCTCATTAATTGTCGATTGAAATAAGGGTTGGAAGCTTATAATTATGTATAGTTTATAGGACAGACACGAAGGTGTTTAAAACTTGTTCACCTATATTCCAAAGCACGTGCTGTCTTATAGCAGCTGCCATTTTGCAGCCAGCCAGACATATGACCATCAAAGAAAAACTAAAAAAACTTTGTAAAAGCTGGCTTATATAACCAGTCGACCTATATATGGTCCAGACGCTTAACAATGCAGCGTATTCGTTTGGGTTTTTTTTTTTTCCATTGCAAATTTAGTGTGTCCAGTTTTATGAGCTCGAAAATGTTGTCAAGGTCAGTAAAGTTAAAGGGTTTTTGCTTTTAAACCATTAACTTTACGTTTATTATATCAAATTGCTTTTATTCTTTCGGAACGTCAGTTGCCGCTAATTAAATCTTATTACCGCGATCAATAACGACGTTAAATATAAAAAATTCTTAAACATTCTCGATGTTCATTAAATCTACTTTTAAATATTACTATTGTAATCGGTCGTTACCATAAATGAAACGATCATTTACTTTTATAATTCTACATGTTTTTGTGGCTGAGTGTTAATTCTACAATTTAATGCGTTTTAAATTGTAGGATCTCAGTCTTAGTGTATTTTGTTATTATTCTTTAAAAACGTAATTTTTTTGTTTATTGCTATGGCATTGGTAAGCATTATTCAATTGGCCTTGACCTTGCATGGAATAATTGATAATGTTAACCAAGGCAACGAATTAAAACATACTGTATATCTATTTGCATACGTACTGCACTCTTGAATTCAAGGACACAGACACGTACCAAATTTTCGAACACATGGTAGTAGCTGCTCTAGCAGGTATTACTGATTCCAAATGCGGATTACATTTTCTTTTCCCACCCAAGTTGTAGTATGTACTTATGTTTTTTATTGTTTTGTCGACAGAAGGTTTGACTGATCCTGTACTGAAAGCCACTAATTGTTAATTTCTATAAATGTAGTTTGAGTATAATTTGATATTAGGTTTATCTTATCAACAATCTTAAACTATGAATAATTAAAATAAATTAGAATTCTGATATCTCACTTGTAAAAAAATATTAATTAAAAACCACCGAAATTTAATTTAAGTATTCGCATTGAAAAATAAGGATTCTCGGATAATTATACCTACAGGGCGACCCAAACAAAGTGCGGATTTTGAAAGAAATTGGTTGTGTTTTATTCATAATTTTACATGAAATGCTAAATTTTCGTGACATTTATTTTTTCTGACTAAGAATATGAACTCTATGGATAATTAATTACAATTATAAATATCCCTTCTAGTCGGAATGATAGTGGAATGAATTATGTAGAACAAACGATGTAATTTTTGCGGTCAACGTTTCGGTCAGGACACGGCTGGCCTTTATCAAGACCTTAAACTAATTAGGAGTCCAATTTTTTTTCACTAAAAATGTATAATTAAAAACCTCTGGTTTTACCGTATATGATTAAAAAACGGGTAATTTAAAATAAATAGTAACAATGACTATATATCCTAGACTTTCAACCGCTTTAATTGGGGATCAATACCGATATATGTCGTGTGCATGTTTAGGGAATCTTTGTTATATATTTCAATAATTAAACACAACAATAAACGAATTAAAATCATTTTTTAAATAAATTTCAATGTTTATTAAATGCTTTATGGTTACGCCACTGGTTGAAAGTCTAGGATATATAGTCACTGAGTAAGTAAGTAAATATTTAATAAAGATACAAACATAATATATCACTTTAGAACTAACAACATAAAATATAAATAATTTACTCCAGAGGGGAGCTTTAAAGAGAGATAACTTTCTGTACGTCGAACTTCTCTACCTGTTGGAGAGGAAGAAGATATTTTAAGTACAGTTGGAGAAAATCCTGAAATCAGTATTCGGCGGTTATCTGCGTTTAGATGCGTTTTTCTAGAAAACGGTACATTCTGTGGATATGAAACAAGTACATTTTTTTTATGTAAAATTAGTTTTTCCATCATAAACTTTACCCGCGGGAACGAAAGTGTTGATCATAAGAAAAATATAATAAAAACATATGTGGTGGTTTATTTGTAAACAAACTATAAATTAGTGAGCAGTGTTGAAAACCTGGCCGACAGCTGTGTCAGTCGCAGAGGGGTTGTGGATGTATTTACTAGTTATTAGGTCAAAGCTTTTTCATTGCAAAAGGAGAGAAACCAGAGGGCGCCACCTATTAGAACGTGTCTAGAGCAACTAAGAGCTCCAAACACAGAAACTACCGTAAACTAGAATAGATATAATTTTTGTCGAACGGCTAGACCATAAAAATACATAGACATAAAAAAGTCACTAATAAATAAATCAAACTATTTGAAAGTATTTGAACTGCCAAAATATTTAATAGCAACATGAATTTAACTAGGTAAGTTGCCACTAGATCAATTTAATTTAGAAATTTCGTTTATCTGATTGCGTTTGGTTCTATTACTTTGAATTTGCCGTCGAGTACTAGTGCTCCACATAATTTTCTTTGGTGTTTAAAGTCTACAGTAGTGAAAGAACTCGAGTGTAATTTCAGTAAATAATGATAATAACTTCTTTTCCAATAGACAAAATATTTGTATAGGAAATGTCAATAAAAATAAAGTAACAAGTTAATTAACAAACATTGTTACAAATAGTCATTTGCGGAGTAAAGACACTTAGATATAAAAAGGTCTTACATCAATGTTTCTCAATGTTTACAGGTTTTGATGGTGTCTAGAAGTTTGTTAAGTGCAATTAGACCAAAACTGTTTGGGGATTTATAAGTTATTTATCATATTTGTGTACATTTTTAATCAAAATGCAATTATTTCCAATGTGCTCTCCAGCACAAAATAAACAGAAAAGTTTATATAAACATATTGGGTTGATTGCATTTTGGTGTAGAATTGTATGGAATGTGAACATGAGACTTTCTCTTCTGCACTTTCACCTCGTTTCATCACGTACGCACCAAAATCGATATATCTTCTTAACATACAATAAATCTCTTATATCTTAGTACTAAACATTATATGATTTTTTAACTGATACATTAAACTATATGACCTTGCACAATCACTGCAATATGTCTTAAATTAATTTATTGACGACATATTGAAAGTCAAAGATATATTTAAAAGCTCGAAATTTGAGTTTAATTTAATTATTAATCATCTGCCAAACATCTGTCATCTGTAAATGTGTACCATTTTGGTTTTACTATTTAGTTTATACTCGTTGATGCTTTGAAGACTGTTTAAGTTGTTATTGAAATGGGAGACACTACACATTTGTTCACGTTTGTTGAACAAACAGACGTGCGTTAATTTATGGTGAGGTACATAAAAACGCCACGGCTTCTGTGTAAAGATACCATGAAGCATTTCCAAACAAAAAGAAACCAGATCGTAAAACCTTTGAAGCCATTAAAAGACGTTTAAGGGAAACTGGCACGTTAAAACTTCAAAGAATAAACGCTGGTTGGTAAAGATTTTGACAAACTGCAAATGCTGTTCAGTTATCGTCTATTACAAGCACCAGAAGATTGTCACATCGTTTCAATATTTTATCTGCAACCGTATGGCGAACATTGCGCGAGCAACAGTTGTATCCATTTCACATTACGTCTGTGCAAGATTTGTTTCCAGATTATTATAATAAACGCTGGAATTTTTGTCATTTGTTAATTAGAAAATGCACACGAGATCCTAACTTATTGAGTCACGTACTGGTAACCGATAAATCATGCTTCCCAAGAAATGATGATACTAATTATCGAAATACCCATACTTGGAACGAAGAAAATCCTTATACTACTGGTATTACTCATTTCCAACATACCTTCCAACACCAAGGTTTTCAGGAGTATCTTACCTGCATTTTTTGCAAAATAATCTGTATCAGATACTATAAGACATTCCGATTGTCAATAGGCAGAGCATGTGGTTTATGCACGACGCTGCCCCTGCCCACTTTTCACAAATTGTCATCAATTGTTTAAATACCACGTATGGTAACCGATGAGTTGGTCGAAAAGGACTCGTTACATAGCCCCTACGATCTCCAGATTTGTCACCTTTAGATTATTTTGTATGGGGCTGGATGAAGTTTATGGTTTATTCGGCACCTATTGGCACACAAGAAGAGCTAAGGAATCGCATTATGTAAGCTGCAGCAACTATTAACGGTCATCTTAATAAGACGTGCGAATGAAGCATGGATTCGTCGGGATGAATGTTGCCTTTAACAAAACGGAACACTTAGCTTGAATATTTGATAATTTTTTTTACCTTTCAATATATCGTCTATAAATTAATTTATGACATATAGTGTGAATCACCACCAACAGGACGGAGATTAATAACAAAATGGTAAATGTTTTACATGTTTTGTCATTTAGTAACTTACAGGTTGATAAATTTTACATTTTAAATTATTTTGAAATATACAGTATGTCCCAAAAAAGTGTTGCGCATCAAAGTTATATTTTTTCTTATAGAACATTTTGTATTTTATTGCGTTCTTTAATTGCACGTAAAAAATAAGGCATACTTTTTATAAAGGTTTCCCATACCTAAATACAGGGCGTTCTGAATTACATTGACTTTTCTTAAAATATGGATTGCTAAAAAAATTCAATATCTTCTAATCCAACAATTTGCGCTTAAGGCTAAATAGTTAAATATTATATTAATGTATTCTATGATTAAATATTAACCATCTCTAAATGTTCTAAATGTACAGGTTAATTATTCGATCATTCAAGTTTATGTTTGTTTTTTTAATTGGTCCTTCTATAATATAGGTAAAAAGAAGAATTTTGGATGGGGAAAGGGCTAATGCAAAGAAATCCTTTGAGCTTAACGTTGTTTTCAATACATATATGAGAGGAATGATGAGGATCTACAAAAGCGACAAATAGGAGAAATAAGGATTTGAAGAAAACGGGTAGTGTTATTGGAGTATGTAGATAATGTAGTGATTTTTACACAGAAGGAAGGAGAGATGTGTTTAAAAAAGAAATATTTAGTGGCAAATGTAGGAAAAACAAAAATTCTAGAGTTCAAAAAGAGATAGGGAAGAGGGAAAGAAATCAAATGGCAGTGAGGAGAGGAAGAAATAGAAAAACTAGATAAATTTAACTTTCAAATCAAATATTTTCGATTTAAAAAATATTAGTATTTTTGTTCTTTGATATGTTGTTTATAATTATAAAAACTATTTATTGCTGAATTTGCCTAAAAATTGATCTACGCCAACACGTTCAAATTCACCGTCGAACGTACACTACGTATAGACTATAATGTCGCGCGTAGCCGTAACTTTGAGATCATACATTAAATATTTGTTTTTTATTCTTTGATATATTGTTTATAATTATAAAAACTATTTATTACTAAATTTGCATAATAATTAATCTACGCGAACACTATGAAAGAAGTTCTTAAGATTCGATAGGTATAAGTGTACTTTGAAAATTTGTTTAAACAATTTTTTATAAACAAATGTTTACATAACTTACAGAAAAATTTATTTTATGACTGGATTTACGGCTAACTTTACAATTACCCATAGGGGAACAGTTTAATATAAAATTATCAATTAGTAGCTGAAAGGGAGAATATTATTCAAATCTAAGATGAAATAAAAAAACAAAACATTTTCCCAAAACACTGAAGAAGAACGGATACATTATATTGAAAAACTTAAATACTAGGTGTTTTTAAATTCACCCAAGAAATTACACAACCGTTTTTATTACAATTTTTGTAACCAGAGGACTTTGTACTTTAATTATTTACTTCACCCATGCACGTATATTCATTATTCAATTCAGTTTTTATTAAACTAAAATCTTATAGACTTTATAATCTATTCATTTTATACTAGTATTTTAAATCAAGTTCAAAAACAACTAACGAATTATCTGATATATTCAAAAAGGTGCACTTTTAACTAATCTTTACTAATCCCTATATTCCTATTAATTTTATTTAATTTCGGGATTTGTTTACGTATAAATAAATATTAATTTAAATATGTTTCGATTATAATTTTCTAATTTTTAGTTTACTTTGCATATTTTACGATCAACTTTCTTAGCGGGTCCCCCGCGTGGCGCAATTAATTAATTTTCCTTAACAGTTTTAGATTGCTTAGTTTAAAATTAATAACCGCTTCTGTTTCAAATCGAACACATGACCTTCCATTTCCGATGGGACTTCTCTTGATGATATGTTCGCACCTAAATATGAATATGACATTAGTGAATTATGCAAATAAAATCAATTTTATATTATAAAGAAAATTGTTACTGAAGGTAACGTTAATAAAATCTAGATGTAGAACATTGGACTTAATATAGAAAAAAATAATTAAAAAAAAAATCATGTTGATTTGACTTGATTGCATAAAAGATTAATTCATGTTTTTTCTTTGTTACAGGAATCGTCTCCAACTTTGACGCTTATATCGTCAAAGGTAAGAGTAAACTATTGAAATTGCGTTTGAAATTGTTATGTGTGCTTGTTCACCTTTACTACATTATAACGTTCATTGCTTTCAAATACAAGCGCTTTAATAATCACATTATAAATTACTGAAACATTTTCAATTTTCAAAAGGTGCTATTAAAATTACGTTTTAAATAGTCATGTTTTTTTCGGACGTTTCGCGTAGTAAACGCGACGATCAATCATGAATGAACATAATCTTTAATTTTTTTTTCTATTTAAACCCGGGCTTAAATAAGCCGTCAATGTTATACTGTTTAGTTACACCTTAATTAATCGATTCCGTCTGATGGTTTTGTTTTTGTTTATATATTTTTTTAATTCACGTTTCAATGAAATGACCGAAAGTTGCTGTTTTGTAAACGTGTAGGAGTATAAAACTTAAATTACACGCAAATCAATTAAATAATAATTTTTTAATTGAATTCGGTATAATATAAACTTGCTTTGCATGTGCGATGTAATTAAAATTTATTATTTAAAAAAAAACGTGTAGGTTTTGATTCCAACTATTTTATTTGTAATAATTTGTAATTAAGCTTGTGCCGTTATTAATTTATTACAAACGCTAATTGTTATTTCAAATTTTAAATATATATGTTGGTTTAATCTCCGCTTTTTATTCGTTGTTCGTTTAATTATTTTATTTATATGCTCGGTGATGTATATTATGATGATTTAATTATTTATTACAAATTCTTTCACATATTATCTGGTTTAATTTTTTGATACTTTTAACCGATTTATAAAATAAATAGAAATTAATGCAAAAAACTTTATAAATCGCATAAAGGTTTTTGTAGAGGGTGACGTTTAAATAACTTTTTAAAAAGTGTCACTCATTTTCAGTAACTTTCAATATTAACTTTATGAAATAGATTACTAGTAACCATTTACAAATTAAGTGACGACATTTTTTTGATTATTTAATTTCTAAATTTTAGATTTAACAAATGATAGATCGTTAAAAGTGATAAATTTTGTAATTTACAACGTCTTCTTAAATTTTTGTGTTTGAATAATAAGAAACGTTTTTTACGATCAATAAAATAAAATAAAATTTTAAGAAAACCATTAAATTAAAAACAATTTTATAATTGGAACGCAAGTATTTTTGAAATGCAATTGAAATACAAATGCTTCTGTATTTGAAGCGTTGCTTAAAACGTTAGTTGCCACAATACTTTTTTGTAATTATGTAATATCAGGGTTTGAAATACATCACACCAAGACATATCAGATTTGAACACGTAAATGTATCATCATTATTACCAAAAATAGAAGAATCAAAATTATCTATTTATTATAAACACGTTAATATGACTGTTTCTGAAACATGGCTTAAATTAAATTAAAGATTCGTTATCTACAATTTACTCTGATAATATAGTTTGTCTTGGCAATATAATTTTAATTTTGAGCTACTACGATGCTAGTCGAAATCATCAGCACGCTTCAATCTAATACAAATGATTGAAAATGATCCTCCTTGTTTCTTTTTTTTTCTGTAGATTCCTTACAACGTTAGGTCATCAATAGGAGTAGTGCCAAAGGATTATGACTCATTAATAACTAACACAACTAATCTACACACATAAAATCGTGGCCCGGTTTGTCTGTCTATCTGTCTGTCTGTCTGTTCGTCTTCTCCTCGAAACGGCTGAACCGATTTCGGAGATCGATACGTCAAATTGTTCAGGAGATCCAGGCGCCGATCTTAGTCGGGGGTCACAAGTTGACCTGACCTTTGACCTCTGACCTAGAGCGGCGACCTCACGTTTTTAATTTCAGGTTTTTCTAGATTAAGCTCATTTTCAAATGGGTTTGGTTTCTAGTTGACCATATTAGTACTCAAATAATTGAATGTCTTAGTATTTTACCAAATATTCTTCTTATTATTGATTCGTGTATTGTTGCATGTACAGGGTGAGTCAGTTTAGTGTTCTCTTGGGGGTTTCGGCCACTTCCCGACATTTTACAGGAAAAGTAACTAAAGGGTCTCAAACTTCGAATTTTGGGAAAATTTGAATGCCGCAAACCTCATCCCGCTATATTTACAAATAAAAAAGATACAGGGCGTTTTCACATTTGGTCCAAAACAAAACTGCTCATAACTTTTTTATCCATAAAAATTTTGAAATCAGCTTGCGCATTATAAAAGCACTTTTAAATACAAAGCCAGTGGCGTAGCCAGAAATATTCTTAAAATATTTTTTTGCTTATTCACCAAATTTAATTTTTTTTTATATGGGAGCCATATTTAATTTGTTTGTCATTAGATTTCTTATTTTTCGTAGATTAAAAAAATGTAGCATATGTCATGGTTTTTGTTTGAAAAAAGTTAGTAAAAACAATTTTTGTATAAAAAAAAATTTTTAGGGTGCAGGAAGGTATTATATATTTTTATTTTCTTTTTAATTCTAATTGTAATACTACCATGATATATATTTTTTGTTCTATAAAGCCAAGGCCTGCACCCTACAAATTTTTTTTATAAAAAAATTGTTCTTACTAATTTTTTTCAAACAAAACCATGACATATGCTACATTTTTTAATCTACAAAAAATAAGAAATCTAATGACACACAAATTACATATGGCTACCATATAAAAAAAATTAAATTTAATAAATAAGCAATAAAAATTATTTAAACACATTTCTGACTACCCCACTGGTTTTGTATTTAAAAAGTGCCCGTATAATGCCCGAGCAGATTTCAAAAATTTTTATAAATAAACAAGTTATGAGCAGTTTATGTTTTGGACCAAATGTGAAAAACGCCCTGTATCTTTTTATTTAAAGATAAAGCAGGATGCGGTTTGCGGCATTCAAATTTTCTCAAAATTGGAGCTCGAGACTCTTTAGTTACTTTTCGTGTGAAATGTCGGGAAGTGACCGAATTTTTAATCCCCGTAAAACTAAAGCAACTTTTTTTACACGATATAACTTCCATGTTTCTCTACACTATTTCATGAAAATAATCAAGAATGAGGTAATTTTTTAGCAACAATGTATTGAATAGATTGGAGTTCAAATTAAACTCACATAACCTAAAAATGCCCCATTTTGATCCCAAAAATATGACAAACTCCCCCCTCCCCCGCTGCATGCAAGTTCCGCATATCTCTCTCTCATTTTATCAATCTTAAGATAGCAGGTTTGCATTTTTGTGAAATATACAAAATAATGAAAAGTACATGTGTGTGACGATGACACTCAATTGCACCTACCATTCAATTAAGTCAACTAGGAGAACCTCTGGAACAAATAGTGTCTGTGGTGTCTAATAGATCAGTTCGGCAATGTATTAAACATTAATATCGTGAAAGTTTCTATTGTTAATATGTCGAAAAGCTTAGGACTAGCACATGCCTAAGAGATCAAATAATTAAATAGTATATTTGTCAAGGTTATAAACATTTGAAACAGCTGCATCCTAACAGATCATTATTAAACCAAAAAATAAAGAAAATCTCGTATAAATTGTCAAGGTTTTGTCTTATCGAATTGCTCTCCGATTTATCATGCTGCGGTTGATAATGTGACAGGTAATATTATATACATATTACATTTCATTGAGACTCCAACTCTTGTGACATTTACATAAATACATTGGTCGGTCCAACGTTTGTATTCACTTATACGTTTTAATCTAACTGAGTAACTATACATTCCTTTTTATACGCTTTACGTTTGCATATAGAAAGCACTACATTACGACACGATTACTGTGAGAACATCTGAGACTTCCATGTTTCTCGCGACTGTTAGGCAACATAACTTGAAGTAGGGTACTCACGGCAACCAACGTGTTAAATCTGGGATTTTTTTTTGCTAATCTTCAAAAAGTATTGTGATCTATCATTAATCGACTTATACTAATACACGACACTTCCCTTTTGCTCTCTCTCGCACTATTGGTGCTTCTTCCACTCATTACGAACGACGTTGAATCGCGCCAAAACCTCCTGGGTTAAAGAGACGCCTCGTCGCACTTTGAATTAAAAGCGCCGTTGGCTAACTAAAAGCACCAGCTACGCGACATTATTTTTTTTAAATTACGGTCAAAACGAGTCCAGGACATTTCGTCAATTGACACAACGCCCAGTGGACACAACTTCGAAAAGAATTGTTGGACATATCGCCGAAACTAGACATAACACCAAAATTACTGCTGGATACAATGCAAAAAATTGTCGAATGTGTACACAAAGTTGAAAAGAAAAAACTGACAGCAAAAAAAGGTTTGTTTTTGAAATTGTTATTATGAGTGTAAGTTTTTTAAAGAAAGAAACTGAAATAACTGTAACCTACCAACCAGCACTGTTCACTCCCGATCACATGAAAACAACTTAAATTGATTAAATCAAATTTACGTGAAAAAAAGTTTGTTTTTGAAATCGTTATGAATATATTTTTTTTAAAGAAAGATATTGTAATAACTATTACCTACCAGCCAACACTGTTCACCCCCGATCACATGTAAACAACTTACATTTTTTTGTTAAATTATTTTTAGATGTTGTGTGACATTTGACGGTATGTCGAATTACTGATTTCGGCGTTGTATCCAATTTTGGCATTGTGTTCAGCAGCTAATTTTGACGATATGTCTAATAATTCATTTCGACGTTGTGTTTAAGTTTCGGCGTTGGGTCCATTCGACGTTATGTCTATTTGGCAAGTCTCGACAAAACGCGAAAAAATGGGAAATTTTTAATTTGGCTTTTTGGATTTTTTGGCTTCCGATTCGAAAATATTTCCGATTTTATTGCTGTCTTTGGAAGCGATCGTAATTTTGCGCAACATTTTTGAAAAAAAAAACTGATTTAAATCGGACGCCTTCAAGGGTTATGGGCTTTATTTGAAAAACTTTTGAGCAATTTGTTTTCGAAACTGGTTGAAATTAAAACAATTTTTTTTCGAATTCTGTTCGATTTTTTAAGCAACCATTAAGGCGAAAATTAAGAAAGAAAAACAAAAAAAATCGATCCTTAACTGTTAGGGGTCGTAGCTAATACATAGTAAAATGTATCAAAAAAAGACGTTTTTCTGCAATATTGATGACAGCAAATTAGGGGTGCTGCTGGTAGAGTTAGCGTACCGTAAAAACACAAAAAAAGTTAAATTGTTCATGCAATAACTACACTTAAAACTTAAAAGACCCGTAACTCGGAAATTGTAAGAGAGAGACTAAACAATTTTAATACTGTCTGGATATGCTATTGACCAAATTGGTTATTTGAAACATACAGAAGAGGATTTAAAAATACGTAAATTCGTAGAAGCTAATTTGAAAATGATATTAACACTTCTTGGCACCCTTTGGCATACAAACACAAAGTGAAAAATTTTTAATTAATATTAATAGTTTTAAAGCGCTTCTCACATGTACAAATTTCGGTCGAAAGAAATAAAATCTGTTCTAAATAATGTATTTATTAATTTTTATAAACTTACTTATGTAACGAAAAATGTTTAAACATGAGCTTTTATTAGTTATGACTAAAGTATGATTATTTTTTATAAAAACTACATGAAAGCTCAAAATTGTATCCAAAGTTCAAATAAATATATTGTTTTACATTTTTTCTCAATATTCTCAATGCATGAATTGTGGTTTTCAGAAACAAAGTTTATGTTAACTAAAATATAAAACCATTTTCTTAAATGCTTCCTCACTAGCTTCATCTTAAGTGCATTTCGATTTCTTTAATTTTCAAATTTCTAAAATTTTACTTTAATACTAATCGAACTCGAACTATACAACAAGGTATAAAAAATATTAACAAAAAACACGAATAGTTGTTGTTTACCATATTGCTTTTATTTTATACGATTAAATAATATACAGAATGCGCTAAGCTAGGCTTAACTTCACCATAGCTCAAATACCATCAAGTTAACTTATTCACATTTTAAAATTAATCTGTAAACTTAATAAAAAATATAGATAATTGATGAGATAATAAAAAAGAAAATTATGTTATCATGATTTTTCATAATTGAATGATTCAAATTTCTTTTTGTGTTGATGCAATACATTCAATTGATACTTAAAGGTAGAGCGTTTGTTGGTTAATAGAATACCGCATATTTTTTGTCAATGAATCCAAAAATGTAATAATGTTTACTTGAAAAAATGAATTTAAGTTACCGTCAAGCAAAACAGCGCATTCTGTCGTTGTCAAACGTAAATCTTAATAGTAAAAATCGGGAGGATTTTTAGCATACGCCATAAGAAATAGTTGGTGTGATTTAAAAAATAGAGCCGGTTAGGATTTGTTCCCCTGAACAAAAGGAACCTAGGAAGGCAATAAGTTTTGCGACACCTAGTAGGCACGTTCATCGTGACTTTTCTATCTAATGTGGGTTTTTAGGTAAAATGGCAGGTCGAAGGGTGATGGTGGTGGATGATGATGTCATGACGAGTGTTGACAATAAGAACTGGATGAGAATTACATGTGCTTATTGTCTGAGACAAAAGTGAAGAGGTTTGCAAAATATTAAATTCTCATCAGTATTGATAACTGTAAAAAACAACACTGTAAAAAATATTAGTATTCCTACGTACCTATACACCAATACTAAAAGTGTAAATAAGCAATGAAAAGGAAAACGAGTCTGCTCATGAGTTAGACGTACGGCTTCGGATAGACACTACATTTTATGTACGACATACTCCAAATAGCAACTCTAAATCAACCGTGAAACTCTAATTAAAGAAATAGTTATTTACATTTGCGTGCGGAAAATTAAATTTTACAGCGCGAAATAAATTTGAAGCCCGACGCGTTAGCGCTGTAAAATAATTTAACGCATAAGATTTATATTAAATTTTTTGTCCGGCGATTTTTAAATGATAGAAATCTAAAATTAACAAATATTCTGTTGTCAATTGTCAATATCGGTCATAAAGTGAACTGTAATTCAGAATACACAAGATGGCGCTAATCATTTACATGAAACTAAAAATATTAAAAATCAATTTATTTTTTACCATTTAACAGTAAAAAAGTTGTTGATTTAGTAAACATATTTTTGTTCCATCATGACGTTTCAGGGTTTGTAGTTTCAATGTTAATTTGATGTTTACACGTTAGGAGGTCAAAAATTATTTATTTAGTTTGGTGTTTTTTAATTAACTTATTCCACGATTCTTATCCCTGGCTACGTTCTTAGTCTCTTTCTTCTTTATCTCCTTGTTTTTTGTACCTATTCATCTCACTTCATTTTGGGTCTACCTACTTTGTTCGTTCTGTTTACCTTTGTTTTATATATTCTTTTGGCTATTCTGGTGTTCTCCTTTTGGAGGTGCCCCATCCATTTTTTTTAGTTTTTTTTTTGTTTGGGCTTCTAATAACATATAATCTGCAAATAACAATTCTTAGAATAATACTCTATTTTCCTACACTTCTGTTTAAAACGTCGGCAAATTGAAACCAAGGTATTTGATTTTGCCCCTGCACCTAAAAGAATATCTAAAAGGATAATTATCTATAATAATCATTCACTATTGTATTGTATTGAAAATAACACAAAAGAGAGGTACATAGCAATGTTTTGAAAGCAACAACAACCAGAACTAAAAAATTAGCACTACAATAGTTATTGAAAAAAAAATTGAGTATTATAATTTTTCCCACTGGTAATAAAATAATACAAATCACTTTTGGAATAAAGGAGTTGTACACGTTAAAAACTGTCCTTAAGTTTCGACGTTATACTAATTTGCGTATAATTTACGAAAAACATTTTTTAAATAATTGTTTTAACAACCCATATGTATAATAAAACAAAACCGTTTAGGTTCTATATTTATATAATTTTTTTGTAAGCAGCAATAGCCTGAAGTTTGGTCACATACTTTTAAGACCCTGTATACAAAATTCAATTTTAACAAGACGTAATGTGAATTATCGGGCGCACATGTTTTGTGATTCATACGATTAATTTAACGTAACCAGGTACATTCATTATTAATTCCTCAAATCTCGTAGGTCGTCGTTTCAATTTATTTATTTAATCGTATGGTACATTTTAAATATTGTATTGTTATATAAGTGTTATGTATGGTGTCCCAGAAGATCAGTATAAACCTGTACAGTGTGGTGACGAAACCGTGTGCAATTGTGGATTGGTTCGTTTTGGCAAATCATTTATTTCAAGGTTTAGGAAAACCACTAAAACCTAAACATGCCAACCCTTACCCACCCTAGTATTCACATGTTATAATATTAATTAAGTGTGTAAACATTATAGAAGGTAAATGAGAACATAAAATATAACATCACAGCCATTGCATGACGTCACATAATAGACCGGCAAAACAATCTCATCTCCACATTGTAAAATTGTAAAATATCAAACCTATTCCTGAAAGAAATATTAGACAAGAAATTTAAAACGTAGTCGTTCAGCAGATTTATTCATATATATATATATATATATATATATATATATATATATATATCAATTTATCTTCGCACATTGATAGGTACCTTTCTTATTATGAGTTCTAGATGAAAAAGTATAGATAATTAAACACAAAAAGTTAACTAAAAGTTACTCTATTTTTAACACAGCTAATGTAACTGAAAAGTTACCAAGACGAACGTCAAACTCAGGATGGTACTAATTTATCAATTTATTATCAATTTTCTTATACAGGTTGAGTCATAATTAGGTTTAAAGTTTTTAAGGGTGTATTTCCTGACCCATGATATTTAAAAAAGTTCTTACAAAATTTTGTCAAAAAAGGTCAACTGTCGGAGTTATAACCGTTTAAAGATGGCCTCCAAAAACTGATCAAACCTGTATTTCTTCGAAACGACTATATCTACTTTAACAAATTTTGGTACATTTCACATTACTATTACGAGCTATCAGCTGATTATAAAACATGGTGACAAAAAACGAACATAAAACAGTATTACAATAAATGTTTAAAATGCCCTCTATTATAGTTGCAATACAGGCATCACAACGACGAATAAGAGAACACTCTCCAAATAGAAGTATTTTGCCGTATTTTGTTGACTCTATTTATTAACTACCCCAGAAGAAAAAGTCTAGAGGATTTAGATCCTATTTCCTAGTACGCCCCTGGAATGTACACTTCTGGTTGTAATTTTCACCATGTTTTATAATCAACTGATAGCTCGTAATAGTAATATGAAATGTGCCAAAATTTGTTGAAGTAGATACAGGCTGTTTCATTAAGTTCGGTATAGATATTCGGGTAAAAAAATTTATTATTAAAACGGTTATGAGAAAATCCAGGAAATTATTTTCAAGTTGCGAATTTCATCGCAAGGAGACGCAATTGACAGGGTGAAGCATAAAATACACAATTTCTCCGAAAACTTTCATATGAAGCTATGACTTCAATAACATCATTAGAAAGCCTGAATAATTCCGCATAAGTTTTGTCTGAGGGTCATTGGCGTACCGACCTTAATAAGGAAACAATGTCTAATAATTTAAATGTATTTTCTAAATGACTCTGAAACGGGTGAAGGTATCGATCTGCGCTTTTTGCTTTTTCTCTAGCAAATTTAATCTACTTTCCGATTATGACATCAAAATTATACTGTATTATTTGAATTTTCGTATCAAAATTGAAAAAAGTTTTATCATTGCGAACTGCGTCTTCTAGCAATTTTAGTTGAAACTGTCGAGTGCCGATAGATACGGTATTTGAAAACACTGACATTTCTTTTTCAAACAAGGCTGAGTTTGCTGTAATCAGATAAGTCATTTAGAAAATACAGTCATTTAAATTATTAGACATTGTGGGGCTTCTCCTAGTCTTATTAAGGCCGGTACCATCAGACAAAATGTATGCGGAATTATTCAGGCTTTCTAATGATGTTATTAAAATCATAACTTCATATGAAAATTTTCGGGGAAATCTTGAATTTTATGTCTCGCCCTGCCAATTGCGCTCCCTTGCGGTGAAATTTGGAACTTAAAAATAATTTCCAGATTTCTCTTATAAGCCGTTTTAGTAATAACATTTTTTTCCCGAATTTCTATACCCAATAGTTTTCGAGATATGGCCGCGTACCAAGCTTAATGAAACAGCCTGTATAGTCGTTTCGAAGAAATACAGGTTTGATCAGTTTTTGGACACCATCTAAACGGTTATAACTCCGACAGTTGGCCTTTTTGGAAAAATTTTATAAAAACTTTTTTAAATATTTCAGGCCAGGAAATACACCTTCGAAAACTTTAAACCTAATTATGACTCACCCTGTATTGGAAAAGGATCAAATTTGTTACTATTTGTAAAACGAAAAACAAAATTTTATGATTAAAAACAAAATTTCTCGTCTTTTATTGGGTTATAAGCTAATGTTGCGTGATAACCTCGCGCCGATAGTGCTAAACTTGAACATAAATAAGTAAATAAAATACATTTGAGTTTTTTGTTTTCAAACCTAAATCCAACAAAACAAATATCTGTTATACGTTGGTAAATACTAATCTTCCACCATGCACCATGCAAGGTATCAGTGATGGTCCAACCTTGAGCGGTACGAACCTGATTTACACACAGCAACCGCAACAGGTAATAACCCAATCTTATGTACTCATGCAAAATAATGCCTACAACCAAATAAACGGAAGCCAGCTAAACAATCCAAATGCACACATATACAATGCTCAATCCCAACCAGCTATGCTCCATCACCCACAAATTGTAAACCCCATACCGTATCTAGGCTATCCACAACAATCCCAAATGCAAACAATTATGTATACAATGCAAACACAATCAATTTATAACAATACACAACCCCACACAAACTTTAATATGCAGCAGAATAATAAATGGGAATTAACATCAACTACGTCAGATTTGTCAGAGTATCAAGAAACCACAAACTCGATAACGACAGACTTTCAGTTAACAGCGACGGATCCGAGCCAGCAAAAAAAGCGAAAATACCACATTTTATCCTACACATACTAAACTCTATTATAAAAAAACAATGAATACTGTTATGAAATACGAAAAGATAAGAAAGTTAAGATACAAACAAATAAGTTTGAAAATTACAAAAAAATTAAAAAGTACAAGGTAATTAGACCCACGTACACTCTTGAAGAAAACAAAAAGTAGAGAGTAGTAACTCCGTAACCTACACTACATTACAACACACCAAGATATTAAAACAGCACTTGACGCTCTTGGACACACAGTTGAGAATATAAGTAGTGGATTTATCAAAAATGAGAAAGGCATCCTTAAAAACCTTCTTCATTGACCTTAGAAAGAGTGATAACAATACAGAAATATTCAAAACTAAACGACTACTAAACGCCGTCATAAAATTTGAGAAACACAGAAATAAATCAAACCTAATCTAATGCTTAAGATGCAGCTGTTATGGACACACAAAGAGTAACTGCACTTGCCCAATAAGGTGCTATAAATGTGCAAGGAAACATGATTACAAAACATATACCAAAAAAAAAGAATAACATCAAGAATCCAAAATGTATACTACTGCAAAAATATGTAAAGTCTACCAAAAAATAATTAACAGGAGATTTCCTTCCCAAAGGTAGAAATACCAACGAATCTGACAGCAGAGAGGACAAAGAGACTTAAATGTATCTCCCAGGAACAGCACAACCTAAATACACTACCACAAATGCATCCAACTTCTGCCCAAGTAACTAGTGGCAATAACATTTTTACCTCCCTACAAGCAACTATAACAAACCATGAATCAAATGGCAGCAGAAATTAAGTTTAACTAAGTTAGTAATTAAAAATGGCACAGCTGTATAAGATGGCCCCACAACAAAATCAACATGTTCCTGATATTTGAGACCCATTTCACCAACAATACATACTTTAACATCAAAAAAACACTCTTTACCACACCACTCACCCGAAAGCGGATGAAAGAGCCAGAAGAAGAAGAGCAATACTAGTTAAACACCACATCAAACACTACGAATTACCCAAGTACACAAAAAATTTTCTGCAGACTACGAGCATCGTTATTAAAAACTTGACTCCCTCACCATCTTAGCCGCTTACTTTCATCTAAACTATCCACCAAAAAAAGAAGAAACCATAAAATATTTCAACTGTTTAGGTAACAGGTTCCTGACAGGCGTCGACTACAACGCCAAAAACACTGCATGGAGATCAAGATTAACAGCGCCACGTAGAGGAAGATTAATATACAACATGATGCAAGATCAGCATGTGGACTGCGATTAGTCGAATCGTTTCGTAACGAAACGAAGTCGAATAACGAAGACGATTTCGAAGTTGCCTGAAATGAAATTGTTATTCAATTTCGAAGGTCTTTCGTATACTACGATTCGTAGACGATGCGCGTTATGCGTTTTCTGAATGCGCTGTTTATAGGTTACCCTAACCTAACTTTACAAATATGTAATTTTATATCCGTTGGTTAATCTTTGTATTAAATCGTGAGAGATTCAACAATGCTCCCAATATTTGATGTTCGCCTTCGACGCCAAGCAGCGAATGAAGCCACGTTAGCGTTAAAGAGAAACAGAAGGAATTTGCGTCTGAATTCCCAACCATTTCATTTACCTGACGCAAGATTTATTGAATTGTTTCGTTTAAATAAAAGAAGAACCGCCCAAAATTTAATAGAATTATTAAATCCTCATATACGACCACCGGTGTATTCGAATGGGGTGACTACTGATATTAAAGTCTTAACAGCATTAAGGTTTTATGGTACCGGTTGTTATCAGCGAAGTGTGGGGGAAGATTATCATCTGGCATTAAGTCAAACGAACGTGCATAGGTATAAATATGCAGGTGCATGTTGTTTTACATGTTTATATTTTTTAATTGTAGTTATATTCATGAAGTAACCAAAGCAATTGAAGCACATTTGGCAGAAATCTATATAAAATTTCCAACAACAAGGGAGGAAATTCATCACATTAAAAATGATTTTATGAGGAAATTTAGATTTCCTGGTGCTATAGGTGCTATTGATGGCTCTCGTATAGCAATATTAAAACCAAACATTGAAGAATTTAACTTTATAAATCGAAAAGGATTTCATTCGTTAAATGTGCAAATTATATGCAATAGTAACTTAAAAATTTTAAATATGAATGCAAATTTTGGAGGATCAACACATGATTCATTTATATGGCGGCAGTCTATGATTTGACAACATTTTATTTATTTACACAACTAAGGAAGAAGGAACACATGGTTAATTGGAAACTCTGGGTATCCTTTGGAGCCTTGGTTATTGACTCCATTTAACAACCCCTTGGAAGGTTCTCCGGAATTCCATTTTAACCGAGCGTTCAATTCTGCTCGAAATACCGTTGAACGAACCATAGGTGTGTTAAAAACACGATTTCGGTGCCTATTAAGGGAACGTATTGCTCGTTAGAATCCAAATTTTGCAGGCAGTATAGCTAATACTTGTGCAATACTTCATAACATATGTGTTACGCATGAAATCCCTTTACACGATGATGTGATTTTAAATAATGAGGCTGGGTTAGTACATTTCGATAACAACCTTTTAAACCAAGGACAAATTACAAGAAATAATGTAGTACAGAGGTACTTCACATAAAATTAGATTTATTAATTTGAAAAATTATTATAAGATAACAATAAATTTATAAGTTTTTCGGTATTTTTGTTTGATTTCTGCATTGTGGCGTTTAATGATTTTATGGAATCATTTATGTTATTTAGACTATTAGTAATATTTTCATTAATATTTTTTAAAGTGTCGACAGTCTCTTCATAAATGTTGTCAACATTTTTGATACCTCTACTTCTCTTAGTTCTTAATGGAGATAAACATGTATAATTATGATCATTTTTTGTTGATGTAGATGTAGATGGAACATTCGGTGTTCTTATTGTTTTTGGTAGTGAATGATTTGTTTCCATCGCATCACTTAATGGTTGCGTCCCTTTATTTACAATTCCCAAGTTTTGTATCTAATTGAGTGAAATATATTAATTCTGAAACTTACAAATAAAAATATTCTTACTACCAGTTCTTTTGTATTGCAGCCAACATAAAAGGACTCTCCCAATAAAGACAATAGTCTTAATTCAATGTCGTTAAGGATTTTTTCACTTGGTGGACCTCCTCCTGTTTGTAAACGCAGACGATTAATTTTTGCGGCTTTTTTTTTAAATTAGATTTATAATCAGCCCAAGTCTAAACGAGTATTCAAACAATTAATTTCATTAAATACGTTTCTCAAGTAACTTACCTTTTGCCATTTCTCGACAGTTCTTTCGCCCATGCCCACTGCATTTAATTGTTGCGATAATTCTTGCCACAACCGTTTGTGCTGCTCTCTTCCATTTATGACTGATATCCTTCCAGTTATTAAATCTGGGTGATCCTCAAAAAAACTGACAACAACTTGCTAATGGTTTTCGTTGACTTTAAAACTAACACTCCTAATCACATGAAAATAAAAGTGTTTTAAGTTTTATTTACACATTATTAATAATAGTATATTATACACCAAGGTTGTGAAGTCAGTCATTATTACCTTAGCACCAGTTTATTTTGCGAGGGGCGGTAGTCCCGAGCGAAATAAGGTGCGTAGGCAATAATGGAATTCACAACCATGGTGTATATACTATTTTTTCCACTACTAGCCAAATTTAAGCCAAAAATAAAAATAAACATTTTTCTTGTAAAAATCAAGTAGCACAGGAATGCAAATAAATCAAAAGCATTAAAGCTACATACGTTGATAAACCAACTGCAACTGATTCACTAAACACTTGTGTGGTATATTTCACCTTCATTTTCTGAAAATTATTTGGAGTAATATGTAAATTAGTTGATTTAGGAGCCAATCGTAGCGGTTTAGATTTGTCTGACATGTAGAAATTTTTAATGTTTTTCCAAGATGCTTTATTGTTACTAAATATTATATCGTATTTAATCAAGTTATTTTGCACCGACTTCAATAAATAGGGGACATCGAAGAAATAATAAATTTTCTTATCGTTTACGAGAAGGTATGGTTTTTCCGGTGATACATCTATTCTTTTAATTAGGTTTCGAAAATTTTACTACTGCCCTACCATTGGCACCGCATTGTAGTTGTAGCTTTTCTATGCAGTTTAATACTATCGACTTCAATTTGTTACCTTTGCATATCCTATTTGTAAAGATGTAGCACAAGGGTTGTTTAACTCTGTATATCTCCTGCTTCTTAGTGGTTTCTTGGGCTGTCACAATTTCTGCTCTGCTTTCGGGAAGTAATCGTTGGGAGATGTTAACTTCAATTGAAGTGCTTTCTTTTCACGTTGCAATTTAAGAATGTTCCTCCGTAATTTTCTTTACCTAAGAGCATTTGAGCTGCAAGCTTGAATAGTTTTGGTATAGCTAGAGATGTTACCGGGAATTTATTGCTTCGCCAATATACCTTGCATCATTTTAATATTAGGTTTCAGAAATTGACACTTGTAATTCATTTAGGAATGGCAAGTGTTCGCCACATACTCGTTAAGCTTTTAGAGTCGACATTTTTATGCAACAGATCGGAACTTCCAGATTCTGTTAACCATTCAGAACACCTACAACAAAATGTATGTAATTTACTTAAAATTCTTCATGTAACTTAACTCGCCTGGTTAAACCTCTTTTGGGAAACCTGAAAGAACTGATTCTACCATCACATTTAATAAATTAATAAATTCAGGTTATGTATTTGCGGTTATGGGATGAGGGCGCAAATTTTAAACTAATGGTATTTTTTTATTTAAACAATTTTATCGTGTTAGGTAATTTTAAGCAGCAAATACGTTAAAGATAATCACCTGGATATACAAAATTATGTTTTACTTGTTTTTGTTAAACAACTATTCTTAGATTCTCAAAAAAATTGAATTTGTCCATTATTAACCTAGGTCAACAATAGAAAAAATTATTAACCACTAATAGAGAAATTCAACTTCTCAGTTGGCTAGGAGACGCAATAATTGTCCACTTCACAGCTAGTAGTGGAAAAAAATACTTACATAATTGTTTAAAAATAGAAATTTTAGTTTAATTATTTGAAACCAAACCACACCAAACTAAAGGAATCGCTCGTGGCTATCTAGATATACAATCCAACCTAAATTTATATTCATACAGTTAGTTACTGTTAGTGGTACAATCATTGAAGAAGACAGGATATCTATAATAAATGAACCAATTGGAAATACCTATAACATTAAACTGGCATTTTCTACATCAATCCGAGAGCGTGAAATACTTAGGTATACCCCTAGATAGAGGACTAAACTGGAAAACACATATCCACAACAAACGGAAACAACTTGGACATAAATACAGAGAACATTACTGGGTTCTAGAAAGACAATCTAAGCTCACACTGTCTAATATACTTCTGATTTATAAAGTAGCTTTCAAGCCTATATGAACTTACGGAGAGCAACTATAGGCAACAGTTGCAAAATCACATCTGGAGATAGTGGAAAGATTCCAATCAAAGATTCTACGCATTATAACAAATGCACCATGGTACATACCCAACATTGAAATTAGAAAAGAATTGAAAGTGAACACCGTCAAAGAAGTGATCGTTATATAAGAAGACGACACCCACGAAAACGTTTTGGCGGTGAACCTACTCGACAATAGTAAAACTAATCAAAGGTTAAAAAAACACACACCGTTAGACTAACCTTATACGTTCTGATGTAACAAAATATCACTAAATGTTAGATAAGATTCAAGTATTCACATACAACTAATAAAAGTTAAAAGTGGGGATCGATATCATGGGATATCAAACCAAAATAGACACACCACAAAAACATACAACGAACCACCTGTGTAAAGTTAGCTCTGCATTTTAGGAATTTTGTCATTTTATTGAATCTGCTATAATTGTGTCGTATTGTGCCGCAAATCGCATCTCCATATCTTAAAGCGTTTTTTCAATAAATTGAAGAATTGAAAATGTTTGTAGCCCCGCACTTTTCGAATTTTGTCATTTTATTGATTGTGTTGTATTGTGCCACAATTGTGCCGTATTGTGCCGCAAATTGCATGTCCATATATTTAAGCGTTTTTTAAATAAATTGAAAAAACCAAATTTTCGTAGCCCCGCATTTTTCGAATTTTGTTATTTTATTGATTGTGCTGTATTGTGCTACAATTGTGCCGTATTGTGCCGTATTGTGCCGCAAATGGCATGTCCATATATTCAAGTGTTTTTTAAATAAATTGAAGAAACAAAAATTTTCGTAGTCCCGCACTTTTTGAATTTTGTCATTTTATTGATTGTGTTGTATTGTGCTACAATTGTGCCGTATTGTGCCGCAAATTGAATGTCAATATATTCAATCGTTTTTTAAATAAATTAAAAAACCAAATTTTAGTAGCCCCGCATTTTTCAGATTTTGTTTTTTTATTGATTGCGCTGTATTGTGTTACAATTGTTCTATATTGTGCCGCAAATTGCATGTCTATATATTCAAGCGTTTTTTAAATAAATTGAAAAAACCAAATATACGTAGCCCCGCACTTTTAGAATTTTATCACTTTATTGATTGTGCTGTATTGTACTATAATTGTGTCTTATTGTGCAGCAAATCGCATGTCCATTTCTTAAAGCGTTTTTTTAAATTAATTAAAAAATTTTCGTAACTCCGTACAGGCGGCTTAGCACATTTTGGCGCCTGATTTGATTTTTGGCTGATAACACTTAATAACTTTTCATAGATATTTTTGACCTTTATGCAGCATTCAAAATCAAAAATAAAGTTACTGTTTCTACAATTATATTGTGGTTAATTATAAATAATAGTATTCAAGAAAAGTAACAAACATATATTATAAATAATAAAAGGGTGTGTTAACTAAATTTTATTTAATTTATATTCAATAAATACATCCATCTTCTACAAGATATTGTTTTCTATTACTGAGTATATTCCGTTCATTCCTTCATTGTCATGATAGAATGCATGTTAAAATGTTAATAAAACTTCAAAATTCTAATGTGGATAAACAATCTTCTTGAATTAAAAATTCTAATTGTGATTGTAATTGTGCATTGTTGTTTTATCTCTTTTGCTCAACGATTATATTGCCATCTATCGTTTAGGGATATTGGGTTGTAGGCGCACTAACTAAAACTAATTAAAATCTTTGTTAAAACATTTTAATGTTATTTCAAAAAAGATTAAGTATTTTCAGGTCTGAGTATTACCACGTATTACGGTATGGTATTTATGTATTACAATTGAATTGTCAAATCCATTCGAGCAATTAAAAAAAAAAGGAATTGACAAAAGAAATTGTATTGTTGTCTATTTGATTGTGCACAGTACGCTTTACGATATGGAGATGCGATTCGCGGTACAATACGGCACAATTATCGCACAATACACCACAATCAATAAAATGACAAAATTCGAAAAGTGCGGGGCTACGAAAATTTTGTTTTTTTAATTTATTGAAAAAACGCTTTAAGATACGGAGAAGGGATTTGCGGCACAATCAATAAAATAACAAAATTCGTAAAGTGCGGAGCTACGAAAATTTTCATTTCTTCAATTTATTGAAAAAACGCTTTAAGATATGGACATGCAATTTGCGGTATAATATGGCAGAATTGTAGCACAATACACCACAATCAATAAAATGACAAAATTCGAAAAGTGCGGGGCTACGAAAATTTTGGAGATACGGAGAAGGGATTTGCGGCGCAATCAATAAAATAACAAAATTCGTAAAGTGCGGGGCTAACTTCCACAGGTCTATAAACCTGCTTATAGTATTGTACTGATTGCATGTAGAAATAAACACATCGATACAAAATTAATAAAAAAAAAATCTATTAATTTCTATTCTGATCTTGTTCTTGTTTACAGCTATGTATGTCTGAAAAAAATTTGCAGTATATGCTGTTTTTCGTGTTGATATAAATATTGTGAATTATTTTGAGATAGTGCGTTCGAAAATCTACGAAACCATAGAGAGATTTTTATTATTCCAATTTTATAGATTTCTATTAGCGTAGATACTTAAAAAACATTTAAAAATAATTAATAGTTTATTAAAATCCTAGTTTTGACAGATAAAGTTTTATGAAGTCTAAAGTTTTCTCTTAGTCGGTTTGCAAAAGCGTCAATAAATTTATTACTTAATGATCGCCAATAACTTTTAAAGATTATTTGACGATTTATATGCGATTGAATCTTTTAGTTTGCAGATATCAGTTTATTCTTGGGTATAATTACAAGCTTTTCATTTATGAATCGGGGGTTACGCGACTTTTGAAATTTCTCGCGGGTAGGTAATGCAAAAGTTAAATAATTTTAATTTAATTCGCACGCTAATGTAATGTAATAAAAATTATAATAAACGTTTTAGTTATAAATGTAAATTTTCTGTTTTAAATAGAAAACTTGTTGTTTACTAAAATAAGATATATTAACAACTGTTATAAAAACGTGATTATGTTTTTTTCTTAAATGAAAACATTACATATCTCGACTTTATTATTAAAATTAATTTTATGGGCATAATAATTCATTAGGAGAACGAAAATCCTTGTACAATTGCTTGCCGCGTTTATGGCCCGTAATTCTTGATGCGGAGGTATTGGCGTATAAACGGTAACAAAATAATAATAAGTGCATGCGTGTTTCTAAAACGGGACAAAGAAGTTGATTCATCCATCAGAGCATTTGTAACTGTGCATCCATATACATATGAATGCAAATGAACTCATTATACTTTAATCTAAAATAACTCTTAAAACTACTTTCCGATAAAAAGAGACAATATAAATGATGTTAATTTTCGGTCATTTTAAATCATCGATGCGACTATTTATTCTGAGAATAATATCTGATCTTTCTTAACGAAACCAGTCGAAATATTCTATCTGGGAGTGGTAGGACCAGTACATGCTACATTATTTTCAATGCCTAATTATTGTTTACATCTCAAGGTGACCGTATATGTATGTGTAGTCATAAATACTTCTATATTTTTTAGTCAGGTAAATTTGGATACCTGTTCTTTAGTGCAAGTTGGTTTAGAATCTACTTAACGCCAGTGATGCTCAACATTTAAAATTCTTAATTAGGATCGCACTCGACAAGAAAAAACAACGTAGTTACTTCTAATGTAGTTTCTATGAACATCATCGAGATTACAAGGCTCTAATCACTTCCTGCATCAACAAACTATTTTTTAACGCTATTCTCGCTTATTAATTAATCTGAATATTTACACTTAAAACTTCCAAGTATGTTCTAATGCCAAGCTAATTAATTGCATTTGCGTTAATACCGAAACACTACTGATAGTTTTCTTCAGTGCGCATTAATCTAATTTAAGCACGGCTAATTATCTTTCATTTTTTGTACCAAATTTATTATAATGTCAGTGGTGCTTAATTAAAATTTTTAAAATTGCATAAATTAGAAATACTTAACAAGCGGGATATAAATTAAGATATACGAATCTTTTTGTGTAGTATGTACGCATTTAATTAATTGAAAACATATTGACTACCGCTGTTTTATATAATATAACCGACGATATGTAATGAATACTTTATAGCCCATGTAATTCTATGCTCTCTACTTTTAAAAGACTTGTTCATTAAATTCATTGGAATGTGGTATTTCGGCGTATATTGACCACATAATCATTGCCTCTTGAATCTTTGTCTACTGAGTTTTATCTAGTAAATTTTTTTTACTCTAATTCTTTTATTGGATTTCATGACTTTCATTTATTTGTATTTATTATGCCAACAGTTTTCCATTACCTCCGATTGCAGAATGCAAATTTGGGTTACTAGAAAAAAAACACCCACGTTAGTTTTTTCGACAACCGAAAACTCAATAGGAAACGGGAGCTTGTTATTTTAATGCAGTTTCCGGCTCAATATTACGTAGCAAAAAAATGATTTTTGAAAAAAAGAGGTATGTTGATCGTGCTTTTATGTTTTTGAAAAATGCTATAAAATCAACAAATTGTTTAATTTGAAACGAATTAAATATTTATCTTATGCATATTACTTTTTTTGATAGACTTCATTACTTGTTTGTTGTTTTATCGTCCGGGTTTCTTGACTTTCGTTAAATTGTTTGAAGGTTAACATCATGTTTAGTACCATTTTGATTATTCAACTCCCAAAAGGGTACAATACAGTTTTGATGCATATTCTTATCTATAACAATTATGTGCTAGAAATAATGTAAATTATCGCAGAAGTGTATGTGAGTAAATGAATTGAGTAGGCTTGAAAAAATGTGTCAAATAGTTTAATGTAGTTTTATCACAAGCCAGAATGAGGAACAGATGAGTATTTGAATAATATTTTAAACTTTTTCTTTTTAACCCGTCCTTACTCAGTATGCAACCGTAACGTGATCGCTCGCGTGTTAGATTTCATCTAACATACATAAATACTGAAAAATTCGATCTAAAAATATGATTTTCAAAGCATTCCTTTATTTTTTGTGTTGATAGAAAAAGAACTGAAATCCAATTAAAAATATGATATAAATAAGATGAAGTACAGAAAAAATTTCAAATACCTACCTTTATTATACAAAGTTTTCTTAAGTAATATTATGGTATTTAAATAGAACATTTATCTAATCTATAGTAAACTTATTCTTCTATTACACAGAAAAAAAACTTGACACTTTTATTCGTCGCTTTGACTCTGAACTTGAACGCATTGCCGATAAATAAATGTAATACTTTCAGTGTGTTCTCAGCAAATTGATTTGGCAAAATGAACACCTGGGTTTAGTTGCTGATAACTGGTTGCCACTGAATTTGAAGATTCAGCTGCAATTGCTTCTGCTCCAAGAACATTTTTTATTTTCTAACGTAGCGGCAAAGGAGAGGGTTGATATCCTACACTGTTTTAGTAAATGCGGTTTGTAAGCTGCTTTGCCAATTTTGCCAGGTAAAGTCTGCGTGATATCCTGTTATAGGTCTTGGTAGCATAAATGATTTGAAAATTAATTTTCTCGATATTTAGCGTGCAGAATACTGTGAGAGGCCACCTGTTACTAACTCGTGTCCCTCTTCATTATGGCTACGTCATCGACTCCACCTTTGGTCAGATTACGGAATGTAATAACAGAAGGTTTCTAATCTTAAGCAAAATGTGTGTCTTACGACATCTCGTGTATAGCATTGACACGTATGATTAGTATAAACTAAGAAAATGCCAACAGTTAATTGTAACGAGCATGTGTGCGTTTAACGTGCATATAGCGCTATCTAAGCTAACAGCTTTAATGCAGAAACGCACGTGTGCCGATAGTGCAAGTAAACTTGTACAGAAGCATTTTCGTTGCGTGTTATGCTTCTGTACAAGTTTTTTACTTGGCTTATCGACACACGTGCGTTTCAAGCATTAAAGCTGTTGCTTAGATAGCGCTATGCACGTTAAACGCACACATGTCGTTACAATTAACTGTTGGCATTTTTCTTAGTTTCTAATCTTCTTTAGAAGCTGGTCTATTTCTTCATGACTATGCAATGTAGAACGCATCAAGACGTTTTTGGTTTTTCGTGGCGAGTAAGATGTTAGTAGACATTATTTGGATTCATGCCATATGGAAAAATTGTACTTTTGTTTTTTCACAGTGTTCCTACTGATGTTAGTCGATGGTTGTTATATAAATTGTTTGCTAGGGGAAATAGTTATCTGTTGTCACATTTCTCCTGTTTCCAAAACATGTTGCAGTAAACGCTTCACTACACTGCTGGCATCACTTGGTACCTGAAAAGGGCTGCTAGGCAGTTTTTCTGCATATACTTCTAAGTTGTGTGTATATAACATTCTCGTATCTACTTTTGCATAAATTTTTATGCTGTATCTAGCGGGCTTGTTGGCAATATACTGAATCGACAACGGAACGCTTTTAACATTTCATCTACTGTAATGTATTCACCGACCGAATAATTACTGATGCACTTTTCAACAAAATTATCGAAAGCAAAACGCACTGAAACTAAATTGTCATATTTTGTTCTTTCTTGTCTATAGAGTTTATTATCGAATTTAATTGTTTGGATGAGAGTTTGGACTTTGTAGCTGCAAAAAATTCTGACGCAGTGCCATCAGTAGTCCATAATTCTTTTGCGTTGAGATGATGTGCTCGTTTGACTCCCGCTAAGTATGAGATTCCCAGGAAGGCATTAATTTCATCAAAGTCTGTTGGTAGGATGTCTCTCTCACGTGAATAGGCTTTCCTCATAATATCATACTGGGAATTTGTCCACTCAACATTATGCGCTATGATTTTATCAGGTAAAAGATGCGTTTGCTCTTCTTTGTAAGATCTAGTTGGATAATATGACATATTTTATTATTTCATAATTGATAACTTGGCAACGTGATCGCTCGCGTGTTAGGCTTCCACTAACTCACAGAGTAGGCTTTAGCCGATGGGTCCCTCACTACTCGCTAATCTGAAATACGGTAAAATAAGCTTTATGAATACTAGGTACAAACCACATTGCAAGCATTGCTGGTTGCCCAAGTCTGTATTGTCGCTAATATTAGAGATCTAACAACGCGAGCAATGGCGGGTTAACTTAAGCACCTCAGTGTCATCGGAAAATTTACCGTTTAAAAGAGTTGTGCAAATTTGAGTTGCAATTTTAATCGAATCCGGTGTTCAGGGTGTATCATTTACGATGGTTTTTAGGGGTATCTCGAACACGGTTAACTGTACAGCGATGCGGTTTTCATGAACCTTTGCTTTTTTTTTAAGTAACAATTGATGGTAGGTTCGTGAAGTTAGCGGCCGCATGAGAAGCACAAAAATTTTTTTGGTACCAATTCGTTAGTGCTTCGTTTGTGTCTGTTTGTGCTTTGATAAAATCGATTGCGTCCTTACACGTTTTGAGAAAACGGCACTCTCCAGGTGCTCGCTAACTTCACGCATCATTGGAAGCACAGACAAAAATTTTGTATAATTTGTTAATGTGCAATGTGTGCAAGCACTAACAAATCATACCAAAAATTTCTTCTGATGAGGCTACTGACTTCACGGATTTATTGATGGTTCATTCAAAACTTTCGTAGCTCTCTTCGTTTCTGAGCTAGAGGGCGTTTCTAAGAATTGTTTGTTTTGGGACCCCCCAGCAGTTTTTTTGCTTTTAGAGTTAGAAAAACGGGAAAATAGCACCTCATGTAAAATTTTCTATAGATTTTAGTGACGTACTGATAATTTTCTAAATTGAATAATTTTCAGATAATGATCAAACTAAGGTTATTTCTTATAGAATACCCTATATATTATTTATTCATCAAATTCCTTATATTTTACACTTTTAACCATATATTGTAACGTACATTTATTTTATAACAAAAGGGAAAACACCAATAAATATGCACCAAAAAAAGTTTCTTTATGAATTACGGTGATCACGGTCCATTAAGTTTTCGGAATTATACAAGCTTATATAAGAATCAATGGGTTGTAACGATGCGTGACACGCAGATAGTATATACACTGTGTCCAAGATAAGAATGAAACAGCATAGGGATCTTGAAAACTGTAGAAGATGCAAGGTTATTCAAATTTCAAAAAAGTTGGGAAATTTAGAGTATATTTACATGGTGTTTGATAAAGTTTAATAATATTTTTCGTTTTTGAGATTTTACAAAAAATCAATTTTTTAAATGACACTTTTAAAGTTTAGAAAATGGTGTTTTCAAATTTTTACATTTCACCTCGGAAAATCATCAACAACTGAATTTTTGTATATGGCAGCATACAAAAACCACCTTGTATTTAGTAGTGTTTTATTACAAATTCAACAATGTATCACACATAATTGATTACAACCTAATTTTGTAATAAATAGTTTAAATTGTCCAACTTTTTTGCAATTTGAGCGACCTTGGTATATTTATTTAAAGCAAAACGTTTGCAATTTATTTTTTATTATAAAATCCAACTACTTTGATATTACGATAAGTAGTCTAAACAGGGTTAATGTCAAATTCTAAATTCTGACGTTTACCTACTTGATTTTTTTGTTCATGACAAACTGAGCATCAATGATACCTACATACTTACTTTGATGCAAGGAGTTTGCAAAAAAAAGAAAATAAGTAGGTTGATAATTGAATTCTTAATAAAAATATTAGAGCAAACACAAAAAGTGATCAACGGTTATACAGAATGGCTAATTAATACATTTAAAGTACTTTTAGATGAAGAAACCGCATGTTCAATCAAAAATGTTTTGCTTAAAATAAATATACGTTACAATATATGGTTTAAAAATATAAGAAATTTGATAGACAAATAATATATAGAGTGTTCCATAATAAAAATCCCAAGTTTGATCATTATCTAAAAAAACTATTCGTTTCGAAAAATTCTCAGTACGGCATTGAATTCTACGGAAAATTTTAGACCATCATTTTCTTTCTTAAAAAAGTTGCCAAGTTTCGCGAAAACCGCATCGCTCTACAATTAGCAGTTTTCGAAATGGGATACCCTGTACAAAATCTGCATTGCTGACAAATTACAAATAGTAGAGCATTCAAATGTGAACAAGTTATTAATACAAAATGATAGCTCTGTAACAAGTAAGTTATTCCGTTTGAAACTTTTTGCATCATCTAACGTGGTGACATAATAGTATATTATTAAATTAGTTGTACAAGCAGTCTGTTGTTCAACGAGAGGAATTATGGAATGTGTTATGGAACGAGTTGAACAATAGACTTCTTATATAACTGAATTTAATACAATATTTTTTCAATTGCTTTATTATTCTAGTAAATGTAAAAATTTCTTTGCTGAATATAGTAACTTATATAGAGTACGCTGCTAAAATATTATTCAACGCTTTTGCGTGTAATAAAACATTTTTTATTACACTCAATTGAAAAAAACTATTTACATAATTTTCAAGGTAACCAAAACATAAACTATGAATAACTACTACGATACTACACACCTCCTTCACTAAAATAGATTTATATAAGTAAATAATAAATTAAACGAAAGTAAACAATCCATTAAACAACACTAAAATAAAAAAAAAATTACAACTAGAACTATAGAGTACGCGTACTAGGAAGAAACTCCTCTAATTATTTGATCCACGTGCCTCTTCCAGTCGAGATCCAACTCAGGAATGTAACAAAGGTTGGTTCTTTCACCTATTCTTAATTTTTCCTAAAATCTCTCTACTCTCCGCTACCACTCTATAATCTCAAACACATACCCAACGGAAAAGGTTCCGTTGTAATTGCCTTTGTAAGATGGGAAGATGACGAAAGCGTCAGGTAATGAATTTGATACATCTCCCAGAGACGTGTAAAAACTGCAGAAAAATGCCAAAAGTCGCATATCTTATTGTGTGTGTGTGGAACCATAACCCACTTCGGTTGTGAAAAACGTGTTAAAGAGTGTTGTGAATGCTAACGAAGACATACGTAATCTCTAACGCTATTACTGAGTTGGTAAATGTTGCTGGTTCTCTAAGTTATCTGTGCTTAGCCTACTAGTATCAAAACTGATACAAAATAATATGTTGTTGCTTAAAAAGTATCCTATTCAGAAAATAAACGTGAAGAAAAAGAAAAAGTAATTCTAACGTTGCAAACTCAAAAAAAAGTTAAGGTAGATGATGTAATTTGAACGTGGATTTGTTCACCTCGGATTGTGATAATGATGTCAACAATATAAGCAATAATAAAACTTAGAGGTTAAACAACTAAACTTATATACCCCAGTTAATAAAGCAAATAGTAATTAAATTTTTGACAAAAGTAATAGTAGGATATCGCCTATGCTATGTAATTGTACATACAATAAAGTACCTTCTAGTCATGTTTTATACCAAAAATGAATTGTCGTTATATTGTTTATTAACATTTGAATACAAAAACACATGCTTTTTCATACTTTTTCCAGTTGAATGAAAAGTAATACACCAACGTTAATGGTGTAAAAAGAAAAGTTGTAGAGGGTAAGAATACAAAAAAAAATGAGCACTAACTCGACTCGGTCAGGTAATAATTTTTTGGGAAAAATTAAAAAAGGTGGATTATTTGCGTTTTCTTTTAAAAATTCGTAGATCCGTCATTTTTTGAAGTGTAGCGTAAATCTTTCGGAAAATAGGGGATAATTATACATACTTAATGTATGCAAAACTGCCAATTTCGGGTAATTAGTTAATGCATAATTGTGATTTAAATTTTTAATCCAATATTTTCAATCTAGGCTGAATGCTCGTGTGGTGGTTTGATTGTTAGAAATAAAAAAAGTTTTGAATGTGAAATTAAAGGAGCAATTTTTATCGTCTACAACTTTTCTTTTTACACCATTAACGTGGGTTTATTACTTTTCACTCAACTGAAAAAAGCACGTTTTTTTTTTAATTTAAATGTTAATAAACAGTATAAAGACAATTCATTTTTGATATAAAACATAATTATTAAATACTTTATACTATGTACAATTACTAGGCACAAGCGGTATTCTACTATTATTTTTGTCAAAAATGTATCTCTTTACTGCACTAATAGTTCTGTTGTTCGAGGTAATACTGAAAGTAAAAGTATGAATTGAAACAACGTTAAATCAACTGTGACTCCTAATCTTGAAGTTAATTCTGAAAAAACTCCAGATGGTGTTTTGACGTCTGGAGGCCTTAATTTGAAGGTTCAAGCATAACTAAATGGTTTTTTCTATGAGGCTACGTTTCGCTACTAATGTAGAAGCTTTATCAGGAGAGTACATAATTAAAAAACTTGTCCTGTGTGTTATTATTATAACATTTAGTGTAGATGCAACTGAGACTCATTTAATTATGTACTGGTCTGATGAGTTATTTCAAGCATACCTTCTAATTAAGGCCTCCAGACGTCAAAACACTACCTGGAGTTTTTTTCAAGAATTTTACAAGAGAAAGACAACGTTACCTTTTTTACTTTAAGTTAATGTTTAACCTATCACTTTAAATCAAATTAGTTCAAACTTAACTGCACAGTTATAGTATCATAAAACTAAATTGCGATATACTTCAAGAATAGAATTATCTTCGTGACTGTTATCTATCAAAGTTGTTGACATTATGTTCTCTTTTAGAAGCAAGTTTGTTCAAGTGGATATTAATAGTGTAAAAAAGTTGAAAGAACATAAGTGTATAAGGTTGCCCCCGCGCTTAATTGGTTGCGTCCAAATGTCGTAGCTAGAGCGTTAAAATGTTTGCTAATATTTTTACCATTCAACATTCTCCTTTTCGTCTTATGTCTCTAATCAGAGTCAATATAGTGGAAGTCGATCCTTTCTGGGCAGTTATTTTAATTATCGAAGAAGGTTGTAACTGGTTTCTGCTACAAATTTGATTCTGCACATTTATGTCATTATAAAACTAGATCGTGTTACACTTTAAGAAGAGAATTATCTTCGTAAGTTTCATGTAACAAAGTTATTGACATTATGTTTTCTTTTAGAAGCAGGTTTGTTCAAGTGGATATTAATAGTGTAAAAAGGTTGAAAACAAAATAAGTGTATAAGGTTGCTCCCGCGCGCAATTGGTTGCGTCCTAATGTCGTAGTTAGAGCGTTAAAATGTTTGCTAATATTTTTGCCATTCAACATTTTCCTTTTCGTCTTATGTTTCAAGTCGGGGTCAATTTAGTGGAAGTCGATCCTTTCTGTGCAGTTATTTTAATTAACGAAGGAAATTACAACTGTTTTCTGCTACAAATTTGATTCTGCACAGATATGTTATGATAAAACTAGATCGTGTTACACTTTACGAAGAGAATTATTTTTGTGAGTTTCATATATCGAAGTTCTCAATGAGAAGCAGCTTTATACAAGTGAATATTAATAATGTACAAAGGTTGAAAAAAGATTAAGGTTGCCTCCGTGCCTAATTGGTTGCATCCTAATGTCTTAGCTAAAGCGTTGAAATGTTTGCTAATATTTTTGCCATTCAACACTTTCCTTTTCGTCTTATGTTTCTAATCGGGGTCAATTTAGTGGAAGTCGATCCTTTCTGTGCAGTTATTTTAATTAACGAAGGAAATTACAACTGTTTTCTGCTACAAATTTGATTCTGCACAGATATGTTATGATAAAACTAGATCGTGTTACACTTTACGAAGAGAATTATTTTTGTGAGTTTCATATATCGAAGTTCTCAATGAGAAGCAGCTTTATACAAGTGAATATTAATAATGTACAAAGGTTGAAAAAAGATTAAGGTTGCCTCCGTGCCTAATTGGTTGCGTCCTAATGTCTTAGCTAGAGCGTTAAAATTGTTTGCTAATATTTTTGCTATTCAATATTTTCCATTTCGTCTTATGATTCTAATCGGGGTCAATTTAGTGGAAGTCGATCCTTTCTGTGCAGTTATTTTAATTAACGAAGGAAATTACAACTGTTTTCTGCTACAAATTTGATTCTGCACAGTTATGTTATGATAAAACTAGATCGTGTTACACTTACGAAGAGAATTATTTTTGTGAGTTTCATGTATCGAAGTGCAGCTTTATACAAGTGAATATTAATAATGTACAAAGGTTGAAAAAAGATAAGTGTCTAAGGTTGCCTCCGTGCCTAATTGGTTGCGTCCTAATGTCGTAGTTAGAGCGTTAAAATGTTTGCTAATATTTTTGCCATTCGACACTTTCCTTTTCGTCTTATGCTTCTAATCGGGGTCAATTTAGTGGAAGTCGATCCTTTCTGTGCAGTTATTTTAATTAACGAAGGAAATTACAACTGTTTTCTGCTACAAATTTGATTCTGCACAGTTATGTTATGATAAAACTAGATCGTGTTACACTTTACAAAGAGAATTATTTTTGTGAGTTTCATGTATCGAAGTTCTCAATGAGAAGCAGCTTTATACAAGTGAATATTAATAATGTACAAAGGTTGAAAAAAGATTAAGGTTGCCTCCGTGCCTAATTGGTTGCATCCTAATGTCTTAGCTAAAGCGTTGAAATGTTTGCTAATATTTTGCCATTCAACACTTTCCTTTCGTCTTATGTTTCTAATCGGGGTCAATTTAGTGGAAGTCGATCCTTTCTGTGCAGTTATTTTAATTAACCCATTTGATCCCACGGCTTTTTTTCTATAAATTTCCAATTATTTTTATAGGGTCTGCTTAAATGATCAATTTGAAGCATTTTGAGGTCAGACAGTATGTAAAAAAAAATATAAATAAGTGAGATATATATATGTACTCAAATGAGTACAATGGGAAAATATAACTGAAATCAGGAGAATATTATAAAAATGTAAATAAAACATAATGAACGAACATAATTTATTAAAAATAATGATAATAATTCCTGTATACAGTGGAACAATCTCTGGAACATTATGAATGGTATGCTTGGAAACAGTCTCTTTTTTCTAAACATAAAGTAACACAACACTTAGTACAGCCCCAGCGAGCTCTCATATGGCAGACAGTGCATCGAAGTTGTTTTTCCAGTTTTGTAGGAAAATGATCCTTTTCGCTGTTTCTGATACTTACAGGTACTACAGCTGATGGTCTTTTAATACTTTTAGCATTGCAACGCAAGTAATGACGTGCTACCCCTCTCTGAAACTGCAGTAAATCCATTGCTTTTTCTGATGCGAGTTGATATAATCGCCAAGCATTCACCAAAGCAACATTTACTGTGTGTGTAAATAACACCCACCACCATTTTTGCCTCCAATTTTAGTGCGGTAATTGTTCACTGACTGATCTAATAAGTCCACACCCCCATGTAACGATTGTAATTTTGAAACAAAAATGGTTGTGGGACATCTACTTTTGTTTTTGCAAATTTGACCAACGGCTTACTTTCCCTAATGGAATTATAGAATCATAGTTTGTTGCCATTGTAACAACATTATTATCTGTCCATCGCACAAATAACAATTTAGATTTTGAATCGAATTTGTATTCATAGCTTCCTCGAGACCTTTTGGCGCATTGTTTGATGGCAGTTAGAGGGCACTTCTTTGTCACGAACAGTTCCTGTGGCTTTAAATCCTTTTTGCTTTAGGATTTGCAAAAGATTATAGCTCGTAAAATAATTATCGAAATATACAATATGATCGGAAGGTACGGCGACTATCGATAAGAGGTCAAGAACTACTTGCGATCCTAACGGTAAATCCTGTTTTTCACGTGCCTTTTCGCACCACAATAAATATCAAAAGCAAAACAGTATCCCGAGGCGCTGCACAACATCCAAGTCTTATACCCGAAACGCACAGGTTTGCCTTTTATAAACTGTTTGGCGGAATGATGTCCGAAGTATTTGATCATAGCTTCATCTATGGATAAATCACGTTCGAAAACACCCCACTGTTGAAACCGTTGATTCAGTAAATTTATAAGAGGGCGAATTTTTGCCAGTTTATCATCTTTATCTAATTCGCTATTATTTGCCAAATGGAGGTAACTTTTTATTTCCTGAAACCTGTTTCTCGACATTGCGTCTGAAACAAGCTTTACCCCAACATCCTCATCAAGGCCCCAATAAAGTCTTTCACGAGGCAACGTATGGTAGCCACTTAGCAAAAGGATTCCAATGAACTGGCGTAGATCCGCTTTCGATAAATAAAACTGTGATTGTTTTTTTGATGGGAATATTCATGTGTTTCTTTGATGATATGGTGCATCACCTCGTCATCAAAAAATTTTTCAAATACGTCAACTGGTTCCAGGTTTTCTACATCAGCAATAACAATATTCCGACGATCAATACAACCAGAGGTAGACGCCATTCCCATATCACTAATATTGTCAGTCCATTCAGGCTGTTTGTTTGATTTGGTAGTTTGAGAACCATTACTTTTTTTCTCACTAATCAATTTTCTTTTCAGGACTGACAAAGGTAAATCATCTTCATCTTCATCATCGCTTTCTATTTCAAATTGAATTTCAAATTTCCCAGCAACATCGCAAAGAGTCTGAGCATTTTGGTTTTCAGCATTATCGTCGTCGTCTACTTCTTCTTTGTCGGTTTGTGGATCCACTGTATCTGGAGGTAGTACAACTATATCAATTATTGTATCTGCTTCTACAGAGGGCAAATTGTCCAAAGCATCATTTAAACTGGTATAAGCCTTATTATAAAAAGTTCTTACAGCTATCGGCTGAAAATTATCTGCTTCTTTCTGTTCCATACTTCTGCAAAAGTAAAATTATTTACTACATAGATTTTCCCAGTGTACTCAAACAAGTACATCAATGTTTACCGGACTCTAACCAACGGACAAAATACAAAAATACAGCAAAAATACGATACTTACATTCTTTATGCTTCTACCGATAGGAACAGTCTTCACAAACACGTACTATCACCGTTGCAAGAAATTTGTCGACCAAAGATTTCATGTGCGACAAGTTGTAACTCGACAAAATTTGCACCTGATAAAATGAAATTTAACCTCGGCCACCTATTAATTGTCAGAACAACCAGTATCTCAAAATTACTTGAAAATATAGTAACCTGTAATATCTGATTAGGGTTTGCCTTAACCAATTGCAAAATGTGTCACTAGAGGTAAGTATTTGTCTAACATACCTTCCGTACTCATTTGAGTACAATGGGATCAAATGGGTTAACGAAGGAAATTACAACTGTTTTCTGCTACAAATTTGATTCTGCACAGTTATGTTATGATAAAAACTAGATCGTGTTACACTTTACGAAGAGAATTATTTTTGTGAGTTTCATGTATCGAAGTTCTCAATGAGAAGCAGCTTTATACAAGTGAATATTAATAATGTACAAAGGTTGAAAAAGATTAAGGTTGCCTCCGTGCCTAATTGGTTGCGTCCTAATGTCTTAGCTAGAGCGTTAAAATTGTTTGCTAATATTTTTGCTATTCAATATTTTCCATTTCGTCTTATGATTCTAATCGGGGTCAATTTAGTGGAAGTCGATCCTTTCTGTGCAGTTATTTTAATTAACGAAGGAAATTACAACTGTTTTCTGCTACAAATTTGATTCTGCACAGTTATGTTATGATAAAACTAGATCGTGTTACACTTTACGAAGAGAATTATTTTTGTGAGTTTCATGTATCGAAGTGCAGCTTTATACAAGTGAATATTAATAATGTACAAAGGTTGAAAAAAGATAAGTGTCTAAGGTTGCCTCCGTGCCTAATTGGTTGCGTCCTAATGTCGTAGTTAGAGCGTTAAAATGTTTGCTAATATTTTTGCCATTCGACACTTTCCTTTTCGTCTTATGCTTCTAATCGGGGTCAATTTAGTGGAAGTCGATCCTTTCTGTGCAGTTATTTTAATTAACGAAGGAAATTACAACTGTTTTCTGCTACAAATTTGATTCTGCACAGTTATATTATGATAAAACTAGATCGTGTTACACTTTACGAAGAGAATTATTTTTATGAGTTTTATGTATCGAAGTTCTCAATGAGAAGCAGCTTTATACAAGTGAATATTAATAATGTACAAAGGTTGAAAAAAGATTAAGGTTGCCTCCGTGCCTAATTGGTTGCGTCCTAATGTCTTAGCTAGAGCGTTAAAATGTTTGCTAATATTTTTGCCATTCAACACTTTCCTTTTCGTCTTATGTTTCTAATCGGGGTCAATTTAGTGGAAGTCGATCCTTTCTGTGCAGCTATTTTAATTAACGAAGGAAATTACAACTGTTTTCTGCTACAAATTTGATTCTGCACAGTTATGTTATGATAAAACTAGATCGTGTTACACTTTACAAAGAGAATTATTTTGTGAGTTTCATGTATCGAAGTTCTCAATGAGAAGCAGCTTTATACAAGTGAATATTAATAATGTACAACGGTTGAAAAAGATTAAAGTTGCCTCCGTGCCTAATTGGTTGCGTCCTAATGTCTTAGCTAGAGCGTTAAAATTTTTGCTAATATTTTTGCCATTCAACACTTTCCTTTTCGTCTTATGTTTCTAATCGGGGTCAATTTAGTGGAAGTCGATCCTTTCTGTGCAGCTATTTTAATTAACGAAGGAAATTACAACTGTTTTCTGCTACAAATTTGATTCTGCACAGTTATGTTATGATAAAACTAGATCGTGTTACACTTTACAAAGAGAATTATTTTGTGAGTTTCATGTATCGAAGTTCTCAATGAGAAGCAGCTTTATACAAGTGAATATTAATAATGTACAACGGTTGAAAAAAGATTAAAGTTGCCTCCGTGCCTAATTGGTTGCGTCCTAATGTCTTAGCTAAAGCGTTAAAATGTTTGCTAATATTTTTGCCATTCAACACTTTCCTTTTCGTCTTATGTTTCTAATCGGGGTCAATTTAGTGGAAGTCGATCCTTTCTGTGCAGTTATTTTAATTAACCCATTTGATCCCACGGCTTTTTTTCTATAAATTTCTAATTATTTTTATAGGGTCTGCTTAAATGATCAATTTGAAGCATTTTGAGGTCAGACAGTATGTAAAAAAAAATATAAATAAGTGAGATATATATATATGTACTCAAATGAGTACAATGGGAAAATATAACTGAAATCAGGAGAATATTATAAAAATGTAAATAAAACATAATGAACGAACATAATTTATTAAAAATAATGATAATAATTCCTGTATACAGTGGAACAATCTCTGGAACATTATGAATGGTATGCTTGGAAACAGTCTCTTTTTTCTAAACATAAAGTAACACAACACTTAGTACAGCCCCAGCGAGCTCTCATATGGCAGACAGTGCATCGAAGTTGTTTTTCCAGTTTTGTAGGAAAATGATCCTTTTCGCTGTTTCTGATACTTACAGGTACTACAGCTGATGATCTTTTAATACTTTTAGCATTGCAACGCAAGTAATGACGTGCTACCCCTCTCTAAAACTGCAGTAAATCCATTGCTTTTTCTGATGCGAGTTGATATAATCGCCAAGCATTCACCAAAGCAACATTTACTGTGTGTGTAAATAACACCCACCACCATTTTTGCCTCCAATTTTAGTGCGGTAATTGTTCACTGACTGATCTAATAGGTCCACACCCCCATGTAACGATTGTAATTTTGAAACAAAATGGTTGTGGGACATCTACTTTTTGTTTTTGCAAATTTGACCAACGGCTTACTTTCCCTAATGGAATTATAGAATCATAGTTTGTTGCCATTGTAACAACATTATTATCTGTCCATCGCACAAATAACAATTTAGATTTTGAATCGAATTTGTATTCATAGCTTCCTCGAGACCTTTTGGCGCATTGTTTGATGGCAGTTAGAGGGCACTTCTTTGTCCGATTGTCACGAACAGTTCCTGTGGCTTTAAATCCTTTTGCTTTAGGATTTGCAAAAGATTATAGCTCGTAAAATAATTATCGAAATATACAATATGATCGGAAGGTACCACGACTATCGATAAGAGGTCAAGAACTACTTGCGATCCTAACAGTAAATCCTGTTTTTCACGTGCCTTTTCGCACCACAATAAATATCAAAAGCAAAACGGTATCCCGAGGCGCTGCACAACATCCAAGCCTTATACCCGAAACGCACAGGTTTGCCTTTTATAAACTGTTTGGTGGAATGATGTCCGAAGTATTTGATCATAGCTTCATCTATGGATAAATCACGTTCGAAAACACCCCACTGTTGAAACCGTTGATTCAGTAATTTATAACTTTAAGAAGAGAATTATCTTCGTAAGTTTCATGTAACAAAGTTATTGACATTATGTTTTCTTTTAGAAGCAGGTTTGTTCAAGTGGATATTAATAGTGTAAAAAGGTTGAAAACAAAATAAGTGTATAAGGTTGCTCCCGCGCGCAATTGGTTGCGTCCTAATGTCGTAGTTAGAGCGTTAAAATGTTTGCTAATATTTTTGCCATTCAACATTTTCCTTTTCGTCTTATGTTTCAAGTCGGGGTCAATTTAGTGGAAGTCGATCCTTTCTGTGCAGCTATTTTAATTAACGAAGGAAATTACAACTGTTTTCTGCTACAAATTTGATTCTGCACAGTTATGTTATGATAAAACTAGATCGTGTTACACTTTACGAAGAGAATTATTTTGTGAGTTTCATATATCGAAGTTCTCAATGAGAAGCAGCTTTATACAAGTGAATATTAATAATGTACAAAGGTTGAAAAAAGATTAAGGTTGCCTCCGTGCCTAATTGGTTGCGTCCTAATGTCTTAGCTAGAGCGTTAAAATGTTTGCTAATATTTTTGCTATTCAATATTTTCCATTTCGTCTTATGATTCTAATCAGGGTCAATATAGTGGAAGTCGATTCTTTCTGGGCAGTCATTTTATTTATCGAAGAAAATTGCAACTGTTTTCTGCTACAAATTTGATTCTGCACAGTTATGTTATGATAAAACTAGATCGTGTTACACTTTACGAAGAGAATTATTTTTGTGAGTTTCATGTATCGAAGTTCTCAATGAGAAGCAGCTTTATACAAGTGAATATTAATAATGTACAAAGGTTGAAAAAAGATTAAGGTTGCCTCCGTGCCTAATTGGTTGGCGTCCTAATGTCTTAGCTAGAGCGTTAAAATGTTTGCTAAAATTTTTGCTATTCAATATTTTCCATTTCGTCTTATGATTCTAATCAGGGTCAATATAGTGGAAGTCGATTCTTTCTGGGCAGTCATTTTATTTATCGAAGAAAATTGCAACTGTTTTCTGCAACAAGTTTGATTTTGCACAGTTATGTTATGCTAAAACTAGATCATGTTACACTTCAAGAAGAGAATTATCTTCGTGAGTTCCATGTATCAAAGTTGTTGACATTATGTTCTCTTTGAGAAGCGGTTTTGTTCACGTAAATATTTAGTGCAAAAAAGTTGAAAAAAGATAAGAAATAAGACACTTTTTCATGATTAATTATCATTACAATACATCAATTTTTCTTGTTTGTTTTTATTATAGAGTCAATTTTTCTTCATTGGAATTATAACGAATTAATCAATAAACTCTGAGTAAGGTGTGGAGTCTTGTAACTCAAGGTTCAATTATCACATTTAATGATGTGATTAAAGAGAAAAGAATATTTCAAATGAAGATAGTTCTCGTTTTATTTATTAAAAATTTATTGCTTGTGGCCAAAGTATTATTGTCGAAATCTGATAATCAGAAGTACAACGTAATAAATAAAGAGTGGTCAAGGCTATTGTGCAACTTACTCATTATCTACGAATCGGTCTAATAAGAAGAATAATAATGCGCACCATTTATGTGACAATATAATAATTTATGAATAAAAAAAAGTAATATAATTTTATAACTATCGAATGGAATTTTTTTATTTCTAACATTGAATTCACATCGAGGTCTTTGACCAGCTGACTCCTTTAATGTGCGATCCTATTTAATTGTAGATTCGTAATGCATTATCAAAAATATAATGGTAACTGGTTTCTGTAGTGTACATACATTAGAGGATCATAAATTGGGTAGTAACCACACCGGCTCACCTTGGCTGTGACTTTAAGCCGCTCTTCTTTTCGGTGTAAATACCGCCATACTCCCGCAATACATCACATACCCGATTTCATGTTTGAATGTTTGAATTCCAAAAGTCGATAAAGATCATTATTTATTGTTTTAAATTCCCTCTATTGCGACTTTTTTCACCACATGTAAAGCTTTATTTATCAAAAGGTTAATTCTTAATTGGATGAATTATTTATTAAAACGCTTCCAATTTAACGTGCGCATTATTATCGTTCACATACGTAGAAAAAAAGACGTTTAATTTCAAACACAATAGAATAAAAATGATTTAATGGCCGACATACTTAATGCATTTCTATTTTCATAACGTCTCTCACCACGTTTATTAATGAATAAAATAAAAACCACAAAAAATGTAATTAAAAAGGGATCCCATATTTTAATCGTTATTTCTTTTGTATAGTTGAGATATTTTTATGACGTTTAAACTTTTCTTTGTGTTTTTTTATTGACATTCATTAATTCGTTTAAACGTATATTTGACGTAGTCAAGGACGAAACAGTAGTTTTGAAGGGGGATGAAGTTTAATTTTTATTTATTGCTTTCACGATTAAACGGAAATATGTCAGGTTTCTGCAATAAAAATAAGAAAAAGAAAAACGACAATGACGTTTAAAGTTACAGCGTGATAGTTTATAAAAAAAGAATGTTAATCAAGAACCCAACTTTACCTAGAAAACTAATAAAAATAATGTGCTAATCTCAATTTTATCTTATTTATGGTGTAGCTTTGTGAAAACGTACGGTTTACGAAAATACGAGGTACGTCCACTAAGTAAGATATAAAACAACTTTGCAAAATACTAGAAACCTCTCTTCAAGGCCACCATAATTGAGTAGGAACTTGCCATTACAATGTTTATTACATACTTCCTTTGAGCACTGCGGAAAGAGTGCCAAAACTCTTTGACTCAACTGAAAGTAATAATAGCTCAATCAAAATAATAGGCGAACTACAAATCGTCGGCTTAACATGTAAATGTCGTAAGTCCAATTTCGGTCGAAAATAGGTTATTAATGCCATCTTGTGCAAATTAATCAGTTCTACCAACTCTGTAACTGGTGTAAGTCCAGTATTATTTAAAAGCATTAAAAAACTGATTATATTAATGTCGTAAGTCCATGCACAGTGAGAACCAATATGTAAACGTCGTAACTCTAGTTGTAGCCATGTTGTTGATGGTGTGATGTGCAGCATCAAATTATAACTTAAAAAACGTACGTATTAATACAAATGCAGTTGTTAAAGTTTGGATTACTATTTGTTTCAATGTTTTTCTTGACTGTATGAAATTGTATACCTATGCTAATTATTCAAAAACTAAGTTAAATAAATGATGTTTAAGTTATATTGGAGTTACGACATTTTCATGTTAAATAACAATAAAACAAACTAAAATTATAAGGGACTTACGTTCATATCGTACATTAATGTAAATAATTTAATTGTACATTACCGTCGCGTCATTCGTCTTTGCGATGTACCAATGGCGTACATTATTTTTTCTATTTACTTACCTTAAACTTTAGTTTTAAAACAAAATAAATAATCGCGATTATTCAACGTTCATTTTCAATTTTATTTTTCATTTCAGTATACTGTACTTACTGAAGATTGTGCATTGTATCTGTTGTACAATGGCGCAAAGAAAATATTAATGTTAGCAACTGCATTACGGACAGAAGCTAATATAAATACATTCAATACTAATTTAAGCTTCGTTCAAACAAATCATGATATTGTTCGTGACGGAGATGACGCTATTAGTAGAAATGATTTAATCCTAGATATTCCAGAAGTTACCAATTATTTAATTGAGACTGATTGCTACTACGAAGAACTAGTAGATGAGAATAACTGTGATGATACACTACAAGACTGTAATTTAATGCCCAATGGTGATAATATTATAAACATAGATTTAATAAATGTAGAACAAGACGTAGTTGATCAGCAAGATAACGTTGAAATAGAAGATGTTACAGACGTCATATTAAAACAAAATGGAAGTATTAACGAAACAGATCGTGAAGCAGAATTTCAGGCAAGTTGTGCAGAAAATTATAGCCAAGAAAATCAATCCGACAAAGAAAATGAAATGAATGATCCAAATTATAATCCTGAATACAATGGAACAATAAATGATTCTTCTGATGAATCCAATAAAGTTGGGAAAAAAAGTAATATCGTAATGGACAGAAACCGTCATGAAGTAACATCAAATAATAACTTTGAAAAAAGAAGAGACAAAAGAAACATTTGGTTAACAAACAAACTTGGAAGGAAAACGTTAATAAACGTAAAAGAGAAAAGGAGAGGAATATCTGGGCAGAAAAAAGTAGGAGATGTATGGGTAACTACTGAAAGGCCAAGAAGAATAATGGGACCTCGTTGTAATTGCAAGCTTTCTTCAATGCTATGTAAAAAGAAGGAAAGGGCATTACAGTGTTATAAACTTACAGAGAAAGACAGAAACGATATATTTTATAATTTTTGGAGCCAACAGAACTGGAGCCAAAGAAAAACTTTCGTTAATTTATCAGTTAAAAATCAGGAAACCAAACGACACCGGAATCGCAAAACCGAATTGACATCTAGGCGGAAGACCTCTTCCGTATACTATTTAAAAAGCAGGAGGACTCAGTTCGAGTATGTAAACAAATGTTTTTGAATACTATTGGGATGAGCGAAAGAATGATAAATATATGGAAATATTCTGAATTTCAGTTAAAGGATAACAAAAATCCGACCATGTAGATAATGTGGAACAAACTAAAGTTGTTACTACTATCCGCAATAGAGCGAAGGCTTCTTTGCAAGAATTTCTGGAACAAATTCCGAAACTTGAATCTCATTATTGTAGAGCAAGTTCAAGTAAACTCTATTTAGAACCAATATGGAAATCTAAATCACATGTTTATAAATATTACAAAAATGTGTGGTGCAAGGACAAAAATATTGAAAGTCTGTCTATAGCAACATTTACTCATGTATTTGAAGAAGGAAATTTGAGTTTATTTAAACCAAAAAAGACGAATGTGACAAGTGCGTGGCTCACAGGACAGGAAACCTTGCCGAAGAGCTATTTGTCTTGCATCAAGACAAAAAAAAGAACCCCGAGAAGCTAAGGAAGGCGATAAAACTTCAAGAAGCAATGTATTCTGCATGGATTTACAATCGGTACTATTAAGTCCGAAATCGAATGTTTCGTCACTATACTTTAAGACCAAACTAATTGTGCACAACTTCACCATTTACAACATAAAAAGTAAGGAGGGCTATTGTTTTATCTGGCATGAATCGTCTGGAGGCGTTACGGCCAACTATTATGCTTCTATTATTTGCTACTTTATCAAGGAACACATTTTGAACACACTGGATAATCAGGACATTATTTTTGGAGTGATGGCTGTACTTCGCAAAACCGAAACACCACACTTGCCAATGCATTAATCAACATGACTATGCAACATCAAGTTAGCATAGAACAGAAATACTTTGAGAAGGGCCATACGCAGATGGAGGCAGACTCCATGCATTCGGTAATAGAACGTAAACTACGCAATATGAATATAAACGTTCCAGCTGATTAGATGAGTCTGCCTTCATGCACGATCACAGCCTCGCCCATATCATGTAAAATATTTAGATTATAATTTTTTAAAAATTTTACCAATGTAAAATTTCTAAGTTCGATAAGACCGGGTCGAAAGGTAGGCGATGCCCTCGTAACAGATATACGCGCCATAAAATACAATCCTGATGGATCTGTGATGTACAAACTACGACACTCTCAAGATTATACACCACTGCAGTACAGAAATGTAAGTAAAACCATCCCTATTCATTACGAAGAGCTTCCTCAGTTGTACCAACATCCTCTACCAATAAAAAAAGAAAAATACGACCATTTGCAGTTTCTAAAATCAAGTCTGGAGAAGAACTATCATCGATTCTACGACAATTTGCCATTTAAGAATTAAGAATTTTTTCATCACTGTCTTATGTTGCTGTAATAATATATTAATTATTTTGTTTTTACTGATTTATTCAAGTTTCAATACAAATGTTTCAATGAACTGTTTTGCTTTTATATCTATTTACCTTCCATTTCTCGATTCTAAAAAGTAATAAGTCCGTAAATGTTTTAGAAATAAGAAAGAAAATGTAGTAAGTCCCATAAATAAATGAAAGGCACCTTTTTCAAAATATTTTGGTTTCAATCAGATTCTAGGCCATTTTAAGCAGTTAGTATTTTTGATAATTTTGTCATTATCTATACGACCGTTATATTGTTTTAATTGCGCTCTGTAAAATTTACATTTTAGGACATACAACATTTGCATGTTAAGCCGACGAAATCAAACTACTAGGGTAGTACGATCCTTTTACAAAAACATTAATCATTGGCAAAATTGTAGAAAAATTAAAATAAAGACTTATAAGTATTGCGACATCTAGTGTCGACTTGTGCTAACGTAACATGTCCAAACATTATCGATAAAGGTGCTTTAATGCAAATTAAAATAACAAAAACCGGACCTAATGCAAATTCAAAAGTCTCTTGAAAACAAAGAACGATCACTCAAATACTTATATATTTTCATATATCAACAACAAAACGTGATAATTCAGATATCATTTCTCACTTATCAATAAAACTAAAACAGTTAACGTCTTCATAACCCTAAATTCAGTGTCTACTATAGACATTGGACCAATAAATCTAAACCTCAAACTTCCTATGTCTTAAACGAATTATCATCCGACCACTAACTAAATCTTTTTGAAACGGCCCATCACACTTTTAAATTTATAAAAATAACATGCGAGCATCTTCCAACTGACTTTGTACATATTTGCAAATTTTTATCAACCGGAAATTCCGCTACGACAACGTATGTGCATGTTTTTTTAGTTAAAACTTTTCAAGTAAAAATATGTCAATCATACATTTTCTTCTTATTCGAGGCTACTTTCTACATTTCTTAATTTCTTCTTTATTTTTACACAATATAAAAACTGTAAGGAGTGTGATCATTCAAGATTACCACCAACAACTTTAATGTTTTCCGTTATTCTTATGTTACTGCGCAGCCGTAGTATAAAAGTAAAATCTTTCTATCATTGTAACTCGTTAATGTTATGTTACTGCGCAGCCGCACTACAAGGATAACGTTTAGCGTTACTAAATTAAGTGGCGTAAAATTTCTCTATAACCATAACGCCGAATTTTAATTACGGTATGGTTATAGACACAAAAAATTAGGTTAGGGTTAAGAATTATAACGGTCCAAAACCTCTATTAAAATTGCTCAACGTTATCGTTATTTATAACCACAGAGTACCTTATTTTTGACGTTATTTTACGTGACCCAAAATCTCTCTTTGTCTGTTATTTAATTTTTATTATTTTGTACGGAAGTTTAACAATAATTTATTTACGCGTGATCGTCAACGTAAAATTTGACAGAGCCGTTTATTTTAAAAGACGTTGAATTGGATGTTGCGTTTTCGATTGGGAGCGTTTACAAGATCAGAAGAATAAATAAATATAATTTTGTGTCTTGTTACAGATTATTGTAAGTATTTACGGTTTTTATAATATAAATTACAGCGATTCTAATAAATAGAAAGTTTCCAAATAAAATTTATTTTTTGTAATTGTGCATAGGTATCAAATAAATTTGTTATATACCCGTCAAGATGATGAACACCTTAAACAGCACATCGTGCTATGTGATATCACCGTTTATACTGGACCGTTTGCCTTTTACCCAAGAAGTTTATTAGTATTATGTTTATTAAATTTATATAATATTTCATTTATTGTTTATGATAGACATTATTGAAATGAATAAAGAATTTTGGTTTGATTTAATTTAATTGTCTTAAATTCTTACAGACAGACCTACAGAATTGCATATAATACCGATACGTAAAATGTTCCGATACGATCAGATCATAAGGTACGATCTTTCAATTTTACGATATTACGATTTCTAAGTACAGAATTGCAGTATAAATTCTAAATACTACAATAAGGCTTACCTCATCGTATCGACTTTCAGTTTCGGAGTTTCCTTATCTGTTTATTTTCGGTTTTCCGTGCTGATATTTCATGCAAACTTATCCTAAGCTTTGACCGTTTGTGCATTGGCATGTTGTTACAATAAAAATTTACGTTTACTAACTTTTACTATGCTAACGTCGAGATTATCCTGCGTACGTGTTACTTTGCTTATTACGGGCCTGTCTACTTTCACCGCGAGTTTAATAAGATAAGTCCAACAAGGTCTAATTGCGCTTGTTTTATTTTTTTTTTTTGGTGTGACTGTCAACAAGAACAGTCGTGTTGTGTAAAATAAAGAACTGCAAAAGGAAATTCTAAACACAAGTGATGGATTAATCCGAAGTTGTTATAACCATCCGCCTATTGTGAAACGTAAATTACACCGGATATGTAATGAGTAATAAACCGAGATATTGTTTAGAATGAATATTTGCAAGTGAGCTTACTGACATATTTCAACACGTGTCAAATAATATGTTTTATTCGGTTTCTCTAATTATTACAATTTCTTAGTCCGTTTGTATTTTTTATGCTGTTAGGAGGTACCGATTAAAATTCTATCACGCAAGATAGCGGGGATCAGCGGCGTTGGGGTGTCTCGTCTTAACACCGGAGAGGGCTTTCCTTCAATACTGTACCGCCGACCTAAATCGCGATCAGTGCTTTACTTTGCAGCTATTTCAATTTTAGCGTGTGTATCTGAACAATCCAATTACCAGTACCCAACCATTTCTTAATTATTACTGGGAACTATTGATGTTGAACGCTCCAAAAGGATGCTTTAATGAACAATACACCTACGTAATCCTAGTTAAGTAACTTATCTCCAGGTAACTATTTGTTAATGTCGAAGAATTGTGGGTAGTTGGACCAATTACTTGTACTCGACAGTTTTTTATCCTGTTTGTTTGTATTACTATTAAAGTAACCTTGACTGCTTTGATGAAATACGTTTTAAGTCAAGGTGGTTCTTATAATTTAATTACTCATTGTTACATTTGAATCCACACGCTCTGAGTGTGTAGCTAGCTGGCTAAGTTCGACGCTCAAGGAGGATAAGAATCCGTTTCACTCAATAGCGACGGCTATGAAGTTGTGTGTATTACTTGTTTACTGTGTCACTAAGTACTTCATAATTACTTGTGTGAATATCACCGATGCAAATATGTTTTTAATGGCCCATTAACGTAAAATATTGTAACAATATGTCATTACATCGTAGTTCCAGAGTTGCTCGATGATTGCATTGAGGTGGGCCGCGTAAAGCTCAGTTGCGGATTGGCTATTGACTCTTGGAACTTGAAATGCAAGATGGAAGACCGTACTGAAGTGTACTTAAAAATTAAAAAATTGGTTGTGTGGGTTGTGGTGGTGTAAAATCAAACTTATCTTCTTGATCTTATAAATGAACAGATTGTTGTCGATACTGAGTCTACTGTTTTGACTTAACATGTAGAGGTTGTACTGGTGAATTGGCTGCCGTTAATTTCTGTGTTATGCGCGATTTCTAAAACATCTTCTCTTCTAGTATCTAGGAATGTGGTCCCGTCTATCTAGAAAACATTGTCGCCATTGAACGATATTTTTGCAGTTTTGAATGAGTTGACTTTGATTTGCCAATCCTCGTAGCAGGTGTCTAGAGAATCCACCGCAATTTCTATCAACTTGTTCGTGATGTTACTAGAACGGCGGTGCCGTGAACATAGAACGTATATCTTAATTTGTTGCTTTTGGAACGTCAATGTTAATCCTTGCTGAACTGCGGTGTCGATGCTACGTTGTGTTAAGTTAGTAGACCCGATTTTTACTGCGAAAAAACTTCTTCGCAGAAAGCAGGAGATGATTTGTGTCAATGAAATTGAAATAACAAGATGATGGATTTTGTAGAGCAGGGTTTGGAGCTATACCATATATACCTTTCTTTGCGGTGGATAAAACCATCTGTGATTTGCTCGACTCTCAAAAGTTTTGTTGGACTCTTGAATGATTTTTTCTAATACTGAACAATTCTGAAGGGACTAATTGTAGAGCGTAGACCAATTCCTGTAACTTAATAAGAATTATTCTTTGAATTCTTGCGATTTGTTCCGAATGTGGGTATTAGCGGAACTTCAAACTCACGTTGTATATTTTAGTTATTATCGCTATTTCTTTCTTCGGGAGAAGCTAGATTGATCAAGGTTGCTACTTCATTGGAAAAGATGTACCGGATGCTGTCGTCCAGAATACACGATATAATGTTTCAAATTTCGCGTTTGTACAGCGAAAGTTCTCGTTGTTTGGATGGTTTGATGTGATTTGATTATTGTTTCAGTATGTGTATTGCAGGCATGGTTGGTCGGATTCGTTTTTTTATCACGTTGATTATTTGAGAATCATAGTCGTGATTGATTTGATGGCTTTGTAATGCATTTTTTTACGAAATCGGTGAAACTGTTAACTTCGTGTTGAAGTAGAACATCTTGAACTTCTACGAAGAGTTTGTTGGTCATGAAAAACTGGTCCTTTTCTCCATTTGTAAAATGTTAATGTCCGAGTAAAGTAGAGCATTGATCGAAATTTAAGTCTGAGATCGTCGTGAAATAGTCCCACATTGTAAAAATTGTAATGTCAAAGATGTCTGCTAAACCGTTTACGGGATGCTGCGTCGCTTCAAAAGGGGTCATCTATTATGAGATTACAAGTGATGGCAAAATTTTGTAAGTCGGTTCTGCACCGGAGCTGCCTGAGGAACTCGATGACGAGACGGCTTTCCTTCTTTGCGACTTCAATGTAGAGGCTACAAGTAGGACGTGGACTTTGATTTTGCCGATCTCACTGAGATCGTATATATTCTTTGCCTGCAAATTGCGCTTGACTTGACTCAGACTCAATGGCACATGCATGAAAAACAAAAATGTACAATAAGATTAAGTATTTGTTGCAAAATTTAACTCTATATGGAGTTTCGCATTAGAACTATGATACTTAAAAGCGGGTTATTACTAGAAAAATATATCTTAGTAAATAGTTCTTCTTAAGAAAAACCAAATTTGCTACACGTTCTGAGTACCTACACCAAGAGTATTAATTGATCGTAATATGTAAAAGTAGAATTTAGTTCGATTTTTGTAAACTAATTTATTACTCAGGTAATGAATATTTTTGAAATGTGAAACCCCACTTTAAAAGCCTATAACTTCTTAGAAGGAGAATTCAGAATAAACGTAATGTTGGTTTAAACCAACATATTTTAATATTTTCGGGTGTTACTTTTGGTGCGACATTGAAGAATTCACAGCTGACATCAGAATAATTACAGTTTTCTACAAATTCTTTTTCAAATTAATTCGTAAGTTACTCTACCACGTGTTTTACTTAGCTTAATTGACTTGCAATTTATTATTTAAATCAATTGCATATTTATCCATACATTTTATTGTAGGTATATATTATGTTTAGATTGGTATAATTTATTATTAGTTTGTTTTAATGATTTTATTACTACACAAATTAACAAATGTTTGGTTAAAAAAAATTAAAATATATGTATGTAATTTTTCTCACGTGTTTTTCTAAAAATATTTGACTAATTGGTTTGCATTTGTAAAAAGTAGTCCTGGAATGCATCTACTTAATCAAAGAATGACGTATTTAGTTTGAATCATAAAATTCATGATTTGGAGATGGGTAAACAAAGTTTCCTAAAGATTATTGGTATAAGTGATCTACTTCCTAAAAATATTTTTACTCATTTTTATGCGATGACAAAAATAGTAAATTATTTTACTAGGAGTTAAACAATATAATTGTCGAGTTTAACGCCTCGCCAGCAAATTAAGCAATACAATTATATTTTTTAACTCCAAGTGAAATATATTATTTTTTCTTCAAGCGTTTATTGATAGTTTTCATGAGTTATTTTCAAATTTTCGAGATTCTTGAGTGTTATAGTGACGTTTTATTCTCGACGAATTAAGTAGGTACTAAATTCATAATGTGACATGACCAAGGTACCAACCTATAAATAGTCGTGAAAACAAAAGAACTGTTGCTTTTAATGACATTAAAAAGCGTTTTTAGCGTCTGCCAGTAGTTCAATAATATGCCGTTTTATTGTCGCTTGAAGAAAAACATGTTTTTTTAATAGAACGTCCCTTATCTTTTAAGGTGTTTTGGGGCAGTTGCTCAACCTCTGCAGTTTATATAGCTATCTAATTATTTTTTCATTCCCGGTCAGTGCTGCCAACTCATAATTGTTTTTCTGAAATTTTACCATAAATAGACTTGAAAAATCGCAAAAAAAATCAAATTTTTTAAAACTCAAAGGGCTATACTAATTTTTTTAAATAGAATAATTTTTGTTTTATTTTGTCATAAGGTAGCATTTTTTGTCTATTTTAGTTTTTACTGAAACCTAAACCCCCCAGGGTTTGAGATATTTAATGGTTAAAAAAAACAATTTTAATTATATTTTTATGCACAGAAGAAAGCCCCTGGTGGTAAATAAATTCCCTAGTACTAGATGCCACACGCCGATGTCTAAAAACACAAGAAAGAAAGCCGCTTCACATTCCTTCTAAGGGAATATCTCGATGAAAAACTTTATTCATCCGTCAAATTTACTGCATTAGCTAAATGGAATAGAACTATAATTTTACTAGTGCAATTATCCGTTGAATGTGAACTTAGAGTGCTTATTAATTGTGGCCCACTTTTAAATTTTCCTTAGATTCGACAAAAAATACAAATCCCACTGTCCAAACAGCATTCGATTGACAGTAGAAAAATGAATCGTGGAACATTTTTTTAAATTTTTACTAATCAAAGATCCAATGTTTATTGTGTACCTGGTTGTACCACAATTAGGTACCAACTCACCCTGTATGAAAAAACACATACAATAATGAAAATATTTATTCCAAAATAATAACAAAATCAACAACAAGGCAGTTAATATCATTATTAGTGTGATATTAAATGTTACTATTTTGAAAATTCATAACAAAGCCATTTTCAATACTTTTATTTGTGGAACAAGCACTGTTAGACAATATTAATTGAATGTGTGATGTTTCACTACTTTCTTTTCTTGAAATTTTAAAGTTAGTTTTCATTTTTGGCACGATTGCACCGTGGAAATTCTAATCTAGTTAAGTGAAACACTCAGCTTCGTTCGCACGCTATCGCGACTCGAACGACAATTTTTTTAAGTCTCTCTTCCTTCATTTCATAGATGAAAAGTTTTCAGGTATTTCTCATGAGTAAATAAGCGTGATACTTTTTTGTTTATTTTGGGCTTAGTTGTAATGCCCTAGGGGTAAACAAAAAATCGTGAAGTATTGTTTGCTGTCAAATTAAAGGGAATTTTATGCTGAAAAGAATATGACATTTGGTTTGTAAAATAATAAATTAAATCAGTGTTTCAAATTAGGTGAGTATTAGTAAAATGCATGCCATAACACAGTTGCATATATTTATTTTTTCAATTTTTTGACACCCAATACTTTTCTGTCATTTCTTCTACTTGAATTTTTTGGATTGCACTGTTTGTGCACTCACTACCTGAGTAGTGACTTCTTAACTCTTCGGCACGTACTCTGTGGCTCCGGCACGTTCATCTCTCACTGTCACACAGCTTATTTAATTTAGTTTTGTATGTGCAGCGGAGCATGCGTAACAATTTTCTGTTATAGGGTGTAGTAGGTTTTCTACTTTTTGTCCAATCACACTCTTCTGGATTATCAGCATTGATGTTCAGAATTGTTCAGTAAAGGAACTATAAATGCACGCGTTGAAGATGGTAAACAGCAACATCTTTTGTTGATGGAAATCTTGCAATATTAAATTCACAATTTAGCACTTGTGATTTTTTAACACTCCGTCTTTGTGTTTTGCCGTACCAATGCTTTATTGTCAATATCTATCGGGTCATCTTAAGCTATGTATGTTGATCCAAACACAGTAGCACAATAAGTAAGCTTCTCACATTAGAAAAATGTAATATGTGATATATCTATTCTTTACAGCACGTGAAAAATAATTTTAATGACACAAAGTTACAGATAAAATATATCTCCGCAACGGTACCGTAGGAAATAGAATTAAAAATTATTGTTAAATGTTGTCATCCAGAAGTGAGGTTAAGGGCCCATAGCTAATTTAAACCATATGTAACAGATCTATTGTTATTATTTTGTTTTATTCTCCTGTTTTCCATAGTAATATTTTTTTAGAATTAAAATTTTAGTATGTCTAGCAGATACCATCAAATTCCATTTTTTTGGGAATTATTTTCATTCAGAAACCTTTACTTCCGGTATGACAAGTGAAGTCGCACCAAAGCACGACTTTTCTGGAAACATTTTACATCGAATTTCAATTTGATTTTGGGCAATAATGATGTCTGATTCATAAAACTCTTTGATAAAGTATAATTTCTGCTTTGATAAATTTGGAGAATGTTCAAAGCACTTATGGTGTTACTACTGAAATTTGCGTTTTGAATTCAACATTCAATAATAACCTTGACACATAGAATCTTTCCCGAAACATTTATTGCTTGGTGCTATGAGCCTGAAAGGAAAAATATTCCCGAAAAGTATTTATGCCGTTTAGAGTAGGGAAAATATTTGAAGTAAAGACATTTTTATTTGACGAGGACGTAAAGGTGCACTTTTTGGGCCAAGTCAGCGTTTAAAGCGCATCTGAGGAGGCCAGCAAACGGACAAGGCCAAAAAAGTATATAACCGAGGTAAATGTTAAATTTTTCCGAAACAAATCATCGACAAAACAGAAATTTAATGTTTCGCTTGCAGCACTAATTTATCAAATGTTTCATCTTTAGATTTCTCAGGTAGCAAATCAAGTACCACTGCCGTTCCCTCTTCAAGCACGTCTGTAGGAGTGTCAAGTTTCACTTTCGGAACTACTGCTCATAATAAACGTATAAAATAAACCACGATAAATCAAAATGAAACTTTTAGTTTGACACTAGCATTGATTCCCGGCGTTGCCCGGGTTACCTACTTTTTTTGTAGTTTTACTCAGATTTTTAGCCATAACGGATGCTTCGTTTGAGCGGCCATAAGTAACAAACAGACAGACACACAATCATCTATATATTTATACATACAGTGTGTTACAAAAGTTTTGCACAAAATTCAAACCAAGAGTTTTTTGTAATAGTGTGGAAAAACGGTGAAACAAGGAATTTTTAAAAGCTACATTTTGACATGATTTTGACATTTGGGGCGGTTACCATGGCAACGCTATGACGTCATCAAAAATTTTTTGAAATGGAAGCATAATTTGTGAATTCGTTAGAATTATCGGAATATATCATTTATTATAAAAATACAGTATGGTAGAAAGATACCGTACACAATTAAAAATAGGGGTCATTTGCCATCAATATGAACAACTGATGAAGCAAATCATTTAAGAATAACTGAAACTAATAATTTGACAGGTACCTAATAGCATTTCATGGCAAGGCTATAAAGTGTATCTTTTAGTAGGTGAAGGAAAGTGGTACTTTATATCAATTTTTTTGGTGCCTAGCCTAGGCGTGTTGATAAAAGCTACACTTTTCGTTAAGGTGCCGTTTTATAGAGAAAACTATAAATTATGCCCCAGGTTAAACGCTTTTTTAATATGTCGTAAAATTTTCGAGTTATAAGCCCTTAAAGTTAGGGGTGGAATGTTTTCGGTTTTCGGGGTGTAACTATTGTCCGCGACATTACCAAAAAAAATCACCGCGTTCGTCTTTTTGATTTTTATTGTCAAAAAAATTTTTTGAAAATCCACGGCCGTTTAGGTAAATAATTAGTTCGAAACAAAAACTCCGTAGCTTTTGAGGAGCGATCGATTCGAGCGCGGCTTTTAAAAATTTTTGTTTAAAACATCTTCGTATCTACGCGATAAAATTGAAATTATTTGCGACTCGGAAGCCGTAAATTGTAAAAACCAAAATCGAAATTGAAATTCCGATTTTTCGGTTTTTTTGCGTCCCGACCGCTTTTGATGCCGTTTCTCGTTAGAAATTAAAAAAAAAATTACATATAAAATTAAATGTTTTACTGGAAGCTGAGGAAAATCTCTACAGTTCTACCCGCCAACTTGGGTTGAACAACAATGCGCGTAATTCCACTGTGGCGAGGCTGTTCAAGAGTGAAAATTATCATCCCTATAAAGTCCAGTTAATTCACAAATTTAATAAAGACGATTCCAATCGACTTTTGGAATTTTGTGAGAGTTATGGGAGGGTGCGATAGAGACCGAAATTTCTTAGGACATGTTTTGTTTTCGGACGTAGCTACTTTTTAATTAAACGGAGTTGTTAATCGTCATAATTGCCGTTATTGGGCCCGTGAAAATCCCCATTGAGCACTAGAAGTCTACACACAGAATCCTCAAAAAGTTAATGTGTGGGCAGGATTGATTGGGCGAACTCTTATTGGACCGTATTTTTTTAAAAGGACGTTAACAGCTAAACGATATCTCCGATTTCTTTAAAATGATTTAGTTCCAAGGGAAGATCTGGTTTCAGGAGGACGGCGCCCCTCCCCATGTTGGGATAGAGATTCATCGATTTATAGATGAAACAGATGACAATTGAATGGCCGGCCAGATCACCGGATCTGACACCCTAGACTTCTTATTATGAGGTTACTTGAAAAGTAGGGTCTACATGAGTAAGCGAAATAATTTGGAAGATTTAAGACTCCATATTCACGTAAAATGAAATCAATTCGCCCAGAATTTATTCAGAATTCAATTGACAACGTTTACACTCGACTAAGACATTGACAACTTGTTCATGGTCACCAGTTTCAACATCTTTTATAAATGATTTTATAAATAATTTTTTTCTAAAAAAAAGAAATGTTTCAGTTTACTACTTACAACCAGTGATATTTTGTTGTCTCGATAAAATCATAAAATTAGATTAGGCTTCAATTATTTTTTTAATACGTAATTGTCATTGTTACTGTTATATTATTTTCTTCTTAAAATTATTTCAAATTATAGTTTCTGTTATTTTTAAATGATATACTTCATTAGTTTTCTCATATGATGGCAAATGACCCCTGTTTCGAATTGTGTGCGGCATCTTGAAACCATACTGTATTTTTATAATTAATTTTAATTATTTATTGCTATAATTCTTGACTAATAACGACTTCACAAATGTATAAAATGTTATACTTCCATTTAAAAAAATTTTTGATGATGTCAAAGCGAAGGTAACCGCCTCAAATGTCAAAATCATGTCAAAATGTGGCTTTTAAAAATTCCTAATTGACCTGTTTCTGCGTTTTTCCTTACTATTACAAAAAACCATTATTTTATTTATTTATGTATTTGGGGACGTAAAGTTAAGAAATTTGAAAAGTGACATTTACGTACTGACATGCGGACGTAAAGTTATACTTGTCGACGGAAAATTTTTGTTTATTTATTGTTTCAATTTTATTTTCCTCAATTATTCTTCTTGCACACGATTTTTTGCTAAGGTCGTTACTGCAGTTTTTCGAATCGAGTGGTTGTTAATCAAGACCAATCTCTTTAGTTGATGTGGCCATTCAATTTGACATTTTGCTTAGTCTAACGGAATATTTTTTGTACGAACCTTTAGAATTCTTGTCCTGCGGATTTGGATTCGGCGTTATAAATAATCTATCGGAGGTAACATGCTCTGGTCTTCTGTCAATTAATTTTTTTAATAACGTAGATATAAACAATGCAATAATTAATTACTATTAAACATTTTAACAAATTATCTAACTGAACAAATTTTTGAGTTATTTAAATTAGCTGTCAACCATTAGCTGACTGCTAATTTTTTAGAACCACCTCCAGCTGTTCTGGTAAATGCTGCATTGTATTATTACACACGACTAGAAGTTCCATCAGTGTTGGTTATCTGTTCTTTAAAATAATGAACAAGAAATTTGCACCCTTTTCTTCCACGACAAGCGACTTCATTTTCAACTATTAAGAAAAAAGACCGACAGAGATATTTTTATCGTACAGGGTGTCCTGTTTTCGAAACGTTTGCAGGGTATCTCCATTATTATTGCAGTTCGAGTTTTGGGGTTTTCGCGAACCTGTGTCACTTTTTTTTAAAAAAAACCATGGCGCAGACAGATTTATCATCGCTCTCTTCGTTTTTGAAATACAGAGTGAAGTTGAAAAGTGTGCATTTTCAGGCACCCTCTGTAATTCAGATATCTGATAAGTTATCGACTATGATAACGGAATCTTACACATTTTTTAGGCAGAATCCAGTGACGTGCTTAGTTTTTTTCTAGGTGTCCCCATTTTTGAGAAAGTTACCAAAGTTAGGATTTTAACAAAAATAAATCTGTTTGGCTTTTAGTTTCAAGGCTTATTTAAAAAAAAAGGAGATTCTAACCTTCGATTGGGAACAAAGTGCCGACTATTATACATTTCTGGAAAGCTCTTAATGAGTGGAATGTAAATACAAATTGACATACAGGGTGTCCCATTTAAAAAATACTAACTTTGGTAACTTTCTCAAAAATGGAGACATCTAGAAAAAAACTCAGCACGTCACTGGATTCTGCATAAAAAAATGTGTTAGATTCCGTTTTTACCTAGTCGATAATTTATCAGATACCTGAATTACAGAAAGTGTCTGAAAATGCACACTTTTCAACTTCACTCTGTATTTCAAAAACGAAGAGAGCGATGAAAAATCTGTCGGCGCTATCGTTTGTTTTACAAAAAAGTGACACAGGTTCGCGAAAACCCCAAAACTCGAACTCCAGTAATAACGGAGATACCCTGCAAAAGTGTCCAAAACAGGACACCCTGTACAATTTTGGAACTTTGTATAATTTTTCTACATTTACGGCGGAAAAACTTTGTATTCTTTTTAAGAAATTTGCTCGAAACGTTTATCTTTTACCATCTCTTGAAACTCTTACTCAACCAAACTCAGGATTATCAAATGGATTAAATTTTATTCAATAGGAATTGTAATATATTGCGTCTTATAATCCCTAGTCGTTTAGTCAGGCTTAATTCCTCAACCGGTGTCGAACTCTTTTTCTATGCAAAATTCTGAAAACGGTGTCCATACTGACTTTTTACACCGTTATGTATTATTATATTATATTATTTTTGGAGCAATTATTAATTTTTTTCGAACAGATTTTACTAAACAACTTTTGTGTATTATTCAGTCACTATGGTTCTGGACAGCGTATGTCAACTTGATGACTTGATGAACGAGTAAAATTTGACCTCGTTCAACTATTAGTGGTTCATAATGCGATTTTCTAACCGAATATCTTGCAATGATTTCGTTCCTGAAAATTTTTGTTTTCGTGCATTCATGAAAATCGCATTCAAAATTTTTGGCGGAAAGATTAATGCATGCGGAAAAAGAGGAAAAACAAAATTTGGTTTTAAAACAAAAATTGTTCAAATAGAAGTGAATAATAATTAAATTTCCAACAACCGTTCGATTTTGTCTAATTATTATTAATAAAGGTATTGTTAGATAACAGTCAATTGAAATCAATAAAAGTGTAAAATAGTTTTTAATTAAATATAAGTGTATAAGCAATATTTTTGAAAGTATTCTACATAAACAATTACTGCTGTAGGTTAAGTGCCTTTTGGCTAGCCAGATTATACCTAAAACCAATCAAATCTTTATATTATAGAAAAACATCTATGTATCATATGTTTATTGCTCCACCAGAGTTTAAAAGAACCGCGTTTTTGTACAGTTGTATACCGGACTTAAGTATACACCTCTGATGAGCTCATAATAAGAGTGATATGCACATCAGGTGTTCTTTCGTTGCGTGTATGTTACTGCCCCAAAAAAATTGGCTTGTTATCGACACGAGTGTGAGGAATTTAAAGTTATTGCTTTTGATAACGATAATGCACTTAAACATTCACTGTCGTTACAGTTAACTGTTGGCATTTCTTAGTTTATTCTTTGGATCGAGTTTCATTCAAATCCGGACAGAAGTTTTTTAGATGTCGTGTTTACGTACATGCGGCAGGTCCTTAGACAAAAATTTTGTTTACTTAATTTTGAAGTTTCTAGCTCTAATTAGTCCAAATAAGTAAAAGAAATGTGTGTTAAATTTTTCAGTATGGAAACGTCGCATAACTTTTTATTTTAAAGTCTTCTGGCACTTGCATTTTAATCTACTATTTTTGCAACTTCCATTATCCCAGAGAAATCTGTACTTATAGATACCCTTGACACTGCTTCATCTTGTTGCATAACTCACAGTCTTTTATCTTGACAGATGCTCTCTGTCACTTCTATTTTACTATATTATTCTACCGAATGATAGCAACTATACAGAGTGTCCCTAAAATGTGTGGGCATCACTTAACCACAGATTTCTGGGCTCAAAATAAGATGAATTAACGTAACTTACCTATATCCAAAAGTGCTTCGTTTAGCCAGTATTCTAATTCAAAGTTCAAAAGAAATTTTTTTATTTTGCTTATAACAAAAGAACGGTTTTGTCGATTTTAATGATGTTTGGTATTGCACTCCTTACAGATGTAGGTCATCTTTTAAGGTAATGTTAGTTATTATCAGTGGACCATTAGTGTACGAAACACGGGTAACCCGGCAAAAACTACTTAAAAACTTTTTCATGTTGGAACCAATAACTTTTCAAAAAATAGTTTCAGAAAGAGACATTTAATAGTAAACTTTTTGTTACTTGTTAATTGATGAGATCTTTTAAGGTTTAGACACAAAAAAATAAAATCTGATGGACCGCGCACTGTATTTCTTAAAACAGATATTATCTAGCAGTCTGGTATTCTAAAAAGTAAATGACAATAAGGCATTTTGTTACGATATTTATTAGTGACAAGTAGGTATGTACTTTACTAGATCTACAGTAAATGCTCAACGTGACCACCACCTTCCTGGATGCAAAGTTTGATTCGACGCAACAAATTGAACTGTACTTGTTGTAACATTTCTGCATCATTTTTAATGAACTGTGAAGTGTTCTGTACTCTGGCCCAAAGTTCGTCCTGTGTGTTTATAGGACGAGAATACACTTTACTCTTTAGAGCTCCCCACACAAAGAACCGCAAATATTTAAATCTGGTGAACGAGGTGCCCATTTTGCAGGAGCATCAGCTCTTCTGCCTATCCATTTGTTAGGAAACTGTACATGAAGATGATTCCGAACGTTTATTGTAAAATGTGGTGGTCCTCCATCATGTAAAAACAAGCAAAATAAAAAATTCTTTTGAACTTTGAATCAGAATACTGGCTAATCCAAGCACTTTTGAATATAGGCCTAGGAATCTGTGGTTAAGTGATGCCCACACATTTTAGGGACACTCTGTATAGTTGCTATCATTCGGTAGAATAATATAGTAAAATAGAAGTGACAGAGGGCATCTGTCAAGATAAAAGACTGTGAGTTATGCAACAAGATAAAGCAGTGTCAAGGGTATCTATAAGTACAGATTTCTCACACATTTTAAAGACACCCTGTATATATGTTTGAAGGAGTTAGTCAAATTTACAGGTGTAGATAAGCACTGTAATTTTGCTGCTTAGTTGCACTCTAATTTTGTGCCTGTTTGAAATAAAATATCATTGTATAAGAAGGTCTGTTTCGTAAACCCTATATTTTAAAATTGAAAAAAAAGAAGGTAGAAAAGATGGTGATTTTCTCTATAAAATGAAGATTAAAAAATGTACTTATTTTACTGAAAATAGCCACACGTCCAAATTCAACACAAAAATAAAATCGTTCTTTCTCAAGATTATTTTCCATTTTAATTCATTTATTTCTGTTAATTTATGAAATAATTTTTGCTTCATTGCTTTTGAATCGAAAGTCCTACCAAAAAATAAAAGTTGTACGATAAAGTAATAAATAACAGAAACTTTGCGGAACATAAACATTCGTACAAAGCTCTACAATCTAGTACAAATTTTTATATTTAAAAATATAAATCCAAACTTGTCAGTAAACAGGAACATAAAAAAAGTTATAGTAAAGTCCTGAAACGGATAAAACGTATTTTTGAGACTTGTATAAAACTTTTTGGTGTATGTCTTTTTGCTTTAACGTAACCCCGATTTTATCGCAGGCAAACCCCCTCCTGCACTTTGAAGTTTTCTCGTATCGTGTTGGTTTTTGCGTAACATTCGTATTGCTCGCGCAATTTTTCAGCTAGAAATTTACATTTTCATGAAAATTTACAGCCTTATTTTGGTAACATCTTTTTTACTTAAACCGCTTAAATTTGTTTATGCACGATTCCGCTTTACACTTGTAATGATGTTAATGATGGGAAAAAAATGAAATAGTGGAGGTTTTTTCTTGTAGGATAAAAGAAATTGTATAAAATTGTAAGTGGCAATACCTTTGAAGTGCTCTTTATGAAGCTTTCTTGCCGTTTAAGCTTACTTGGTGAATCTATCATGTTGGGTATCGTTGGCGCCGCGGTGCTCCGCGCTTTAGTGTTCTCGGAGGAGGAGAGTAATCGATATTTCTATTAGATAACATCATGTGCACGTGCCTAGGAGCATTTACCTTGACCATTCTATATTTGCAATGCGCATTGACGGAAGCAAAATACCAATGCACTTTTAACTAACTCAAGAATGTATATAATTAAAATAAACATTTTGAACATTTAAATATACATTTTCGTTTATTATTGTTATTCGTGAATTTTATTGCGGTTTGTTTTCTTCTGGCGTATAATAGAAAATTTATTATATGCTTTTAACGACTTAGAAATGTTACATTATATTTCAATAAATATTGCGCATTACAAATAACGGATGAAGCAACATAATTATTCAATAAGTGGTTCTGTAGGAAGCGTTCTGAGATTTATATCATTGAATAAACAGATTACCATAATGTTCATAGCAAATAAAAATTTAATGTCAATCTCTACAATATAATAGATCTAATTTGCGACATCCAAACTGGTTTTCGGATATTTACTGTTATTAATGATGAATAGAATTGTACACTTCCTGTATTATGAAACTTAAACTAATGTTATGCAAAAATTTAATTGTTTTAAAAGCGCGTTTATTTTTCATAAGCTTGTTAAGTTAGAAAATGTATAACATACCGATGGTGAATTGATATTAATAAATTATTAGAATATTACCTAACATTAATAAAATGTTTAGATACGTACGTAGACAATTGGTTGAAATTCAACATTAATAATAAATTGTGAAGCTTTCTAACTGTTAAATCTAGATAATATTATGCAGTAGCTGCATAATATAATTTGAATATTATTACTATCAAATAGAAATAAATTTTTTGCTGACTCATTTTTTGGGCTTGACTTTTTTTTTTTGATACGTTACCAGTTTAGATATTTTACCATTTTATTATTTTTAAATTTTAATTTAATTTAGAAAAACATGTATTACCTACATTGAGATTTTAAAATTTAACATAATCTTATGGTTGTTTAATTAACATTCTTATCAATAATTTTAAAAAATTTTAGTACAAAGTATTTTTTTTTAAATAATAGGCATGATGACAGGTTTTGAAAATCTACTCCACGATGTTATTACGTATCTACTTTATCCAAAATAAATCTAATTTCTACAAAAAATAAAGTTTACAAAGAAAAAATGATCTTTTAAAAATACATTTTAAATTTTGCGCCAAAACGTTAGAATAGTAATGGTGGCTGTCTATGACGTGACGCTTTTGTAAACACTTGACAGTTCGAAAGTTAATTCATAATTTTAATGAATTCTAATGTTTATCGGTAGTATGCTGTTCTTCAATGTAGTGATACATCGATAAAAACTCCGAGTAAGTTGTTTGTTAATGTTCCAATGAAGAAAATAAGATGAATCTGACACAATTTGTGAGTCAACAAGAAACATTACCATTAATACAATCTCTTCAAATGAAATCGATGTCAGACTGCAGTGAATTAACTGAGGAGACAAAAAGAAGAAGTATTAAACATTCTCAAATATACTCTACTTAAAATAATGAAAACCCACCGTCTTACATAGTTGTTATTTATTAGATTTAATTGAAGAACAGACAAGAATCTCTACTAACCATATACTGCTTTGTTTAAGAAAAGAGAGAGCTTGCTGATGATTTTTCTATTACCACATTTACCAACGGCAATTAGCGTCAAAACTCGGTATGGTTAAGACGGTGTGCTGAGTGTTATTGTTTTGTACATCCGAAATTTTATATTTTAAGTTGTTTTAAAAAGGTATACTACCCACAAATATATACTGTTAATTATATTTATCACCAGAAATACTATATAGGGTATGTTTCTTGTGACTTGAGAAAATTATTGCGAAAACTAGCCAGGGCTGGCAGTTATAGCAATTTAAAATTTCAACCGAATGGTAGTACACAATGAACCACCTACAAGTGGTACACAATGACACATGTATCATTGTGTACCATCCTTCTCTTTATTACAGGTTTACCGTGGTGCGCAAAAAAAAAGAGAGAACAAGGAAAAAATTTACAGCCGAACAAATGATCGCAGCAGTTGTAGAGGTAAAAAATAACCACACAACATATCGGGTTGCTGCAGAAATGTTTCATGTAAAATTTTGAACTTTAAGAAGAGATGTCTTAAAAGAAAAAAAATTCAAATTCGAGAATGGAAGTAGCTCTATGTGACTACATTAATACCTGTAGTAAAGTGGCATTTGGATTAAATACATTCAAGGTGCGGCAGTTGGCTTATGAAATGGCTTTAAAAAATAATATTGTTATGCCAGAATCTTGGAAAACTAACAAATGCGCAAGCAAAGACTGGTTGCAAAGAAATTCTACAAACCTAATATGGATAGGTTTTTTTTCTAATTTGAAGGAAAGATATAAAAAATATCCTTCAGTTCTTCAAGAAATTCGTATATATAATTTAGACAAGATGGCTACTACCACGGTTCAGCACCCTTAAAAAGTAGTTGCATAGAAAGGGATTAAGCAGTTGAATCAATGGAACGTTATTACCACCAGCTATGGTGTTTCGTCGCAAAATGTTTAATATTCTGATGTTGAACGAGGCATCACCGAGAACATTAGGGCTAACCAATCCAAGTGGTTGGATGACAGATTAACTCTTTATCAAAGTTTTAAATCAGTTTATTAAACACTTTGGTACAACTAAACAAAAATCCATCTCTATTAATATTTGATAACCAGCAGAAATAGCAAAATCTAATTGTGTAATAGTGTTGACCCTACCTCCGCATTGCAGCAATAAGATGCAACCTCTGGATAAATCGGTATTTTTTTCTTTTAAGAGCTTCTATAACAGTGCAATAGATGCCTGGCTTTTAAATCATCCCGGCGTTCCTATGACATTGTATCAAATAGCAGAATGTGTTGGTGTGGCACATTTAAAATTAATGACTCCTGATAATATTACAAGCCGTTTCAAATGTACCGGGATCTACCCTTTTGACAAGAACATTTTTACTAAAACTGATTTTTTATTATCATCGGTTACTGATAGAGATGAAAACAATTTAGAAAAAATGGAAACAAGAAAAGCGTTGGTGGTAATACGTAAAGGTACAGATAAAGGAGATTAAGAATTAGAAGGCTCTTAGGCTTTAAATGTTGCTTCTACATCAAATGCGAACACATCAACTTTCACAGAAATTCAAGCTAGTGTTCCTAGACAAAACTGTGCACTGTGACTGAAATGCAAGGTTTCCCTAAAGCTGCTACAAGAAAAAATGTAAAGCGAGAATAAAAAACAAAGAAAAGTATAATTTTAACCAACACACTAGAAATTAAAGAACTTTCTTACAAAACAGAAAAAAAAACAACCAAAGCTACAGCAAGAAAAACGGTTAAACAAAATATATCAGCAACGATAGATAATAAAGAGTGCAAGAAAAATACTAAAAGAAACATGAGAATGATAGATCAGACGGATTCAGAAACAGAAGATGGAAGTTTCGAGTTTATGGACTCATCAGACTTATTACAAATTTGGACTAGATTTTCAAAATATGATTGTGCTCTAATCAAATGCTTTGTCACAAAATGTTTTTAGGCTTGTAATTTTATCAACTGTTTACAACCTGGTATGTATGTATTGACAGACAGAGGGTTCAAGCAAGTACAACAATACTTACGTAAGGAGGGGGTACAACTTGTACGGTAGTGGAGGGGAGAAAAGATCTAAAGAGTGGATAGATATAAATGGACAATGACCAGATAAAAGATTTAAAACTAAAATACTAGGGTAAATTTATGGGTACTGGGAGAACATGTTTTTGGGAAAGATATGGGAAAGAGTTGTTCGAGAGGATAGTAAAAAGTGTGATGATTAACTAGGCAGAAATTTGGGGGTGGACAGAATGGGTAGAGCTAGAAAGAATTTAGAAAGATATTGGTGATGGACGCTAGGTTTGGAGAGAGAGAGAGAAACACCTCGATACTTAATAAACGAAGAAATGTAACTGGAGAAAATAAGAGTAGGATTAGGAAAGAAAGCGATAAGATTTGAGGAAAGAATGGAGAATAGGAAAGATAGTAAAATTTTGTATGATTGTTGGAAAGAGATAAAATAGAAAAAATAAATCACGGAGAAGAAGAAAGATAAGTGTATTATAGAAGAAGAGGTTGCGCTAGAGAGGACACCATAAAGAGAAACAAACATAATCAGATACAAGAAAGAAGAATGAGAATCAGGGAAGAAAGATACAATACGGAATACGTGAATAGTGGAAGGAATTTCAAGATAACTTAATAGGGAAGCTGACAATTCAAAAAAAAAGGATGGTAGCTAGGTTTAGACTCGGTACTGACGAAAACGAAAATAATTATCGGATGAAAGGCGAAGAAAGATTATGTAGAATGTGTGGAGTTAAGGGATGAGGAAATGAGAAGAAAAAATTTACTAAGAGAGAATGGGATAATTGCAATGGTATAAAGTGAATGAAAGAGGAAGACAAGAGACGAAGATGGTTACAGGAAGGAAAAAGAAGAATACATTTTTTTGTATCGTTTGTAGTGTTTACACTTCAAAACTCCTAAACTCAAATTATATTACGTAAAATGCTTTATATCCCCAAAAGCTGTATAATCATGAAATATTAAAATCAAGTGGCAGAAGGTTATTATTTACTCAAGCACTAACTTGAAATACCGTAACCAGCCGCATAGGGACGAGTTGAGAAATGTATTAGTGCTTCGAGAGTCAAAAAATGAGGTACTCTATTTTACTAATAAAAATGATTCATATTTATAAATATTTAGAAAATAATTTACAATTAAATATAAAAAACACAATGTTTATCCAAGTGTTGTCACTGGAGTCAAGTGAAGTAAAGGAAACAAAGCAGATAGCTAGTTTGAGGATTCATGTTGAGATGTTAATTAGACGTTTAAGAGAATTCAATATGTTAAAGCCCCATCCAAATTTTGTAAAAGTACTTTTATTGTAATTGCATGTGCTTTACAAATTTGCAGGACTCTCTAGTTTAATAAAGCTACAAAATTACCATTTGTGCATTTTATTTACAATAAAAATTATAATGTAAATTGGTACAAGACTGGATACACTTTTTCTTTATACAGACCCACTAAAGGTTTAAGATAATCAGACATATATGCATCATCAAATGTCACACTCATAATTTCAACATTTTTATTTGAGCTGAAGTTACCATCAGCTACACAAAAGTAACTCTTTTGTAGACCTGTCAAATACATTTGCATCTGCATCTCTGTATAAAACTTTTCAGTAGGTTTGCCATTGTTAACGTAATTTTGGAAGTACTTTAATGGAAGTTTAAGTACTACACTGTGTTTTAATAATAATTATTACATATAATACTTACATGGAAGTTTTAACATTTAGAAATTCAGCCGAGCAGAAATCATTATTTAATGCAAGAAATCCGCCCAGCATCAACAAGTCGATTCTTGGCAAATTAGAATTATTTGCCTTGACAAATCATTGTTTCATAGCTAACGTTTCTTTGTTGTACTTTTGATAAACTGAGATAACAGCAATAAGTTCGAAAGATATACACAATGTCAAAATAAAGTTTTCGAAAGCTTGACGTTACGCGCTTCTGATTTGTGTTTGACCTAATATGGCATATTGTTATGTTTTGTATTTTAATTTTTATTAAAATAAATGGAATTGCACTTATAATTTAAAAACAAATGATTTGTTTAGAATCTCTCTATCCTATATAATTACTTAAAATCATAATTTCATTGATTCTTATTGACTGTCATAATTCCTATTGTTTTTATATTAGCAAAACATTTTATCAATTCTCTATTTAAAACAAAATATAAGTGTTTAACTCTTTGTGTATTAAAGAAACAGACGCATTCGAATTTTCTGATTTATACCCAGTTTTTCCAACCAATCTAAAGGCGGTGGTAGCACGTAAATTCACCGTAAGGGTGTTTGATAGGTTGTTCAGTCTATATAGTTTTCAATGCAATAGAAGTTCAGTTATACGTAACTCGAAATTTTTGATATGATGTTCTTAAGAGCGATATGTATGCTTTTACGTTCTCAGTTTTTGCTAAAATTTAAAAATTGAAATTCATTAAATGAAAGTACAATGATATCGTTCATGAATCTTTACGATGATTTGGTAAACGATATGTCGTAGAGTTTAGCATCATTTAAGTCAAAATAATAATAATAATAATTTATTCAATTAATGGTATGACCGAATTGAACTTTAACGATACGCCCCTCAAGTTGTCAAACCCTTTTACGACTTAAGCCGGGAACACATTTGTATGATGAGTTGTGTTGTCTTATGATCGGACATAAACACATTATTCTGATGAGTTGTGACGTGTTGTGACGCTACGTAACAAGCATTCCTTTTAAAATATTTGCTACTGATGTATATGTCAATCATCTGATAAATTTGAAGAGGAAATTGAAGAATGTCAAGCCAGCGGTTATTTGTACGATCTTATTGTATTTGTATATATTTTTATTTTATTTGTATTTGCATTCATGTCTTCGTTCAATTAAAATTTCTTCCAGTTTTTGTGTTTAATTATCACATCATCTAACGACGAGTATGCAGTGTGTCCAAGATAAGGATGAACAGCATGGAGATCTCGGAAACCGTGACAGATACAGAGTCGGTTAAATTTGAAAAAAGTTGTTTTCTCGAGGGGTCAACATTTTGCTGTTAAGAAACTCGTTGAGTTCGGATTACTTCCAGAGATATTCGAAAAAAACCGAAATTGTGTCATTTTGTTTCCATTATAATCGAAAAGTTACTAAAAAACTTAATGCACTTTGTCATTGCGACTCTTTCTCCTCTACAAGATGGCGTTTACGAATTTTTACTACAACGTTTCGTTGTGAAGAAACCATCATCAACTTTATTTTTTCTTATGGCACTCAAAAAAAGTTCACTCTGTATAACAAAGCATTTTTCATTACGAATTCAACGATGTAGAAAAAAATATGGTTATTCATGATTTTATTGAGAAAAAATAACGTTTTAGTAAATTTCTAATCTTTTTGGTCTAGTATACGCTGAATGAAACCATGGCCGCGAAAAAATGAAATCTATTGTTAGTTCTGACAGAATCGATTCAATTGACATAGTAGAATCAGTTTAGCAATGTCTTTTAGTGATGGTCATATTTTACAATGGAACACGTAAATTTCAAATCTTTATGATGTAGTGTGCGTTGAAATAATTGCGGCAAACAAAAAATGTTGCTGCGCTCGAATGTTGTTGACGGGACAGTACGGGCTGCTTGAATGAATTGTATTCTTTCTGGTTACCTCCGTTCTGGGTACTTGACAAATACAAGTGTTCGGCTTTTACGGAATTTCTCCAGCATGTAATATAGCAGGACAGCATATCAAATTTTCTTCATTTGAAAACATTACTTGCTCTATTGTAAAATATGACCTACACTAAAAAACGTTGCTACACTGCTACTTCGTCATTCAAATAGATTCTGTCAGAATTAACAATGAAGGAAATAAAGTCGATTGTTAATTCGACTTCATTCATTGTTGCCAGGGTTTCATTCACCGCACACCAAAAAGATTAGAAATTTAATAAAACTTTATTTTTTCTCAATAAAATCACGAATAACCATACTATGTAGTACATCGTTGAATTTGTAATGTAAATGCTTCCTTATACAACGTGTACTTTTTTTGAGTGCCATAAGAAAAAATAAAGTTGATAATTGTTTCTTTAAAACGAATCGTTGTAGTGAACACCATCTTGTAGAGCAAAAAAAGTGGCAATGACAAAGTGCATTCAGTTTTTTGATGACTTTTTGAATAACTTCAGAATATAATGAAAACGAAATGGCACAATTTCGGATTTTTTCGAATATCTCCGAAAGTAAGCTGAGTTACTCAACAGCAAAATATCGACTCCTCGAGTCGGCTACTTTTTCCAAATTTAACCGACTCTGTATCTCTTACGGTTTCGGAGATCCCCATGCTGGTCATCCTTATCTTGGACACACTGTACACAGGACACTCTGTGAAGATATGGTATGTTGTCAGACAAAAATCTGGAAAATCGAAATTTTGTGGTATCATAACATAACACATAACATCAGATGGCATATGGTCAAATAGGTGTGCAACTGATACAAAACCGCTCGCCTGATGCATACTACGTTCCGTTGCAACACAACACAACGTATCAGACAAATGCGTTGCCAGCTTTATTCAAAATAAAAAGACCAATAGACTTTAGTTTCCCAGGGAGTAAGTACACAAGTCTATTTTTATTGTAGGTGGTTTTAGCCGAAAAATCGCTTCTCGAATTGTAGCTGTTGCTGCCAAACAGCCTTAAACACAAAATTTTGATATATGCAGAGCAAAGTCGCCGATTGTGGAATACCGTTTTTGGAATACATTACCGTACGAGTATTACTAACATTATACCTAATAACCACTCACAGTCGGTACAGTTAACTATTCGCATTTCTTAGTTTGATACTATTCATACGTGTTCATGTTACACGAGATGTCGTTAGACACACATTTTACTTATTATACCTAATGATTTTTATGCAATTATTAAAGCTTTTCTCCACTTATTGACCTTTCTTTAAAGAATTATAATTTTTGACAACAGTCAAAATGGGATCTTAATGTGGAATACATAGATATATTAAGTGGGATACCACTAGTCTTGTGGGGTTAGGTTGGGGTAGACGATAAGCCATATTTAAATTAAAAAATAGATAACTTTAATTCATCAAAGAACAAAAACTTAATTATAAAGATTGAAACCTAAAACAAACTAAACTAGGCAAGACAACTGAACTCTTGCACATCCGGTTAAAAAAATTGTTCTGGATATTAATTGAATAAAATTATTTATTTGCAAAAATCACAAACGTATGTGTCAGTTTATGCATCATGAACCCAATATTTACAGAAAAAGCACATGACCCATATATCTAACCCCGATGATCAGCAGAAAATTTTTCATTGCCGAAAATACAAGCAGCTTCTTTAGATGGAGACTCATGAGGAAACGCTTGTTTGTCGGTAGAATCCTGAGCAGAAAAGGGTGACTCTTATGAGCTTGATGAAGAATCAACCTTTTTAACTTTTCCTAGTTTCTTTCTATTAATTTTAGTTGTTCTAGGACCAGTTTATTCGCAAATTTTTTGTTTAATCTTTTTTTTTGGTCTAATTTTGATTGATGATTCAAGTTCATCTTTGTGAGGTGTAGATGAGATAATCTTTGCTTTTCCATTTTTCTTCCCTGAGTTTCACTTGAAAGAACAGAAATATTTGTTGAACTAAGTTCATTGTTTTCATTGTTAATTGCATTTTTTTTATTATTAATCCGTTCATCATTTTCTGTTACAGTTATCTCATCACTCCTAAAAAAAATTTTTCTGTAAATAAGTTTATGTTGCTGCAAAGCCTTTTACTGCTCTTTTATATAAGCCTTGCCGAAAATTTTACTTATATCATAGTGCATTTGGTACTCTCATGAGTTTTTAAAAATATTCTGATATCTTTGTGGTAAAAGTGGCCTAATTAACGGCTTATCTAACGGTTGTAGTTTGTAGGTAGTATGTAGGGGAATGTTGACAAAATTTTCTTTTGCGACCAATTTTCCTTGTGTGTGTGGCGTCCATCTACGACAAGGATTACTGGGTTTTATTTTGTGGGGTCCGTCTTTTCTATAATGATGGAACCATGCGTTGAATAAATCCATTTGTATTCAACCTGACGGATGGTAACGGAAAATGCTTCCAGCTAGTGTCCCTTTCCCAAATTGAACATTGTCATTCTTCCTCGGAAAGATCATCAACGGTGGTACAAAAATACTAGTCCTACTCATGCATAAAACGACAGTAAGCAAAGAACCATTTTCTACTGAAGTTAACGTACCAATCTGTAGTTTACTATTTATCTGTTCAAGGAGGGTAAAAAACTCTTTTACATTTTTTTTTTGTTAAAGCCAATTGCAATGATCTTGCCTAGTCAAATAAAATTGTTTTCTCCATTAACAAGAGAAGCTCGACTAGTTTTTTTTAAGGTTTTCAGTTAGGATATGTTTTTAAAGACAGCAGTTTTTTTTGTTTGAGCAGTATGTGAACGAAGTTGATCGTGCCGCTTTTTAGTAATTACCTCATTCACTGCTTTTTGCATATTGTCATTTTGCTGAAATAAATCAGATACTGGTGACAATTTACGTTAATGTGGAATACTCTACATTACCTACTGACGGGAATTCCACAATAGCGAGCCTGCACAATAAACAAATAAATTACCAGATTTATAACTATTGGAACATAAGCTAAGGGCGGGTTATTTAGGCGAAAATGTGAGCATAGGACCTAATATTCTTTAATAAAATTTGCTGTGGAAAAAGGTAGAGGGCGTTAAATTAAATTTTTTTAAAATTTTTTTGCTAATAATTAAACTGTAAATTTATTAATTTTTATCAAAATCGGCAGAGAGGCATAACTTTAGAACATTATTTTATGTACTATTTTAAATTTTGTTGTAGGGGTCGCCACGTAAATGATTTCTGATGATGAAATCGACTGGTAACTTTTTTGACAAAACTTTTTAGTGATTTTGATTAAAGACTATGACGTAAACATCATTTCTACACAATATTGGTACTTCTGTTTAAATACGATAATATCATCAGTTGAACAGTTCGTAGTGTCAAAAAGGTATTTCAAATATTTCATTTACTAAGAGTATGTTTTCGGCTGTCAGATAATTATTCCTCTTTGCTGATTTTGATAAGAATTGATAAATTTACAGTGAAATTATTAAAAACAATGGCAAAAATTTTAATTTAACGCTTTGTATCTTTATCTGCAGCAATATTTTATTAAGGCATATTGGTTCCTATGGTCTATATTTTATTAAAGCATATGTCCCAATAGTTATGAATCACATTGTATATGGGTTACAGGTAGACAATATTCATATAGCTCTAACTACTGCGACGTTTCAATTTCTTAATATTAAACGTAAAAACGTAAATTATTCACACATACTTTAAAATTTGCACTCTTTCCAGTTTTTTGTGGTTATATTAGTTGTACTAATTTAGATGAACATTATGGCGCCCTTTACAACACTAGGCTTATTGTAAAGGATGCTAGATGTCGCTTGTAGTTTCTGATAACAGCTAGTGTATTTCACATTAAATTGCTATTCCACGTACGGCGACTTTACTCAATACTTTTTTTTAAAGTTTGATTTTCATTGGGTTTTCACTTCTTTACATGCAATTATAATTATAAATTTTTGATTCGATAAATTTTATAGCACTATAAAGTCCGATTTTACAAAAAGTACATGAAAAGTTAAGTAAAATTGGTTTTTAAAGTAGAAGTTTCTTTAGAAATGTCCAAACAGTTTGTAAATAAAGTGTCATCTTTAGAAGTTATGTACCATAAAAATAATGTAAAATTTAACATTTATAACTTACTAAAATGTTACTAATTTTATCATAGATGTGACTTTTACATACATAAATACCAATTTATTTTTTATATCTTCTAAAGATGACACTTATTATTCACATGATCAGTGCAATAATCAATTTTAATAACTAACTTAATAGTGATATTGGGTAAGACTTAAAGATCATTTAGATTGCTAATTTTATTAACTAGTTTCAGGCTTTTACATATCTATTTACAATCATAAAAGTTGATTGATATGCAAGTTATAACTGTAGTCATAAAACCATGATGATAATATTACCTTACCATAATGTAAATTGTCAATAGTTGTCGGAAATTGAAAATCCATAAATCTATGGAACGTCCTTTATTCCGGTCAACTCGACGATAGCAAGTCAACTCGGAGATGTTAAACTCGGCGATGTCAAATTGGAAACGACAAATTATAATTCTTATAATACGGAAAAATACAAATCCGATACTGTAGAAAATTTTTAATGGGATTAACTTTGTTAAGTTATAGAATACAATCATTTTGCAAAATTTCACCTCATATTATAATTGTGGAATATCTCCTTCTAAAGAATTCGGTGATATTTTGTTCATTGTAATTGGCAACGTTATTTAAAATTTTTTCGTCGGCTTTTACATAGCATTTTCTATGGATTGCTCCATTGCGTCTGTTTATTGCTCTTTCATAGTCAGTGTAGCAGACTTATTGCTGTACACTAAAGATGAAGTTGTGTAATTAAACGAATTGTACTTGTGCATCATCAAAGGACACGGAAAACAGAGAATTTTCTTATATTACACTAGCAGTTTGTTCTTACATACAGTAAGATTTTCTAGTCTAAAAATATATAGATTGCTACCACTAATCATCTCCATAGATACGCATTCACAATGGGTGAACACGCACCACAGGTAGGCACGCATAGGCACAATTTCTGTAAACAAAAGTGTGCACATTGTGAAACGGGCTTAAGGGTATCATTTACAATTCTAACAGCAGGTAGTCTCAGCAGGGGTTATCTTATAGAAGGACTGTAGAATGAATCATTACACTAAGCACGTTTTAGAAAATAGGTAATTTACGTTGCTTACTTAATTTTTTCTTTAAAGAATATATTTGAAGGTATCGCTAATTAAACACCATAGCTCGATTAATTATCGAATCAAAATTTTGTTTAGGAAATGTTTACAAAATAAAATTAGAAATAATTTTGATTTAAAAACGTCTACAAGCAATAACTTTTAAATTAAATCAAAAACTAAACATGGTTATTTGGGTTGACTGATTATTACTTATTTTTAAATAAATCTAACCTACTAATTATTGTAAGTTATTAAAAAAAATCATTAAACTCTCTATTCATAATATTTAGTCCTTACAAAATGTATATTTTATGACGTTTCATTTTTTCTGTAGTTAATATAAAAAGTGAAAATAAAAACTAAGGCAATTCTTATTGTCAACGTATATATTTAGTTTTTTGACAAGAATTTATTACATAATTATAATTAAGATACCAAGTTATAGTTTAAAATTAAATGAAAACTTTTTTTTTAAATAAAGGTATTACTATATAAATAAATACAAGAAATCAATAATGGGTGTGACCTCCATTATTATTGATACATTCTTGGAGGCGTCTGCTCATTGACGCTATCAAGGTATCAATATAATTAATATTAATCGTTTCCCATGCGGTATCAATGGCTGCAATTAGTGCATTACGGTTTACTGGTATAAAATTTGGCCAACAATATTCTAATTTGGTAATTCCAATAGTTACATTCTCTTGTGGCACAAATTCCAGTAAAGTGATCATTGTTGCTTGTAGTGCAAATTTTGGATCGGAATTGTAGTACTACCTAAGGAGATTACAACAAGATAAATGCGTTTGGAGGTTCATTAGTAGGTGGAATAAATACCAGCAATTTTTTTCCTTTAGGAAAACTTGGCATAGCGCTTGGTGTATATGCCCAATCTATAATCCAGGTTGATGCTTTCCAGATTTAACTGTGGCCAAAGTTCTCTTATTATGTTGAACATTTTTCCGCTTTTATCGGGCAGTACAGTACCGGAAACACTGATATCTTATTTTCGTGAGTATCTTTTCTTACCAGAATGACAAATATTTGCTCAAAAAGTGACGGATACAATAAGAAAGTGCCAACTACAAATAATTTTTTCATACTTGCATCACACGTTGAATGGTATTCTTTACCAAATATCAAGATTTGCTAAGGTTTTACCAAAACTCCTTCATAATACGCCAGCAAAAAAATTTCAAAATTGATAGGACTGCATTCGTATACCAAGTATTCTTCAGGAATGTTAATTGCCTCTCGAGTTACAGGATTTATCTGTGCAAAATCCGCAATTTTGGAGCACTTTTAAAGCTTTAACGTTTAGATCAACAGCTGACAATTCAGAAGTTTCCATAATAATGTAATTCGTCTATAGACAATATTTTTATTTTGCTGCGTCGTTTGCAAAGTTGATTACTAATATAAAATTTATAAAAATCTTAAACATCCTATATTGTCTTATATTTACTAATTATTGGGATTGTTGCAATATGTCTATAATTGACTACGCTGGACTTATAATCTTATACCGGGTGATTCAGCTAACCCGTTCATTAGAAGATTATGGACTTTTCGTTGAAATATTTGTTTAAAAATTTGGAATAGGGGATTGCTCAAAAAATTATATTTAATTAAAATATTTCAGCTCTTCTAGCACTTTCAGTTACACCGGAAGTGGCTACCAACTTTCTTATTTTAAATGGAATGATATATTTTTTTTGTATATTTGGATTCTACGCTAAAATTTGAGTTACTTTTATGTAGCACAACCTACATGAAAAATCAATAGTTTTGAGATATTCTCATTTTTTGAGAAAAATTGGTTTTGTAGTATTATTTTCAAACGCTTGTCAATGATTGAAACAGAAAGTTATAGTAACAACATTTGGGTTATACTTAGGAGGACTGTTAAGTTTTTAAATGATGTGTAACTTGACATCTCATTATTTACAGGGTGTTCAAAATGTTTGGCTAAAGAAAGTTATAGTAACAACATTTGGGCTATACTTAAGAGGACTGTTAAGTTTTTAAATGATGTGTAATTTGACATCTCATTATTTACAGGGTGTTCAAAATGTTTGGCTAAATCTGACTAACTTCAACTGCTCAAAAGTAATTTTTTTTTAAATGTATCTTGTTGCTCTATGTGATGGAAAACTAGGTGCTCTTTCAATGTTCATAAGGGTTTCCTATACCTATCTGTTATCATTTTCCTGCTATTGATGTATTTACATTCGACACACAATATTTCTCTATTTTATTAAAACATTTCTGACTAGTGGCCTGTGGAAATTAAAACAATCTGCCTTATTTATCAAACTTGTAAACGTCGACGTGACACATTATACACGATATGGAAATCCACCAAGAATATTCGAATGAAGACATACTAAATTAATTTTTTATTCATGGAGAATGTTACAAAATTATTGAAAGAACTTGCCATTTGTTTAACGAGAGATATCTACACTTGCGACCAATATTTAGGATATAGGATTAAATATGATAACAAGGATGAGGTACAGATAAGAGAATTGGCCAAAAAGGGAAATAGTATAGTGGGGCAAGTGTGGGGAATAGGAGAACGGGTATTTGGAAAACATGTAGAAAAGAGAAAATGGCTGTTTGAAAAATTGGTGAAGAGTGTTATGTTGTATAGAGCAGAGATATGGGGATGGAAGGAATGGGAGAAACTGGAAAAAATTCAAGAAAGGTATTGGAAATGGACATTAGGACTAGATAAAGAAACGCCGGGATACATAATAGAAGAGGAAGTAAAGCTGGAAAAACTAAAAATACAAGCAGGAAAGAAGGCAATGAGGTACGAAGAAAATATAAATAAAAACAAGGAAAACGAAATATTGTATGAGTGTTGGAGAGAGGTGAAGAAAAAAAGGATAAGGCAAGGACAAGAGGAAAGAAGAAGAAAGAAAGAATATACAACGAAAGATATAAGGAAATTATTACTGAATAGATACCGGTATATCTAAAAAGCGAATAAAGGATGCAAGAGAAAAAGGTAATTGCAAGATTCAGGTGCGAGAATGAAGAAAACGAGAATAAGTATTGGTGGGAAGACGAGAGAAGAAGGTGCAGAATGTGCGGGGAAGGATCGGAAAACGTAGAACATATTTTGAATGAATGTACGGAACTAAGAAAGGAAGATAGGGGGCGAAGAATCATACTAGGAGAAAAAGGGGAAGGAGAAGAATGGATGAAAGAGGTGTTAAAAAGAAGAAAAAGGCTAAAGTTTAGTTAATGGTTTTTGTAATTTTTTAATTTTATTTTTTGTTTTGTTTTATGTTTTTAAGAGGTATACGTAAGAATTGAATCATTTGTTATCTATAAAGTAAACAAATAAAGAATATCTATCTATCTATAATAATCCGTACCGTACGCGCTGTCAAACTTCCTTGAATAGTTCTCCAACAATAAACTATTGCTAAACTCAACAAAAACTAAAACGATGGTGTTTACGCAAAGAGATCTAAATTTGGATACACTCGATAAAAATGTACAACTTCTAGAAGTGTATTTGGACAGCAAATTAAACTGGTTCCACTATACAGACGGTTTAGCAAAGAAATTAACAAACAGTTATTTACATTAAAGTGTGGAAAGAACGATTTTCATTAGCTCCTTCAGACTCGTTCCTTAAACAAAGTTGTCGCGCCCTAAAATCACTTTACACACGAAATTTGTATAATATTTTTTGGCCGACGATCATCACCAAAAAGTAAAAAAAGAACAAAATTATTTCTATTGTTTTTAAGTAGGTCTGACGTTTAACTATTTTGACATACACTACTTAATGTGTCAACTCATTTGTTTAACTGACGAATAGATGGCGGCATCAAAATCATGATCATAAAAAAATTAAATGTTGCCTTATTATGTACATTATCGTGTCAAGTATGATGTAAAGTAAATTTTTTAAAATAAATTTATCGGATTTTATATTTAATTTATTTTAAAACGTTCTAAAAAGGGTACTTTACCGCACAGTAGCCGTACTTTACCGCATAGTAGCCATGCTTTACCGCATTGTGTGTAAAAATCAAGTTTGAAGACAAGTATGAACAACTGAAAAATGTGCTTTACAGTTCAGGAGAACCAAAAAACATTTACGCACTCAGAAATTTAAAAACGAAGGTGTCTTTAGGACAACATATTTCTCACTATGCCTGTCTATAATATCATACGCTATATTAGATTAGAGTCACTCAGCGGGATGCCACCAAATATTTAAATTACAAAGAAGGGCAATAAGGATAATCGCAAATTGCAACTAGAGAGCTGACTGCAAACAGTATTTCATACAATACAAAATACTCACATTACCATGCATATTTATATTTATATTAAAGTCTTTACTATTTGTCTAAGAACATTTAAATAGTTTTTTGGTCTCCTGACGTGTAAACCTTAAATTAACATTAAACACAGCGTGCGTAAAAATTATCCAAATCGTCCGCCATTAAGGTACACTTATCAATAAAAATCTGTTTATAGAACACAAATATGTTTACTAAATCAACAATTACACAATTTTTTGCTGTTAAATGGTAAAAAATAAATTGATTTGGAATATTTTTAGTTTCATGTAAATGATTAACGCCATCTTGTGTATTCTGAATTACAGTTTACTTTATGACCGACATTGACAATTGACAGCAAAATATTTGTTAATTTTAGATTTTTACCATTTAAAAATTGTCGGCCAAAAAATTTAATACAAATCTTGTGCGTTAAATTATTTTACAGCACTTAATAAATTTAAAGCACTTCGTTAATTTATTTCGCGCTGTAAAATTTAATTTTCCGCACGCGAATATAAATAACTAATTTACACAACCTCCAAACTAGTGTAATGGTTTGCGCCCATTGTTTCATAGAATCAAAAACAGGTCCAAATTATTATGCTATAAAATTTTATAACGTTTTACCATCTTATATTAATCATATTTAAGAGAGTTTAAAATAGCATTAAAAAAATGTTTGATAAATAACGCCTTTTACTTAACGAATACTGAAAGCATACGATCAACATGATCTAACACTATAAAAAAGACAAAAGACTAGTGTAAATATACTACTAGTAGTATTTTTAATAATAATAATAATAATATGTTTGTTAATTTAACCGACATTGTAGCTCGTATAATAACAAAGTTGCTAATGGTGCCGACATAATTTAGTTAAAGACAATTATCTTAGTGCGGATTCCTTGAAGTGAAATGAAAAACTTAAACCACTACCCTGGTTTCAATATGCCGACGTTTTACCCGACCTATGCGGGCTTTTTCAAGGCTTCTATTTATTCATGCAACAAATATCTCATTTATAAATTTAATTTAATTTAATTTATAAGTCCAAATTACAAAATATTAATTTTATTTTTTGATACAATTATTACTATATCCATACAAGAAACTTTTTCTATATTTATACATAATTGTTAATTGATTAATCATTTTTAAATTATTTTTATATTTGTTATAATGCTTCGATACAACTAGATTGTCACATTTGTTTAACTTAGGAATATGTTTTTGTACGTAATGAAATAAAATGCTATTGTATTTGTTTATGTATATGTATTTATTTCTGTATTTTCGTTGCATTAATAAACAAAAGCATTGAAAAAGTTTGCATAGGTCGGGCGAAACGTCGGCAACTTTAATTTTTTGAGTTCAATGAGTTAATTTAGTTCAACATGTGTACTGCATAAGTAAATTGGTGTGTTTTCAGTTTTTCTGTAATTTAATATCGGAATAAATTGTTGATTAGTTTACCGTAAATACACAAGAAAAAAAGTAAGTTGGGAAAATTTATAATGAGATACATATATGGCACAATTAATTTAAAATAAGTAATGATTTAACAACTGCAAAATATTCCATTTAATTACAAAACTGTTTGGCATTTAATGAATTCATAAATGAAACACTCGATTATATACGTATAGTTAGAAAGTAACATGTTCAATTTAAAATTTATTTATTAGTGTAGATTTTGAAGTAATATTACTTTATTAGCGTAAATATAATTGTAGTAATCCGATCGTGTACATGCACTTCATTTTTGTTGAATAACATATAATTATTTAACACATAATATCATATTACTAGTAACCAAAAATGTTGTTATGTTGTAGATGTCATTAATAATTGGCACAGCGCCTTTTGATTTATGTTTATCCTCTGCTAATTTACAAAAAAAATGTAATTCTCCATGTAGTTGCAATATAATATTAACTAGGTCCATGAAATTGTAATAATTAATTTGATTTGATTGTTATAGTTCTTGTATTTGTGGAATTTTTAATTATTCTGTTTCTGCTGTTGACACTTCGTTGTCCTGACGTTAAATAATAAACTAACCAAAACTGATACAACACCAAATTTATTTCAAGTAACACCTCATTAATAATGTCCGAGCTTCAAAATTAATTATTAAGAATTTGCTCACTTCCTCCCCAAATATAAAAACAAGAATTATACGGCGTGGAAATATATTTTGCATGCAAGGTCAACAAGTCTTTGCGAAATTTATGGACACCTTCAGGAGATTGCTAAACATTTAAACCCTTCCGCCAGCATCCCACATTACTTACTATAAGCTTTGACCCAAATACTGAGCAAATTAATAAATTAGCTTAGGTCGGAGCTTGTATGAATACTGAATTTTGTTGTCAAGTAATCCTAAATAATTTAATTAACACGTCTTCTCTGAATGAAAATGTTTAAAAATTTAATTAGGATCTGAAACGTCTTTTACAAAATACTAAATTTAACGTATTACTTTAGTTTTGAGCGACTGCATTTTTTCACAATCAAATGGATTTTACTTTATTAAAAAAAAAGCCGCGATTAATTTTTTCTGTCTTTATTGTTGTTGTTTATCACATGTCAAGGGACGTTATAGAAGCCAACTTGTCTTCATTACCGTTTTATGTTTATTTAATGTTGTATGAGTTAACACTTCATCAAATGCAGTTGCGTTAATAATTTTAAACACGATTGCTGATAACTTAATGGACTTGACAGAATTCAACACAAAAAAAAAATGTGATAATTGCATTTGTTTAAGTTTAGTCTAAACTTTAATCAAAACTTCAAAAAGTATTAAGTACCTACAAAAGCATTAATTCCTTTTTACATAACAATAATTAATGATTGTTTTGTAGACACTTTGGTAATAACCAATACTCTCAAAACCAGAATGTTTTTACTGTAAAAATTTAATATGTAAAAATTATTCTGTGAACGAACTTTGAACGGTATATATTACGTGTAAGAATGACTTTTGAAATGTTATATGCATGTGTACATTAATTATATATTTATGACACTGGTTTCGTCATTTTTGGTCAATTCCGTTTTAAAAAATGAATGCAATACAATAAATTTGTAAAGTATACTAACAATTTCTAAATCATAATCATTTCCTTTCTGGGGTTTAACTGAAGCAACGGCAATTATAAATTCTTAAATCTAAAATGCAGTGAAAGTTTGTAATAATAAAGTTGAGTAAAAGTATTGACGATGTAATTAAATAATATTACTATTAACCTTTGACAAAGTTTCTGAACTTAGCTTTCAAATTTTGCTTCTAAATAAACATTTGCATTTCCTCTAACGTATATTGAAACGGATTTATCTTCCATTTTTTGTAATTTGTTGCAAATTTTTCTTGTTTATCTTTTGCGTAATTGCAATTTAATAAGCGTAAATTTTTGCCACGATTAAATGAATACATACATACCGAAAATATCAATTTGTGAGTAAATAAAAAAATCATGTTTAATTATACAGGGTTTTCATGAAATAGGTAGACACACTTTAAGGGCTAATTCTACTTTAAAAAATATGAAAAAGTTCCTATAAACATGGATCTGCAAAAGCCTTCTAAAGGAGCTACGGTCCTTTAAATGTTGCCTCCAAGAAATGGTTTTTATTTAATATCTCAGGAAACTTTCGAGATAAAGCGATGCGATTTTGCGTACGATTTACTATTAGTAAGGGCTACTATTTTACAATTTATTGATCAAACTTAATTTCAGTCTTAAGCGTGCAAAACGGGGTGGGCGTTAATTGATTCATCATGTTTTTTTATCCTTTGACTTTTTGACCATTTGACATCAAAAGATTTACTATCTAAAATTACATAAAAATGGTACTCTTCATAAAATGTTGTAGGATCAACCATTTAAGAGATATGCCGCTTTAAATGTAACACTGCACTGTGAAGAGCTGAAATTAAGTAATGAAACTTCCATACAATCAATACGTCAATAATTATATTAATATGCTATAATGTCTGTCATCGTTTTTGTTTTTACATAAACCTCACTTTTTACCTATTTAAACTTTATGTAATTAATGGCCGATACTTAGATCATATATATTTACATAGATACCAAGTACTAGAAAATACCAAGAACCAACATAGCACCGACATAGTATTTTTACTCCGTCTTTGTCGCATGCGTACATATTCGTTTTTGCATCTCTCTTTTGTTTCTATTTCTAGCATTTTGTTGGCGGCAATTTTAAATATTTAAAATTAAATATAGACATGCATTAATGAAATCGCCGATCAATGAAATTTAAAACTGTAATCAAAGGGTGGAAAAAGTATATACCTTTTTTGCTTAGATATTAGTTATTCAATCATTATTTAATTTAATTTAAATTTAGCATAAACAAAAGCAAATAATTGTATCAATTTCAATAAATAAAATTTTTGAAAATGTAAGTATATAATACAAAAATTCAGTAAATAAATAATTATAGAAAACATTAAAGTCTCTAATACACCTAATATAAAAAGAAACTATAATAGTTTTATTAAAAGATCATTAACAATTAAATAAAAAACCGCTAATAGATGTTTGTAAAAACCAAAATTATTATTTAATTACAAAAAATAGTAGATTATTTTACTAGGAGTTAAACAATATCATTGTTGAGCAAATTAAGCGAAACAATTATATTTTTTTAACTCCAAGTTAAATATATTATTTTTTCTTCAAGCGTTTATTGCTTATTTTCATGTGTTATTTTCAAATTTTCGAGATTCTCGAGTGCTATAGTGACGTTTTATTCTCGACGAATCAAGTTGGTACTTTACTGTACATTCATAATATGACATAACCGAGGTACCAACCTCTAATTAGTTGTGAAAACAAAAGAACTGTTGTTTTTTAATGTTTAGACAGTAAAAAGCGTTTTTAGCGTCTGCCAGTAGTTCAATAATATGGCGTTTTATTGTCGCTTGAAGAAAAAAAGGTTTTATAATACAGTGATACAATGAAGAACAAAGCATTTATTGGCTTTTAAACAAAATAAGTTGAGCATATTTCGTTTTAACGTTAGTGTCTTTTACTGATTTTTTGCCTTCGTAGTACATTCTAATATTAATGTAGAATTTGAAAATTATTTTTATTAAATTGTCTCGATGATTGTGCAATAACATATCATTATTTACAAACACACCCTGCAATTTAGTCATGCATTTCATAATTAAAAATGAAATTCCTCTTGACATAAAAATTGTGTCTTGAAATTGTCTAATAACAATTTCGGCAACTTTGCAAATTTTAAAAACATCTGAATATGGTTCATACAATTTTCCTCTTTTTTTATCGAAAGTCAAATATTATATGAAGATCGTGTTCTATTTTTACACAGCTCTACAAAAAAAAATTTTTGTTGCCCTGGATATCTTAGCAAATTTTGATGTTTTCAAGTGCCCAGATTACGAATTTATTCATGAAATTATTGGATGTGCTCTTGTTTTCATGATTATATTGCATATCTTATATTTTGATCAATTATCGGCTTGATTGCAATAAAAAAAAATTTCCAGCTATGATTAGGGTTCTGCGCACCTTTTTCGCGAATACAATATCACGTGATCCCCGCGCTTAGGCCTATATCCAGCAGAACAGCTGATCTCAGTTATTCGACATATTGAAGTACTTAGACGTGCATCTGTATAAGTTGCCGTGTGTCCATACTTTGTTTCGTTTACTGAATTTTCATTCTAATATATTTTTCTTGTCTTTTAAAACATAAGTTCATCACGAAGAAAGTGTAAATATAGTACTGATTTGTTTTGTTATATTTGTGGGGTTTATATAACAAAAAAAGAATGAGAGAAATATCACAGACTTCGTCAAGGAGACTTATGCCGAATATTTCGGTTTTAAAATGGATAAATTAGATAAGGCATGGGTTCCTCATGAAGTCTGTAAGTCTTGTGTTGAGTCTTTACGGTTGTGGAGGAAAGGAGAACGTGCTGGATTAGATTTTGGTATTCCTATGATCTGGATGGAGCCTAAAAATCATTTCGATGATTGTTACTTTTGCGTAGTAGATGCGAAAGGTTTTAATCGAAACCAAACGTGGAAATATCCAGATTTACAGTCTACAAAATGTCCTGTTTTACACAATGAAAATCTTCAGCGGCCTATATACGTTTCAAAAGTAATTCGGATACCCTCAGAAACAATGATGTTGCCAAATTCACAGAAATCTGTACAGTCTACCAGTGGAAGTGAATGGGAGGGTGAAACATCTACGCCAAAGTTATTTTCTCAAAATGAACTCAGTGATTTAATACGTGATCTGAATTTATCAAAAAAGGATCGGAACTGTTAGCTTCAAGATTGAAAGAAAGAAATTTATTAGCACCGATGGTAACAATTACCACATATAGAACACGCGAAAGTGAGTTACTACAATACTTTAGTGAAAATGAGGAACTAGTGTACTGTAATGATGTCGCGAAGCTGCTTCTGGATATGGGCTCAAAGGAATACAAACCTACTGAGTGGCGCCTATTTATTGACAGTTGTAAAAGAAGTTTAAAATGCGTCTTACTGCACAATGGAAATAAATATGCATCAATTCCGATTGCCCATTCTACAAAACTCAAAGAAGAATACGAAAATATAAAATTAGTTTTAGAAAAATTAATTACTCGGAGCATCAATGGTCGATCTGCGTGGATTTCAAAATGGTTAATTTTTACTCGGTCAACAAAGTGGATACACGAAATACCCTTGCTTCATTTGCATGTGGGACAGTAGAGCAAAGCAACTTCATTGGAAACAAGATGTTTGGCCTGTAAGAAATTCTTTAACGGTCGGTAAAGCCAATGTAATCACGGAGCCGTTGGTAAGCAGAGACAAAATCATACTTCCACCATTACATATCAAGTTAGGAATGATGAAGCAATTTGTGAAAGCGTTGGACAAGGAAGGAGATTGTTTCAATTACATTTGTAGAAAATTTCTGAAGCTTAGTATGGAAAAGTTGAAAGGTGGAATATTTGATGGTCCTCAAATACGGCAATTGATGAAAGATACAGATTTTATCAAAGCTATGACTATTCCGGAAAGTGAAGCTTGGAAAAGTTTCGTGTTGGTAGTTGAAAATTTCCTAGGTAACCATAAAGCACCAAATTATGAAGAAATTGTGCGAAGTATGCTGACAAACTTTCAGACTCTTGGAGCAAATATGAGTATCAAGTTACACTATCTCCGCAATCATCTGGACAAATTTCCGGATAATCTAGGAAATTATAGTGAGGAACAGGGAGAGCGGTTCCACCAGGATCTAAAAGTGATGGAAGAAAGGTATCAGGGTCGATGGGATAGCCACATGATGGCAGATTACTGCTGGTCCTTAAAAGAGATTGTTCGCTGGAAAATTATAAAAGAAAAGCTCTTAAAAGGCGTTTTATAGAAATATAACCTGTTTTCGACATTTTTCTTTCCTTTTACTCGATGTAAATCCCATATTTATCAAAACATAACTGACGTTATTAATATATATGTTATTTTGTTTTAAGTTTTCTGATTCTTGTAACGCAAAATAAAAATAAATTTTTTAAATAAACCAGAGCAAATCTTACAAAATCATCGATATTTTCATGAAAAATCGACACTGACGCTGAGGCGCAACGCACATCATACAAGTGTCAGACGCTGCACTGCACTGAGAGGATGAGACTTGAGGGCTGAGTAGAAGATGTGGTGGGAGTGGGACGGGGAGTTGTGCAGTGCGAGGAGAGGGCGAGGGGCCCGCTTTGGCACGGCGCCGGCGCGCCAGCTAGCTCTCTTCTCTATACCTGTTGTCTCGTCACAGGGCAGACGCAAACGCAACCATTTGTCCAGATCGTACTGCCACCATACTCCTACTATAAATCGAGTTACATAATCACTCGCCTATACTAAACATTTTAACCAGGAAATAAATTACATAACCAGAAAATTATTTTTAATATCAATTGGTTCTTAACAAGATGAAGTAAAAATTAAATAAAAGGTTCAACACCTGGCCCCCAGACCTCGCCCCCCCCAATGGGGGTCTGGGGTGTAAATTACGCCACTGTATACAGGGTTTTCATGAAATAGGTGGACACACTTTAATGGCTGATTCTACTTTAAAAATATGAAAAAGTTCCTATAAACATGGGTCTGCAAAGCCTTTTAAAGGAGCTACGGTCCTTTAAATGTTGCCCACAAGAAATGGTTTTTATTTAATATCTCAGGAAACCTTCGAGATAAAGCGATGCGATATTGCGTACGATTTACTATTAGTAAGGGCTACTATTTTACAGTATTGATCAAAATTAATTTCGTGCGAAACGGGGTGGGCGTTAATTGATTCATCATGTTTTTTTATCCTTTGACTTTTTTGACCATTTGACATCAAAAGATTTACTATCTAAAATTACCTAAAAATGGTACTCTTCATAAAATGTTGTAGGATCAATCATTTAAGAGATATGCCGCTTTAAATGTAACACTGCACTGTGAAGAGCTGAAATTAAGTAATGAAACTTCCATACAATCAATACATCAATAATTATATTAATGTGCTATAATGTCTCTGTCATCATTTTTGTTTTTACATAAACGTCAGTTTTACCTATTTAAACTTTATGTAATTAATGGCCGATTGCACCGATACTTAGATCATATATATTTACATAGATACCAAGTACTAGAAAATATCAAGAACCAACATAGCACCGACATAGTATTTTTACTCTGTCTTCGTCGCATGCGTACATATTGGTCTTTGCATCTCTCTTTTGTTTCTATGTCTAGCATTTTGTTGGCGGCAATTTTAAATGTTTAAAATTAAATATAGACATGCATTAATGAAATCGCCGATCAATCAAATTTAAAACTGTAATCAAAGGGTGGAAAAGTATATACCTTTTTTGCTTAGATATTATTTATTCAATCATTATTTAATTTAATTTAAATTTAGCATAAACAAAAGCAAATAATTGTATCTATTTTAATAAATAAAATTTTGAAAATGTAAGTATATAATACAAAAATTCAGTAAATAAATAATTGTAGAAAACATTAAAGTCTCCAATACACCTAATATAAAAGAAACTATAATAGTTTTATTAAAAGATCATTAACAATTAAATAAAAAACTGCTAATAGATGTTGTAAAAACCAAAATTATTATTTAATTACAAAAAAAGGTTTTATAATACAGTGATACAATGAAAAACAAAGCATTTATTGGTTTTAAACAAAATAAGTCGAGCATATTTCGTTCTAACGTTAGTGTCTTTTACTGATTTTTTTTTGCCTTCGTAGTACATTCTAATATTAATGTAGAATTTCAAAATTATTTTTATTAAATTGTCTCGATGATTGTGCAATAACATATCATTATTTACAAACACACCCTGCAATTTAGTCATGCATTTCATAATTAAAAATGAAATTCCTCTTGACATAAAATTGTGTCTTGAAATTGTCTAATAACAATTTCGGCAACTTTGCAAATTTAAAAACATCTGAATATGGTTCATACAATTTTCCTCTTTTTTTATCGGAAGTAAATTATATGAAGATCGTGTTCTATTATCTTTCATCAACTGAATTGCACAGGTCTCACAACGTTTAATGCATTAAAGTTAAACAAATATTAGCAAATAATATTGGATAATATTTGCTCTAGTATATCACAATTACCATTTACCGAGCCAGAAATTTGATGTCTTACAAGTAATCTCTTATAAGCACTCTTAAATAGACGTACAGAAGGGTTGTTATTGTAACCACCTCTACTTCTGATCGCGCTGAAAAATATTTCTAGGTGGTCTTGACTTAGCTTGTATGGCAATAAATATCTTTGTTCTGACCGCAACCTGTTGTAAAGATTTACCAAATTTTCCAAGCACACAATAATTCCTAGAAAGCCAGTTTTTCGATTCCCATGAATTAATAATTTCCCACTTTTGTCCTTTAAATTTGAAATATTCTCTCCAATTCTTAAGCTTTCTGTTGTAAAAAAATTAATCGTTGAATTATTCACCGGCCTTCTATATGGATATTTTGCAACCACACTTCGACCATTTAGCATATCAAAAGCATCATTTAGTGTTAAACAAAATTTAGCAGTAGCTGAGGAATTGTTGAAAAATGGATGGTTTATCCTTTTGTTGAAAAATGTAATTACTTCTGATACAGATGCACTTAGAGTTTGAACTGCCAGCTTAACCTTCATTTTTTCATTGAAATAATTTATATGGCGAGGTGTTAATTTATTTGCCACATGAAGTCCTTCTTCTTTTTGGAGTTCGACTAATTTTTCAATATATTTCCAATAAATTTCTTCATTATCAGGATCGATTAAAATACGTTTTTCTCCAAAAGTATTACGACATAATTTAATCATGTGGCAAGGATTCCAAAATTTATAAACAGGATCTTTAGTTATTGGGTGTGAAAACCATGGTTTGAAATTGTTACAATTGAAAGATGCCCCCAATTCCGTGCACATAGCTAAATTTACTGGAGCCCCATCAAAAGTTATAGAAAATAATTTTGCGCCTGTTTCATTTAACAAATATAAACATTTTTCTAAAATGCTAGCTCTTTCAAAGCCATTCAAATTAGAATTTAAAAAATAGCCTAAAGGAACTTTGAAACGATCGTTTAGACTGACTGCTAAAAATACCAAAGCATATTTAGCAGCGGGCAAATGTTCACCATCTGGTATTAAATCAGTTCCAAGATCGACAAAGCCATGATACTTTTTCCATCCCATTCTATTAATTGACGAATAGACATTTCATCAATCACGATATTAACTATTATATTTTTTTCTTTTTTACATTTTGATTGTATAGCATCAAAACCATCTTTAGTAAATGGTGGGTTTCCACCGATTACACTATACCATTTTCGGATACTTTCTGGTTGAGGCAATAAATTTTCAAATTCTTGCCTCAAAAAATTATACGCTCTTGGTGAATAATAATGAAGCGTTAAGGCAAATCTTCTTCAGTTAGGTTCATATTTTCGTCCACTTGTGGTATTCAACTGCCTAAATTAAAATATAATTATTTTCATAAACATTCATATAACATAAAATCATAATTTTAAGTTGAAATAATTAAAGAACAATTAAAGAAGTTTCCATCTTTATACCATCAAATTTTCAGCTGAATTCATATTTAAAAGGTTTTCATTCGTAATTTTATTTAAAACGTCCTTTAGTAAAGTTATTTGCCCTGTTATTAACAATAATTGTCGGCATTTCTGTTTTAACAGCTTTATTTCTTTTCGGTGTTTTTTAAACTTTGCCTTCACAAATGCAACGTTTTTTTCTTTTTCGAGGGGTTTCAAAATGTTCTTCTTGAAGTTCTGATATATATCTAACACTTTCGTAAATAATAATAAAAAACATTTTGTATTTATCTGAGTGAGATTTTAACTAATCCTTTATATGTGCATTCCGTGCTTTCTGAATTGTGTTATCTAAATTGATAGTTGAAATTGCTTTAGAGCTACTGGAAATTGCACTCGACATTATCAATGTGCTGTAACTCTCCACCGATGCTGCTGAATTTACACTGATTAATGTAAACTCCTATATCATATTCAAAATGTTCTTGCTGAAAGTGTTTCAATCATAGCATTGAAGATTTAAGTATCCTTTCACCACTGATCTTACACGCGTTAAGCCATTGCGCTCTTCTCATCTTATCTTCTTCTTTTGGAAACCTAAATTTAACTAATGAGACAAAAGTTTTGAAATTAAATTTTCTTACTTGTAAAATGATATTATGTTTCCAGTTTTAAACGGATCATTACATATTACACACTTTACCATTTTCAAGTTTCAATAATCGACTGTAGTAATAAATATCTCTAAAGAATTTTACACAAAATTACAGCCAGCAATGTAAACATCTGTCAAATCTAAGTCAGAGACTAATGTCAAAAGAATGATCATGCGCAATACACTACTTTTATTTCAGATTGAATCAAAACAGAGATACAAGTTAGCAAATCAAAGCATGCAACAAAGATAGTTATATATTACTATGTCGTAACTATATATGCTTCACCATCTCTAATGCATTGAAATAGGGTACTTGGAATCTATGTAAATATATATGATCTAAGCACCGATACGACTTAAACTTAAACAATGCTTAAAAACTTAGATACAGCTAGTTTAAGTTGTGTTTGGTGCAAGCGGTTATAATTGTCTTAAACGTAGCGATTATTAATTAAATAAGTTTTCTTCACCGTGCAGTGTTTTAATTAAAGCGGCATATCTCTTAAATGGTTGGTCCTACAACATTTTATGAAGAGTATCTACCTTTTTTATGTAATTTAGATAATAAATCATATTTTGGTGTCAAATTGTCAAAAAAATCAAAGGATAAAAAAACATGTTGAATAAATTTACCCCCTACCCTCCTCCCCGGTTTTGCACCCCTATTGATGAAATTAATTTGTACCAATACTGTAAAATAGTAACCGTTACTAATAGTAAATCGTGTTTCTGAGATATTAAATAAAAACCATTTATTGAGGACAACATTCAAAGGACCGTAGCTCCTTTAAAAGGCTTTTGCGTACCTTTTTTCATATTTTCAAAAGTAGAATCAGCTCTTAAAGTTTGTCTCTCTATTTCGTAAATATCCTGTATAATAAATTTACATATAATATTATAAAACTATAGGACCCATTGTGTACACTATTCAGGGTGGTCAAGCCTAATGTAACTATTGTCTTACGGTTTCATTTGAAAATTCATTCGTTGTAATTCTCATGATTTCAGGCGGGCGTTCAGAAATATGCCCAACATAACCACCTTTTGATTCTTCTTGGAATGGAATAGTTTATTTTTTAGTAAATAATGCGAATTATCGCATGAAGTAAGTAAACTTTCGTATAAAAAGTTTTGATCCATTGTTAATACTTTTGGTTCTTATTCTCAAGAAAGTGAGCAATTCAAAGCAAGTTCAAATTTTTTTTAGGAACTCGGTTAGTAAAATTTTTAAAAATTTTATAATTTTAGGTGCACATAGTGTTACATAACTAGAATAAATATTTTAACTGGCGATTACTAAATTTAATTTTAGATTCAGGCACGTGACATAATTTTCCAAATATTTACCTATCAAAAATATATACTGCAATGTTATTCTGCATCCCAAATCCATAATGGATGATTAAAAGTGGTCCTACGATGTTTCCCATGTAAATAAACCCCAAATCTTCTAAATGTGTGAGAAATCGGTGGTGATCGGAAAGATTGTTGCAGCTGTTAGAATTTGACGTAAATTATCTATGTTTCCGTGTAAAATTAATTAGTTATGATCTTCCAGCACTGCAAAACCAACCAAATCTCAGATTAAAATAAAATTAGTAATAGTTTTAAGAAAAATTAGGTAATTATCATTAGTTATTAGTCATTTAACGAAATACGAAATTAATACAACTATGTGTGTGTACGAGACTGTTTGTTTCTAACCTAAAAGTAGCGTAAAAATATAACTCAATGAAAAAAAAAACAGTCCGCTAAACTGAAAAACCAAAATTAATTAATAAAAACGATAATTGCAATAAAGGTTAAAATAACTCGAAAGTTTAACACCCGATATTTTTAAGGCGCAGAATGGGAGAATATCGGATCAGTCCACTAATTAATTAACATAAAATCGGAAAACTAATAGCAAGGTTGCAGAAAACTAACCGGAATAAGCGTAGTTGACAAAAGTACTAGTAGATGGCGGTACGATAAGATGGAAAACTTGTCTTAAATAGAATAACGAGTGCAAAATTGAATAACATTAAAAATAGAAGGATATATGTGACGCCACGAATAAAATCGAGTGATAACAAAAAATAAAATTTGAAGTGACGCAAAAATTAAAACCAGTGCCCCACAAAGAAACACATAACCGTTGAGTAAATTAATACGAGTACTTTGGATGAAATTAAACGTTTAAATAATTAAATCAAGTTTAAGTGCAATACGTACACGATCAAGTGTTCGTCAAAGTTGTAAAAATTAAGTGCTGTGCCACAAACTATTGCTAAGAAGCTGAGGATTGTAAAAGAAGACCTAAACGAGGGCAGCAATTTGCGGATGAAAACCAGCAGGACCAAGGTCAAATCGAGATAACCTGCAAAAATATAAGACTACAGAATCCACAGAACAACAATTAAGTTACGTACCTGTACTAATGACCAAGGCTAGTTTTTTATTTGTATTAGTTTTAGTTTAGTTTTAGTCCATTTGGTATAAACAATTTGTCACATATATATAAACACTTGTTAAATGTTCGAAATTCGTTGCGGTATGCAAAAACGATTTAAATATAAAAAGTGCTTTTATTTTTTTTTTTTTTTTTTTTTTTTTGTTGTGTTTGTGTTTTGTGTGTGTGTGTGTGTGTTGTGTGTGTGTGTGTGTGTGTGTAAATTAAGAATTTTATTTGATGGTTACGGTGTGGTTTTAATCTTATGGTAACATTGTGAAAATTAGTCATATTGCTAAAAGGAGGTAATGAATTATTATTCTTGGTAAAGTACAGAAAATTATTATTTTAGAAATTAAAAGGTTAAACTACGCACATACAAAGTTTTACTCGGTAAAAATAGGCACCCCTGAGAGATTAGAGTCAAATTAGTTGTATGGTTTGAAGGTAAAAGTTAAAAGTAAAATTTAAAAATAATTTTCATAAAGATTACTACTTCATCTCATCACAATAGATTTAGCTAAAGAGTATTAGAGATTTGAGTTTGATAGCCTGATTTATTTTCAATGTAAACATCAACTTTGTAAAATTATTCTAACAATACAGGTTTTTATATTTTTTGACATTATGCAACACCCTAGATCTTTTATGGTGTTTTGGTGTAGTTCTACAGCCTCTTTATTCCTTGTCAGTGTTGTCCACTTATAATTGTCTTTCAGAAAAATCTTCCATAAATACGCTTTATTTTAACAAATCATATTGATTTTGTTATTTTAAATTAATAATCAAATTTGAGCAGCGAACCGGTTGAAGAACAACAAAGAGTAATTTTTTTAAATTCAAAAGGCTAAAACAATTTTTTTTTCAAATAGAACGACACTTGTTTTATTACGCCATCAGATGGTGTTTTTTACTCCTCTTTCAT